>NW_012193101.1:2453478-2513527 GCF_000504015.1 Erythranthe guttata
CCATAGCAAATCCATGTGACAACACTTGTTGATTGGCATCCAAATACGTAGCAATCAACAACTTGTGTTTGTACTTTGTGTACAGATGAGTTCCATCCATACTAATTACTCTGCAACAGAAGTTGAATCCATCTAGACATGGCTTGAAAGCCCAAAAGACATACTTGATCACTTTCTGGCTTGGATAATTCATCGTCTTACTCTGCCACTCCACAATCGTTCCGAGATCGATCATTTGCAATACTTTCATATACTTGGGCAACTTCGCGACTAAGTTCTTCCAAGTACCATATATGTTATCTCTGCAACGTGTTAAACTGTACCACGCCTTCTGGTATGAGATATCAAATCATAATTCAGTATACATAAGTTGTTTGGCTCGAAACTTGACAATATGGTTTTTCACGAACTGTTTTAACCAATGTCGCAGAAATATAATTCATGTCCAAATTACGATGGTTAGTAAACATTCTGCCCATAACACAAGTGTGATCTCCACCATACTTCGTGATCTCCGACCCTCGCAACCCCCAACCGCAAGGTGTTCTTTCACTGTTATGTTTGCATTTCACCTTCCAATACATTGGTTTACTTTCAAAGAACTAGAGAGAATATCGGAGGATTCCGTATGTTCACCTGACTTATCAATCGATCTTCCACAATCGATTTTTCGAGCTCTACAAGCTTTTTTTGAGCAAGTTCCGAAAGCTCGCGAGTCGATTCGACTCATTTACACCCCTAAGTGGAATGGTGCAATTAATTTGACCAAATAATAATATTTATTGCGGGTTTTAAGTGTAATAACGTGTTTGACTAAAAACGAATATTATCAGTCAATCATCTTACCGGCCACTAATATTTAACTAACAGAGTTCAATAGCATTAAGCAAACGAGCCCTAAGAATGTGACGAGTGTGTGTGTGTGTATGTGGTCTTGCAATTAGAATGTTTGTATATTGTCTCTATCAATGCTATTATCAAATTTAATTTATAATTGAAGGGTATAACAGTCTTTACACCTAGGGGTACTTGGAAAACATTACGCTGGAGTTGGATTATAACCGTAGTTTGTTAGATTTGTTCGGGCGGGATATTAAACTTCAAATATTATATATATATATATTATATATATATTCAATATACATATTGAACTGTTCACAAAACGGCATTTCACACAGAAACACCTAGAACGCGTGAAAATGGCGGAGGAAAACCCCGCGAAAGAGAGCCGCATTCGAATTGCAGAAGAGCTGCCGGTGACCGCCGTGGAATTCATCAGCCAGGAGAGTTGGGACAGTTTCTACACCTCAAAAGGCGCCGACGATTTCTGCGAGTGGTACGCCGACTGGCCCCAAATCCGGACCTCACTCAAAAACCTTCTCTCGTTTCAGCTGGCGGAGGAGCTAGACCATTTCTCATTTCCGCTGTTGCAGCCGCTGCCGGAGGAGGTGAGTATTTTGGTGCCGGCGTGCGGGGCCTCGAGGCTGTCGGAGCATCTCTACGACGAAGGGTTTACGGGGATTACGAATGTGGATTTCTCGAAGGTGGTGATTCAGGCCATGATGAGGAGGAATATCAGAGCACGGCCGGAGATGAAGTGGCGCGTGATGGATATTACTGATATTACGGAGGTAATTTTTCCCCTTTTCTTCATATTCAGTGCCCTAGGCCATGTGGTTTTTGGGGCTTATGCACAAATTCACTAGTTTCTAACTCTTGCAATTGCAACGAAGGATTTAATTCATAATAATCAAATTAATTGTAAAAATTGTCAGTTGATTGTAATTAGGAAATCGCCGATATGTATAATAAAAAGTGGGCTGGTGTATTTGTTCAATTATGGAAACTGAGATTATGGTTTTATGATGTGGGAATTCAATTTTGGGTCAGAGAATGATAGGTTTGCAGGAGCAAGAAAATATGGTTATTAGGATATTTTAATCCATGTTGCAATTTTGGTGAAATGATAGGATATCAGTGCAGTTTTTTGGATTTAGTTCATCTCCAAAGTGCCTGTTTCAAATGATTAATCAAATCGTTTTTAGTCAATTAGCCTGTAATTTCCCGCACTTTACTCTTTTGGCATGGTTATGTCAATTACTAAAATCAAGAACGGGAATAGATTCTGAAGAAATTGCCACCTAAATTAGTGCGCCTCTGTGCTGTGATTGCATTTTCCAACAATGCGAATGTGATGGATAGTTGCACTACTAATGATTTGTAATTGATTCAGTTTCAAAGTGGGATCTTTGATGCCATCGTCGATAAGGGAGGATTGGATATTCTGATGGATTCCGAGCATGGCCCCAGATCAGGACCATTATCTTATATATCCGAGGTTTATGATAGTCTTGTTTGATAATGACACAATTTCGATCTCGTTACTTGTTATGGTCCAAAAGTTTGACTTGTCAACAGGTTAAAAGACTGTTAAAAGCTGGAGGCCGATATATTTGTCTCACCTTGGCAGAACCTCTTGTGCTAGGTACTGTTTCACATTATTATGGTGAACGTGAAGATAGGAGTAGTTGGATTTTTATTCAGTATATCGTTTCTCTCTGCACTAAATTATTTCAATCATATGACTCTCTCAGATCTACTTTTTTCAAAGTTCCGATTTGGGTGGAAGATCAATCTTTATACCATTTCTGACGAAGCATCTCCTGGAACCACCACACAACAGACTTTTATGTTGGTCGCAGAGAAATCTTATTTAACTGTTGTGTCTAGGATAGTACCATTCATGGATGTATCTTTTGTAGAAACTCAGGGTATTCAGGTGAGAGCAGTCGACCGTTTTCTTTTGTCCATGTACCCCCCTTTAAGACCATGCACTTTGATCAAGATTCCGAACAATCTGATACCAGTGCTGTTATTTGGATTACTACGGATCTTGAGAAATGCATTTACTTTTTGAGACGTTATAGGTTGATGAGCTACTTGAAGCACTTAAAAGAGAAAATACCGTCCGCGAAGAGTACTCCAAGAGCACAGATAAATGGTACTCACTTGAAGAGCTGAAGCAAGGGGTCAATGGAAACATTGGAGTGATTGAATCTGGTCGTGTTATAAAGCTTTTTTTAGGTGAAACTGGAACATCGCGTTTCTTCTATACTTGTGTCCTTCTTGATGCTCCTCCAGAGACTGGACCTTTCTCAAAACAATTTCTCGTATTATTTTTGCAGAAAGTTAGTTCTTTTTTCTCCCCTTAGCCCTTCACTTGTCGTTTTAGTTACAGTTTAAGATTCTATTGCTCTTCCGTTCAGGAAAATCTGAAAGTAGATATACTTTAATTGCTTAAAAAGTTGTGCATAACGAGTATATTAATCTAATATGAGATTATGGTGTTTATTTGCTACATAACCAAGCTCTATCTCCTTCTTAATAATCTGTTGCATTTCTATTTATTAGTTTTTATATTTAGTTTTCAATATAGGGTCAGGCATGTGTGCTATATATGTCCGAGTTACTGAACATTAAATAACTCATGTCTCTAAAGTTTAAGCTTTTGCATGAGATGTTCATTTGAATCTCACCATCGTCCATTTATGAGAAAGTCCACATACAAAACTTTACTAAGAAGTAGTCTATACCAGATGAAGTGTGTTAGAGTTACTGCTTCTTAAATTATTACATCTGTTAGAGATTAAAATTAAATATGAGATAATCATTAACCACGTGGTTCACTTGCTATTGGCATACTTCACTACTTAATTTGTTTCCAGTCCAACTGTTATGTGACTGAGGTTTACAATTCAGTCTCAAGCTTCCCAGAAGATCCTCGCATCAGAATTCCGACAACGGCTCGTTCTTCAAAGCTTCAAAGCTGCTCGACTGTTGATTGTAAATATTTCCAGTCATTTATAAATTTGGTGTACTTTCTTCCTGTACCTGCCTCTTCATATTTCATTTTTCACTCACATCATTTTATTGATTGGTTTTAGATTGTACTGGATTCCAGTTATTTTCGTCTTTACCCGGACGATACAAGGGTAATATTGAAATTTATTTTCAATATGTAATCCAAAATGTGAGCTGTATACTTGATGTATACTTAAATATTCAATTTTTTCCTTTTTCAGGAGGATGCCGACTATTTTGTCGCTAAACTGTGCCAAGTGGGAGACGATGACACTGATGCTAAGTAAGTATCCCATCAGCATCGCTTGTCCAATACAGGACTCATTCGATAATGATTTTAGCTCTTGATTTCATATTAGCCATGCTAGTTTTGTAGTATATTTTGTTTAGATACTATATTTCATCAGCTCGCCAATTGGCCCCATCCTTATTTGCAAAGTTAAATCTTTCGTGGTCTTAGTTTAAGTGTTTTATGCACAAGGTTTTGTTTCTTCAATGGTATAACATGTTTATGGGTTGTTCAGTATACCAAGGTATGCACCCTGTTTTGGGAACACTTGTGAAATATTTTGGATAAATGGGTTTTGAGATTGCAAGTAAGATGGCCTCTTCGAGAAAATTATGTTACTATATTCTTTCTAAGAATTGCATGAGAAATGCCATTTTTTCAGTCTTGTGTGAGAACAGACGAGGAATCGTTTAAAACCTAGGACTAGGAGGGAAAACAATTGATGGTGCACGTACTAATGGCATTTTTGTATAGATTGAGTGATATTCTGCTAGTTACAAGAGAAATATGCAGTACTTCTAAGAGTAGGGGTTCCTTCATACTGATACTTCATGCTTTGGATAGTGAGAGAAGTCATATTCATTTTCAAACATAAGAAATGCCATTTTTGCCAGTCTTGTGGGAGAATAGACTTCTTTTGAAACCTAGGTGGTGGGGGGAAACAATTGTGGGAGATACACATGACTTCTTTTCATCGTTGACAAGCACCATGTGCCTTGGGATGCCTTCTTACTCCATTAGCAATTAAAATTTTCAGTTTTTCTGCACATAGTACCCTATTGTGCAACGGAAAGAGAGAGCATTAAAGCTGTTGCAATGGTTTCAGTGCATTATAGCCAGAGTGACTTTACATGTGTTCGCTTAATCGAGTTTATCAAATGGATATCTTGCAGATATATGGCTGGAGATTATATGATTGAGGGGATTAAGCAGAGTAAAACTGTGCATCAGGTTGAAGAACTACTATTTCTTGCCTCATCTTATGAGATCTATAGGAGTTGTATTAATTGTCTTTTTCATGTGTAGAGTAAGTTTGTTCCAGAATATGGTTATAGCTTTTAAATTGATGTGCTAATACTTTGGTGTTCACTGATAATTATTACTACCTCTAAAGGATATTTTGACATACTATTTTTTTTCAATTCTCAACATTGATTATTTGCTCTCTTAGCACACTTTCATGGTTCTATATTCAGTGGCATGTTTCTAATGCAAGTTTCTAGGATTAGATATTTCATATCTACTGCTCTTTATGTACTTCCGTCTCTCATTTTCCTCTCTCTACTTTGGTTCATCCAGGTTTCATCTGTCTTGACTGGTCAAATCTCTGTCGAAGACGTGATATATAATCAATCTCAGGATATCACATTCCGCCGCCTTTATTTTGAAAGAACTGAGAGTTTGATGCATTCTGAAGCTCCATTATCCACAGAAGCTTTCAGACAGAAGAAAGGAAAACCAAAAAAAATTGATTCTCACGGTGAATTTCTGATATTTATCAGCTTTTCTTTTTTTCCTTATGCACTTGTGTTACCCCATTTGGGTTTTGGAGTCATTTTAAATTATGACTTTTTGCTGCATACATTCAATAATTTGTTTCCTTAATGTAGCCATGTATAAGATATTAGCCATGTTCTAATTCTAAGAATTCATCCATAGCTAATAGAATTGGGAAACAAAATAACCACAGGAGACTCCAGATTATACTGTTCTCATCTGCATATTTCACTAAGATGAAAGAAAATTCAAATTTTGTCCTCCGATTCTTTATTTACACACACACACAGTTATAATACTTTCTAGGATTGGTAGACTTCAGGTTCTTTTGCTAGGCAGGCTTCTCTGAGAATGTGATCTATCAATTATATTTAGGTTCTGGTGGCAATAATTGTAGGACATGTACCTAAGGTTCAGTGAAACTATCTTCATTGCGAAAATTGACACGCAAGCAGCTTTTACTACCCATCTCTAAGTCATCTCTTTTTTTCCCAAGCTACCTTACAAGCCTTTTAAACTTACTGTTATCTACCGCTGAGGAATACAAGTAGCAATATTTATTCACCTTCGTTAATCGTCTTTTTAATCCGGGGCAGCATCAAGTGGTGTTAAAGTTGAACACACAATTTTGACAACTGGATTCCACAAGGGGGTTATTGCTGGACTACTGTTGTTTTCTACACATTCAAAAAGAACTACCAAAGCTGGTGGTTTGGTGAGCCATCTACTTTCTCTTCAAATCACTGCCTAGTTCTAATTACTTCCTCATCTCTTTTTGCTTAAACGATTCTCCAAAAAACCTGCATACGTGACTTGCGGGGTAAATTACAATACTTTGCGATTAACACTGATGAACTAATATACTAGTATCTTCATGTTACTATATTATTACTCACTGTTGATACAGCTGTCCATGTTATGGAAAGGAACTAAAAAATATTCCCACTTTTCCAGGTCAAAACAGTGATCATTGGTCTTGGACCAGGAATACTTCCTATGTTTATGAGAAATCGGCTACCTTCTCTAAAGATTGAGGTACAACGAAAATTCTGGCTGTGTTAATTTACCATTTTTTCAATTCTCTTCTCCTTATGTATATTCTTCTTAATTTTCCAGGTTGTCGAGTTAGATCCTGTGGTTCTGAATGTTGCTAGCAATTATTTTGGTTTTACAGAAGATGAAAGGTTGAAGGTGATATTCTATTTTCTAACGTTTTCTTGTTTAAGGTTGTGAAAGGCTGTTGGTTCTAAACATCCACATTTGATTTAACTGTAACATACAAATTTTTGAAGATGCTTAAATTAATTCCGACTTAAACTGCAAAAAATTGCTCATACTTTTGCTACTCTCCTTCTTCTCATGTTCAGGTACATATTACTGATGCAATTAAGTTTGTCAGAGAGAAAGCAAATTCTGAGGCAGGTAGGTATAAAGTAGCGACAACTAGTTGTGTATTGTAGTAATATAAAAAGGTTAAAACAGCATGCTTAGCAGCAAGTACTTAACCGTAGTTCATGCAGATGGAAGCAAAGTTGATTTACTCATAATCGATGTGGATTCATCAGACTCAAGGTAACGGAGCTTTTAATAAAATAAAATAAAGAAATCATTTTATTTATTTATTTTGGTATCATTTTTTTTCACCTGCTAGATAACTCTATTCTTCATTTTTTTATTTAAATTGTGCAGTTCGGGTTTAATCAGTCCAGAGGCAGACTTTGTTGAGGAATCTTTTCTATTGACCTTAAAAGACTCACTTTCCGACAAAGGTTTATTCATCTTTAAGTTGATCCCGAAGCACTACTTTACTTGTATGAGGGCACCGGTGTATTCAAAATTGGAAAGGGTGAGAAAAACTCGTGAAGTAACATTTGTTTCGGGTTTTTTTTTTTCCTTCTCTTTGCATTATGTTTTGATAGTTGGTGGATATTTGACAGGTATTTAGCAACCTGTATCACATGTACATGGACGACGGCTTCGTCGAAATAATATTTGCAGTGAAGAAGGAAGGTCCGGTTGAACTTGACGAAGTTTGTAAAGCACTTGAAAGATCGTTACTGGGTAATTACAAGATGCATCCTTGGATCAATAATGTGTTACATGATTCCAAATTGATCAAACCATTAGTACTACCCTGATGATAATGGTTTTATTGTAATTAGTGACTGACTGGTTTGTGCTTCTTTTTGTATAGCTCTATTATATAGTGTTACTATACTCTGAATGTGAGCAGATATTGTAAGTATCTGGTGATCTGATGAGAGGCATTACTGTGTTGATATAATACATTTGCACATATTAGTGTTACCTTTATTGCTGTAGTTTCTTGAATTTTGACACTACTTTTTTCATTTAAAAAAAAAATTAAAAAATAAAAATAATGATTCTACTTCAATCAATTGCTACCACTCCTCTTCCCAGATATTTGGAGAGGAATCCCTCTCTCTCTCTCTCTCGCTCTCTCTCTCTCTCTCTCTCTCTCTCTCTCTCTCTCTCTCTCTCTCTCTCTGTAACGATGCCGAATTAGAGAAGAATAGCCCCCTTTTGGAAAGAGAAGAAACGACGCCGTTTGAAGAAGAGTTGCTCTCCAACTTAAAGAAGCGTGGTTTTTAATTGACGCTTTTATCAATTCTCTGCCCAACGGAACGACGTCGTATTGCCTTGGTCATTTCAGTATAAATAGCAGATTCCGGGATTGGGAAAGGCAAGCAATTTCAGAAGCTAGTTCGTAGTTAGGTTAGTATAGCTCGTCTTTTAGCCTAATATTCTCATTTCTCACCAACCCTAGAGCATTATCCGCCGCCATCACTCCCTCATTGAACTCTATTGTTACAGGTTATTTCTCATCAAAGGGGTTGATTATTGAAGACAAAGGAAGAAGGGTTCGTGACACTCTCTCTCTCTCTCTCTCTCTCTCTCTCTCTCTCTCTCTCTCTCTCTCTCTCCTCTTTGTGAGTGTGTGTGTGTGTGAGATGAACATCCATCACACTTAAATTGTCTGAAATCCAGGATGTGAGATTTTATTACCTATTAATTTAATTTCTTGTTTAAATTTCAATTTCATTTGGGTGTATCTAAACTAAATCATTGTTTACATCAATAGTGCTCAATTTGGGTGTGGATCATTCAGCTTCCCTCAACAAAAATCAAACATTTGGAAATTATCAGAAACAAAGAAGAAGAAGAAGAAGAAGAGATTTATAATAATTAGAGTGAGGTCGAAAGATGAAGCTTCTGCTGTGAGTGTGAGTAAAAAGGGCACTATTGCTGGTGCAGTTGCTCTTATAGTACAGTTAAACCTTTATAAATTAATACAATCGAACTTAGGGAAATTCTATTAATTTAGTGAATTATTAAATTATCGAGTTAACACGTTTTCACCGAGTTGAGACCGATATAAACTATTATTTAATTGAGGTTATTAATTTATCGAGGTTCTACTGTATTTATATTTTTAGGTGACTAAAAATTGGAATTTGATCGTGTTGAATAGTCGAACCAGTCAATTTGGAACACTTTCAATCTACTCTCAGAAGACGAAGATTGAATTCAGAAGAGGTTTTGAATCGGGGAGGAGTGAATTATACCATGCATCTCTCTCAACAGTATATATAGTCACAAAGGCAACCGTGACGGTGTGTAACATTAAATGTGCTACAAAGTCAAAGTCACTCGATGTCGGCTAAGGCCGTAAAGATGTTGCCGAGAAAATACAAAGAATAATGGAGGTGCAACAAAAAAAGATAGAGATACGACAGAAGAAATGAGAGAGAGATTAAGGTTGAGGGAACCATTAAACTCACTGATTCGACAATCAAGATCAGTCAAGTAAGAATGGACGGTCAAGATCACTCAAGATGATCTTTTAATCTAAGTATGAATTGAATTCAATATTGGGCTACACTTCAAGAGAAAACAAAAATGTTATATATTACCTATCACATTAGAATTTCAATAATGTATTATTTTATTTTTTTCAATTTTTTTCAATTTTGCCCTAATAATGTATTATTTTATTTTTTTCAATTTTATTTCAAACATTACTTCACAAACAAAAGAAAGTAATTAATAGCTATATTTTCATTTTGGATTAGATATCTGAGTTTATTATTATTTTATTATATTAGACAATTGTCTCTCTCTTCCTCCACGGCCACGCACACACGCATTCAACACCATTGATTGATCATTTCTCTTTCTAGGCTAAATTCTATCGGAGCAATTTACAATTGGCACCAAATATATACATACACATATAGATACAAGCTAATAACCTGTAATTTGCTGATTCATGGGTTGCTCTTCGTCAGTTCCAGGTGAAATTTCAATATTTAGGGTTTACAATTTATTATTGATCCTCTAAATCCCGATATCGATTCTCCCCCATTCATTTTTTAAACCTATATTCTGTGCGTTTTCTTCGCGATTCTTTACTGAAACACTAACCAGAGAAAATTAGGTTTGGTGTTTGATCTCCCTGGTTTTTACCCATGGTGTTTTAACACTATCTTGTATTTATTTACCGATTTTTTGTTTTTTTTCAGATAGAAGTGCTGGGCGGATCGGTGGTATTAATCCGGATAACGGTGGCGTAGTTGATGCGAAGAACCTTAAAGTTAAGGTAATGATTGTATGCATGATTGATTGAAATGGAAGTATTAATGATGTGTAATTATCGGTTGATATCAACAGTTGTGAATAATCTTTTATTTTATGTTCTATTGGTGAAGAATAAGAAATTGGGTAATTACGTAGTAGAAATGGTAAATCAATTGCCTTTCTTAATTGTGCATATGCATAGGAAAAATTGAAAAGATTGAGTACTTAGCAACGATGCGCTTCCAAAGATTAATAAACGGAGTATCTTTAGTGGCAAAATGAATTTGTTTTGAGAACTTGACAGTTGACAGGTCAGCGAAATAGCATAGTCTAGTAGAAGAAAATGTTTCGATATTGGTTCTTGGGGTATTTTAGTCATGAATGTAATTGTCAAAAGCGAGTAGTTATTTCTATTGTTTGACTTAATAGAGTTGTCTTCTACTGTTTCTTGCACCCAATTAAAATGTCGAGACTAGTATTTGCAGTGTGCTTCCCGTCAAATTTTGTATTTTGTAATAGTCCATTGGAGCAATCGGGAATTTTCGAAAATTGCTGCACCAATTAAAATATCGTTGTGCTAGTTCATGAATCAATAACACCTCAAAAATAAATTTTAATTTCGATAATTATTATATGGATTAATTTGAAAATCCCTGCTTCAAACTAACTGTTCCATACTCTACGTTTAGAATCGGCCGAATCAACAAAAACGTAATTCTGTGGGATTATATTGATGGTGTGTGGAACTGCGTATAATAACTTGTAGTCGTAAGTTTCTGGATATAAATGATGTTTATTTGCTTACAATGTGGTTATTATACGTAACTACGTAAGAGATTTAGGTATGTTCAGTTTGATATGGAATATGGGGGTACAGATGTAATTTTTTTCGTAAGCCATTGTTGTAAAAGAAAGAAATGTATGTTCTAATTATTATCCTTTTCCACTTCCATTCTTAAATCGTGTTTCAATTTAAATTTGTCCTTACTGTTGGATTTTCAATTAATGGGTTCCAGTATTAATGATTATTTCCTTTTATTTACGGGGCCGTGCGAAGAAATCCCATTGAATTATTTTTACTACGGAATTATGGCGCTGGTCATATAACTGTACTAGCAGTGTGTATCCTTCATGATAACTTCTTCGTGCTGAAATCCTCTTTATTAAGGCAATGCCAATGTTTGAACCCTTGAAATCACGTTTAAAAAAAAATTGAAATGCAAAAGAATTTTATTTTTTTGAATCTAATTTGTCGCACTCATAATTTTATTTCGTTATCTTCTTTGCAGTTGGTCCTGTTAGGTGATTCAGGTGTTGGAAAAAGTTGCATCGTTCTTCGATTTGTCCGTGGTCAGTTTGATCCAACATCCAAGGTAATGAAGAACATAAACATTCCCAAAATTCTATGACATATAATTTTTTGATGGATTTATTTAAACTTGCATTTTTTTTCTTCATGATTTTAGGTTACTGTTGGAGCATCTTTCTTGTCTCAGACGATAGCCTTGCAAGATTCTTCTACAGTGAAATTTGAAATATGGGATACGGCAGGTCAAGAAAGGTATTTTCACTCAAATATCACTCAATCCAAATCTAATTCTGTCGGTTCTAAATTTAAAAAGATTGTTTTGAAAATTTAACATTCTTTTTGCCTTTTATTCAGATACGCAGCTCTGGCACCGTTATATTATCGAGGCGCTGCAGTTGCAGTTGTTGTGTACGATATAACTAGTCCCGAATCCTTCTCTAAGGCACAATATTGGGTCAAGGTATTTTCAATAATTAATACAATTTTGTTCTATTCTTTGTATTTTACCTACTCCGGGAACTTGAAAATTATTTTCTATTAATTAATCAATCGGTTATATTGACTTTATCAGGAATTACAAAAGCATGGGAGTCCGGATATAGTTATGGCTTTGGTTGGGAACAAAGCTGATCTCCACGAAAGACGAGAAGTACCTGCTCAAGTTAGTAGATGTAGTCTCGATTAATTTCCCTTTTAATAATAGAATTTTTTTTATTCGTCGCTGTATTTACATTTCTGTTTCTGTTTTCTCAAAAGGATGGAATTGACTACGCGGAAAAAAACGGAATGTTCTTTATAGAGACTTCTGCAAAGACAGCAGACAACATAAATCAGCTCTTTGAGGTGCATTTCTCTTTTCTTTCTTTTTTTCCGACTATTTTATTGATGCTTGTAAAATAGTTATTGCAATTTTTTTTTATTTTTTTAATGATGTTCTTGTTTGTCAGGAAATTGCCAAGAGGCTACCGCGCCCATCTCCTTCGTGATTGCCAAAACACTGGAAATCGAGTTATTTGTAACGGCAGGTAGCTATTTATATATGCCTGCATTTAAATGTATATTCTAATTGTGTGACATTGTAGTTGTGTACTTGATCCTGTTAAGGAAGACAATTGATAAGCATACAACTTCATATATGTTATTACATTACACAACTTAAGTTTGTTTAAGTTTCCAAATTTGTCCGAAACTCCCTAAGGAGTGTGCTTTGTTATTGATTGATCTCAAAACAGTTTGGCTAATCGACACGTGTGTTAAATTTTGGACGAAGCTATTTGTTTTGATGCAACTTGTGAGTCTATTTTGTTAGGGTGTGTCATTGTGCAGTTCGGTTTCGGTTTCGGTTTCTTTTTTTTTTTTTCTCTAGCTTAATGGGAAATGAGGTTTTGAGAATAAACTATTTTCTCAAGAATAAATAATATTACAATGTTTTTTGCTCTTAATGATTAATGAATTATTCTAGTACAATGCAGGGTAAATTAAGAACTAAGTAGCTAGCTGGTCATTTATATGCTACACCCGATGAAGGTAACATTGAGTTGATTTTCACTGTTAATCTACACACATCAGTGTGGGTTGGTCATTTATATGCTACACCCGATGAAGATAACATTGAGTTGATTTTCACTGTTAATCTACACACATCAATGTGGGTGTGGGTGTGGGTGTGGATGTTTATGTGCTTATGAATAGTGAAGATCTATCCGGTGTATTTCACCTGGTGTAGCATAGTATAAATCGTAGGTAACTAGTTTATGAGGGCTCATGCTACACCCGGTGAAATACATCGGGTGATGTTGAACAATTGATCAACATATAATAACACATTCACACATGCGTATATGTACTTAGTGGATAATTATTTATATAGAACTATGGTTCTATATCGGGTGAATGTTTTAAAATGAAAAAGAAGGATTTTATCAAAGTAAAATTACATTTAATTTAACATAATCACATTTTAAAAATTTAAACCTTTTTTTGTAAATTAACAAAAATCGCGAGCATCATTTGTTGCTTATTGACGGGGTATTCTATCGATTAATTTTAAAAATAGTTTTGCAATATTCTACAAACTTTTTTTATTAATAAAAGATTTTATTAAATTTTATACAAATTGATTTATTTTGTTAAATCAAAAGAAAATTCCACTACAGCAATCCCATTTTACGTATGTGTAATTCAATATTAAGAAAATAAAATAAAATAAAATTATTGGTCACGTATATAAAAGAAATCCAAAATAAGAGGGGCCAAATTAGCTAAAAATTTATAATATAGGGAATTATTTTGGATTAAAAAAGAAAAGAAAAAAAAACAAAAAGATGCGTATAGGCATATCTTCTCCGCCACTGCCCCTTCCCTTTTCCTCATCCACCATTGCACAAACCCACCACCACAGACGCTCCGCTTCCATATTCTCCACCGCCGTCGAGCCGCCGGAGCTCAGCCGACAGCAACCATGCAGCACTTCACAAGATACCCACCACAACACGGACCACAGCTCACCTCCCAAACCCAAAACTATCCGTTTCCGTTTGAGCCACCTATGCAGAGAAGGCCAGCTGCACCTCGCCCGCCAACTGTTCGACGAAATTCCGCAACCAACTACTGTTCTATGGAACACTCTCATCATCGGCTACATTTGCAACAAAATGCCACACGAAGCTATATCCTTGTACTCCCGCTTGTTCTACACCATCAACTCCTCAGACGATCGAAGCTGCGATGCTTACACTTATTCCTCTGTCCTGAAAGCTTGCGCCGAGACGAAGCAGCTCTCGACGGGTAAAGCTCTGCACGCCCATATTTTGCGGTACAATGTTGATCCAAGCAGGATTGTGTACAATTCTTTGTTGAATATGTACACCACTTGTCTTTTGAGCTCGGGGCATGATTTGGCGGAGAGGCTTTTTAGGACTATGCGAAAACGGAATGTGGTTTCTTGGAACACTATCATTTCTTGGTATGCGAAGACGGGCAGATTAATGGAGGCAGTCAGTCATTTTGTGATGATGATCAAAGCTGGTTTTAGACCAACTGTTGTTAGTTTTATTAATATTTTTCCTGCTGTTGCGGGTTTAGGGGATGTCGAGATTGCTAATGTAGTTTACGGGATGGTAACAAAACTGGGTCATGAGTACGTAAATGATTTATTCGTTGTGAGCTCTGCCATTACCATGTACGCAGAACTTGGCTGTCTTGATTCGGCAAGAAAGATTTTCGACAATTGTTTGAACAAGAACTCTCATGTTTGGAATACTATGATCGGAGGTTATGTTCAGAACAATTGCTCTGTTTCAGCGCTCGACCTATTTAACGAGGCATTGGAAGCAAAAGATGGTGGTGCAGCTATAGATGATGTGACTTTTCTTTTAGCACTGACTGCAGCTTCGGATTTACAACAGTTGGATCTCGCCCGCCAGCTACATTCGTATTTAATCAAGAATTCTTCCGTTTCTTCTGTTATTTTGCTCAACGCGCTGATAGCTTTGTATTCGAAGTGCAGCTCCATTGGAGACACGTTCAAAGTTTTCAGTGACATGCACGAAAGAGATGTTGTATCTTGGAATACGATGATATGTGCTCTAGTACAGAACGGATTCGATGATGAAGGCTTGATGCTCGTGCACGAGATGCAAAAGCTAGGGTTTTCGATCGATGATGTCACGATTACTGCTTTACTCTCCGCAGCATCGAATCTCAGAAATCAAGAACTCGGTAAACAGATACATGCTTATATGATCAGGCATAGCATTCAGTTCAACGGAATGGACAGTTATCTCATAGATATGTACGCGAAATCAGGTCTAATGCAAGCTTCAGAAAGAATCTTTAATGGGAATTCCAAAGAAAGCAGAGATCTCGCTGTATGGAATGCAATGATTTCTGGGAGCACCCAAAATGGGTTGATCGAAGAATCTCTGATTATCTTCCGTCAGATGCTGGAGGAAAATATAACGCCCAATGCTGTCACTTTAGCTTCGGTTCTACCAGCATGTAGTCAGTTAGGAAATCTAGCTCTTGGAAAGCTGATTCACGGATTCGCCATTCGCAATTCGGTTGAAGAAAATGTATTCGTGAGCTCTGCTTTAGTGGACATGTACTCAAAATCCGGCGCCATTCCTTACGCTGAAAGGGTTTTCTCGAAAAAGTCAGTCGAAAAGAATTCCGTAACTTTCACAAATATGATATTGGGATATGCTCACCATGGAATGGGCGAAAAAGCCCTTTTGCTATTCCACGCCATGAAGGAAAGTGGTATTAAACCTGATGCTATTACTTTCGTAGCGGTACTTTCTGCTTGTAGTTACACGGGTTTAATCGAAGAAGGCCTCGAAATATTCGAGTCAATGGAAAGTCAATACAAGATACGGCCCACTATAGAGCATTACGCTTGTATAGTGGATATGTTGGGGAGAGTTGGGAGAGTGGTTGAAGCGTACGAGTTAGCTCGAAAATTGGGCGAAGAAGGTAATGTGTTGGGAATATGGGGTTCACTTCTTGGTTCGTGCAAGATTCATCGGGATTTTGAATTGGGAAAAATTGTGGCGAATAAATTGCTCGAAATGGAAGGTGGTGATTATGGGAAAACGGGATATCGTGTACTTCTTTCGAATATGTACGCGGAAGAGGGGAACTGGGAGTATGTGAGGAGTGTGAGGAGAGAAATGGCGGAGAGGGGGGCGGTGAAGGAGGTTGGATGTAGTTGGATCGATATCGGCGGTTATACGAATTGTTTCGTTTCTAGAGATAGAAAGCATCCGATGTGTGATGAGATTTATGAGGAGTTGAAGGGCTTGTCTGCAAATTTGAAGGATGTTGGTTTTGTGCCTCCCTTTGTTGTATCAAGTGAATGTTGAGACATATACATTGATTGGTGGAAATTAAAAATGGGAGAGTATTATTTTATGTAACAAATCTTTATATGAAATAGTTGATTTTTGCTCCACTTTATATATAGATATATATATAGTATTAGGCTGCTTATTGATTGGGTTGTATTTCACAGTAGAACCTCGATAAATTAATAACCTCGCTTCAGTAATAGTTTCTCTCGATCCCAACTCTGTAAAAATGTATTAGATTATTAGTTCGATAATTTCATATTTCGCTAAATTAATAGAATTTTGTTAGTTCCGACTGTATTAATTTGTAGTGAACTGCAGTCAAAATTACAATCTAATTGGGCTTTTGGCACAATAAGGATTCATTTGGACTGAACTAAGATATTGACCCATCTCTATCTTTCTCACTTTGAAAATTCATTAATCTACTCGAATTTCGCAAAATAAAATTTTAAGGGTTTTTTTTTTTGTTTTTTGTTTTTTTGTTTTTTCTTGTTTTTAGTTTCTTAGATATTATTATCAACTGTATATTAATATTATCACTAGTATATTAAAATTTTGATCCGTCTAGAAACCCACAAATATCTCCCGAGTTGTTTTCACCATGCGCAGCGGAACCAAAATTTTAAATACGAGGGAGCCGAATGCATTAAAAAAAATTCTGAAAGTAGGGGGAAGGAGCGCGTCAATTCTATTGTACATAAAATTTTATATATTTATACAAATTAATAGATATTTGAGAAATATTGGGGCAGTCAAGCCCCTTCCGGATCCTATGCTGACTCCGCCCACAAAGTCAATCAATAAAACCGTTAGAAGAAAATACCCTTCTTCCCTTTGATGCCAAAATTTAAATTGAAGTATGAACACTCACACACACACACACACACATATTTTTTAAATACGAATTATACCAACCAAAAGAACCTTCTTCTATAATATACGTTTTTTTTTTTTTTTCTAATTTCTCTAGCCACCAACCAACTTCTGAATCTTTTTTTTTCCTAACAAATTATTTTAGATGTAAATTTATTGCATCTTGCTTCAATAATTGATTCCATATTAGTCCATGCAATGCATGTTTAATGCAGAATTGTCAACGAGGTATGGACCATGCAACTTGTAATATTTGACAAAACGTATATTTCAAGTAAAACACGCGTTTACAATTCAAAAACCAAAAAACAAAACAAAAAAAAAAAATTGGTAAAACACGCGTTTACGTGTATCATCAAACCAATAGACACGTATACATATATATATATATATGCAACACATTAATTAACATTTGTATTTTATGTGTATTGTATTTGTAACGACCAAATGTGTGATCAAGACTCAACGGTGGAGCCACGTGGACTCGATTTTATTCTCACTTCATTATTCTTATATTATATATAATATATGTGATAGTTTATGTTTTGCGTAATCAACCATCTCTCGTGACTAGGCGTCGAAATCGGAATGGGATTCTGAATTCCGTCAATTACGATTCGAAAATATTTGAATTTGGAAATGTACTGTTCATTCTGACTTTGAAGTTCCAATTTTTTACTTTTTGGAATTTATTTGGAACGAAATTGGAATTGTATATAAGATTTCTGGAAAATCGGACTTCCGATTCAATTTTAGTTTCGAATATTTCGATGTTTTCGAAGTATATGATATAATTTTATGATACATTTTGTGATTTCGTAATATAACCTATGTAGCACGAAAACTTTGACTTGTTAACATTTCCGCATTTCAGAAAGATTTCGTGTTGGAAACTTGAGATACATGTCGGACACCTTATGGATCATTTTGCAATTTCTAAAAAGTTAGAAACATATTTGAATACCACAATTTTTAAATATTTTTCCAAAATTACACATAATTTAATGATCAATTGCAAATTTATTTTGAATATGTCTGTATAAAAATATATAAAATGAATTTATATATAAGTAAAATTATATATCTTTATATAGAGTATTTATAAATATACCCCAATACTTTTAATATTTATATGTTTCCACCAAGTTTTCGTATCCCCATTTTTAGGACATATACCGTTTCCCCGTTTCACTATTTTTGTTTCCGTGCTACATAGAATATAACTATGTTATATTTTATATAAAAAATATAAATCTATCTGCCAATTTATATTAGTCATGACCTTGGACAAAAAGTATTCATCTTGTATTATATATCACATTATAATAATTATGAATTAATTAATTTTTTTAAATATTGTTATCCTTATTACCCTTGAATTAATTCAAACACTAAGTTTCATTAACCAATAAAGTAATTAACATAGAGAAAAATAGAGTTGTTGAGGTTTTCACTGGGGATTAAGACTTGTGTGAAGAGCCTCCACAAAACTAAGTAAAAGTCCATCTGAGCCATGTTTTGCCAACAAAGAAACTGCAATTGGCAAATCATCTTGCATCCCTAATGGTATGCTCACCTGTTCATTGCATTTCTCTCTCATCAATCTATATATATATACACATGTGTGTGTGTGTGTGTGTGTGTGTGAGAGAGAGAGAGAGAGAGAGAGAGAGAGAGTAACCTGGCAAAATCCAGAAACTCCAGCAACAGACAACAAACTAAAGGCCTTAGCACGGAAGTTTTCCAGCGTCGATGGTTCCGTTTTTACCTTCGGCGGAGGCCCCGGAACCGTAGGCATTGCAAGAATGCCAAACTCCTGTATTTTTATCGAGCGAGCCAAACACGCGTAACATTAATCTCATTTTCAAAGTGATTAATTAAGCATAAATTATAAAATTAAGGTATTAACAGAGTACCCCTAATAGATCACCAAGAGCTGCGCGCAATTCATTCTTCAGAGTATAGCATTCCTCTATATTTTCGTCCGTCGACTCGACAGCTTCCCATACTCTTTCCGATATTCCAGGCCCTAAATCGGGATTAACCGAGCGAACCCATTCACCGTGATTGTTCTTAAACTCGTACCTGAATTTTCGTATATATTTTAATAAATATCTCATATTTTCAAGATTCTTTGAATTAGTAGATATAAAAGGCATGTTTGTAACTCGATCGCAATTATTTTTTCGTTCACTATTTGCACCTTTGAAGCAATCGCATCGCGCTGGACAGAGCAACTAACGACGGTATATTATCGCCTCGTTTTTCGGTCGTGTTGTTGCCCATAAAATGCTTCAAACTCGGAACATTGGCCTCGACGAAACTCCCCAAATTCGTATATTGTATCTTCTCGCCTAACACGAAATCGGGTATAAATCGAACGTTTTTTTTTTCAATGAAATATTCTGTAAAAATCACATTATTAAAAAATGGCTTACTTCCATAGAGCTTCTCTACCGAGGCGACGAGAATTTCTTTCAGTCGGTGACTAGGCATGTTTAGAAGATCGAAACAATCGTCTGCAATAGTAAGTTGACCGAGTTTTACGGGATTATCGTCTTCCAAATGCAATAGAATCTTCCCAACTTGCTTCAGTATCGTTGGATCTCTAGCAAACCATCCTTCAAAATGGATTTTTAAAGATTATTTAAGACGAAGAGTATTTTAATTAAATTTACGATTATTTCTCGAGTTCTTACCAACTGTATCGAAACTCTGCGCCATTGGTGTTACTCCAGCTGTCGAAACAATTCCATGAGACGGACGAAACCCGAAAATTCCGCAATACGATGCGGGAACTCTCACACTTCCTCCCGTGTCGGTACCTAGTGATTATAGTACTTGGATATAAATAAATGAAAATAATAAAAAATAATAAAAAACGATAATTAATTCCGAAAAAGAAACAAGAAAAATTCACCTAAGGAGAAATCGGCAAGATTTGCAGCAACTGCAACAGCCGATCCACTAGACGATCCTCCAGGCACTCGATCTGGTGCACATGGATTAGTTGGTGTTCCGTAATGTATATTTTCCCCGTTTATGCTGCCCAAAAAAAATTATTTTAATTATATTTTCGATAAAAATCGGCCTTCAATATTTAGCAAGAAAAAGGAAAAAACAATAACCACTCGAAATGTTATCACCAACCAACGGCATTCTTGAAAGAATTTCACATCAAAGTATATATACCCTTTACGTAATTATGCTCGTAATTAGAAATGCCGTTCTGAAAAAAATCAAACGTCACAACTTCATTTTCTTCCCGAAACATCCATTGTCGTAAATTCTTTGAGAGAGATAGCATATTTCAACACCGATGATCTCTTCTCTTACGTCAACGACTGTTTCTTATTATTTTTTTTAATTTTAATTTTTTTCCAAACGATGCATCGACGTCACAATAGCTAACCATAAGTCCAAATTAAAAACAAGAAAATGTATGAAACATTTTAACAGTATTCTGCAAAAGTCAAACAAGTTTGGTTCAATTAGCACCTCATTTGTCCTGGAGTTGACCGACCGACCGACTGACCAAAACACACGTTACGAGAAACGATTTTCGAAATATTTAAAAAAAAAATTAAAATGCGGATATATGTTGAATGATCAAAATTTCAAACCTGTAAGCCATTTCATCCATTACAGTTTTACCAACACAAGTGGCACCTGCATTCAGCACAGACATAACTGCCGGTGCAGTCGATGTAGAAACCGAATGCGTTTTCGCCCAATCGGGATTCCCGAAACCGGTCACATAACCCTCCACATCAAATCTGATCAAACCAATAACTTAATATTTTCTTTTATCACGAAAATAAAATTCAAACCAAAAATTGAGTAAATTCGGGAAATTAGATGCTACACCTGGTTATTTACACTGGGTGGATTTGAACAGTAGATCTACACATAATTACGCACACACCCATGTGTGCGTGTGCTTACTGAAGTATTTATTTAATCAAATCTACCGTTCAAATGTAAATAACCAGGTGCAGCCAAAATTCATATTTCTTCCCACAATCCAATCATATACATCATAGAGCAAAATTAGTAAATATGGTGTTAAAAGGAATCATCTTTATCAAACCCTAGAATTAAATGGAAAATAAAAAAAAGGAATTATTTAATAAGTGTGTGTATAAAAAATAGATAGATACAGATAATCATGTTAATTGTTATATATGAATTAAAAAAGGAAGGGACTGACATGTCTTTAACAGAAAAGGTAAGGCCATTGAGGGGAAGTTTCTGAGATGAATTCGTGTCGGGAAGAAGAGTGAATTTCTCCATGAAAGCTCCATAATCTGATACTGATAAGCTCGCCATTCTCTCTCTCTCTCTCTCTCTCTCTCTCTCTCTCTTTCTTCTCTCTCTCTAGTTGATGAGAATTACCTTATCTGAAATGGACAAATGACAATTACATAATCCCAAAATTCTATATTAGAATTTTATTTTATTTTTATTCATTAAGATTTTTATTACTAGACAACTATGTAGGACTGAGAGAAACTGACACGCGAAAACCGCATGTTCCAAAAATTCGATGTACGGAATTTGGGAGAAATGTGTAAATATTAAAAGTGTAGGGGTATAAATATGAATATGCAATATACATATATATATATATATTAGTTTTTATTTATATCTAAATTCTGTTTTATATTTTCATATGAAATATATTCAAACATAAATATTATTATCAATTATTAATTTGTAATTGACCATTAAATTATGTAAATAATTAAGGAAACAACAAAAATACTTGAAAATTTGTTATTCAAACATTTTTCTAGCTTTCGAGAAATTACAAAAATGACTCATAAGATGTTCAGCATGTGTCCTCGAGTGTTAGACACAAAACGTGTTCGAAACACGGATACATTAAGAAGTTGAAGTGTTCGTACTACATAACGTGACAATTATACTAAATTTCTGGTTTCTAAAAATGAACTTTTTATAGTCAAAATGTCATTACATTTAGAAATAGTGGCATGAATCATGATGACACAATTCAATCATTATTTTACGCACCCGACCATAATTAGTTTAGGCTAACTATCTGTAACAAGCTCCATTCGGCTATCGTTAACAATGAGATTCAACATAATTCAATTGACAGAAAATCTCAATCAATTAAACTGCTAGGCAATCGCTTACGTAACATTTATATTTTTTTTCTTCGTAATATTGAATGTTGATGATATATACGATATACTTCACCTGAAGTAGCATGAAATAAATCAAGTTTGAGTTTTGATGATTATTGAATTTCTTCCATTAAGAAACATAATTATACCATGACAATAATGGTTGAATTTAATGTTTGTTATATATAACTATAAAAATATAATAATCACCTAATATTTATATTACCACCTTTTTATATTTATGTTAAAATTATATTTATACAATGATTAAAAGTACAATGGACCAAGCATCTCTTATTTGACCTTTCTTGTTACAAAGAAAATCATTAATAATTTATCACTTATTTAATTCCTCGCAACAATACTAAAAGAAAAACCAAAATATTATTGTGACAAAAAACTTCTTAATTAAAAATAAAAATAAAAAAATAAATTAATCTCTCTCTCTCTCTAAAATTCAGCAATTTTTCAGACATGACCTCCTCTAAATAAGACTCCAACTCGATTCCATAATTTACATTCTTACACATTCTTATTACATTATTCTTCGCTGAGTTCTTCATTTGTAATTTTGAAATCCCACCTTTTTCAGCTCAAGAAAAATCGAATTAACCTTTTTGATCCCCAATTTCGTTTTCTCAATCCGGTGCTCTCTTACTGTACCGCCTGCAATTCACGCGTTTTTGTTGTGGAATTTTTCGTCGACGATGGCGGAAAATCCAGAGGAGGCGATACTGAGTCAACTCAGTGAGTCCGTCAAAGCCATCACCGCTTTGCCCGAGTGCAAAACCGTTTCCAGGAAGATGTACGGTAATCTGGTCAGAAGAATTAAGCTGCTGAGCCCTCTCTTTGAGGAGTTGAAGGACGGCGGCGAGGAGCAGCTTGCAGACGACGTCGTTCAGGGGCTTGACGCGCTCAGAATCGCTCTCGACTCGGCTCTTCAGCTTCTCAAATCGGTCCACGAAGGCAGTAAAATATTCCAGGTATATATACACACACACATATATCTGTAATTCTGTATACAATTTGAGGATTTTCCTTGAATGAAATTGGTTTTGTATTTATCTAATTGAGTAGTTGAATTCCGCAATTAAATCCAGGTAATTAGTAATTAAAACTGATAATTACAGATCAATGATCATTGATCAGATAGAATTAGTTTGTATTTACAGGAGAATTTGCAGATTTCGCCTTTTGTAATACTTGCTCTTGAATTTGTAAATGTTAATAGAACTAAATGTGAGGCATTTTTTATTTTTTCTAATATAATTACAGGCTCTGCAAGTTGACAAAATCGCGAGCAAATTCGAACAAGTAACACAGCAGATCGAAGCAGCACTATCTCAGGTTCCCTATAATAAACTCGATATAACCGAGGAAGTTCTCGAACAGGTGCGGAATCTCAAAGTTTAATTACTAAAATGCTTCATTAGACGTGTTGTTCATATTTGATATTTACACTTTTGCTGTCGAATTATTTTTTATCTAGATCGAACTTTTACACGCGCAATTCAAAAGAGCAATAGGTCGAATGGAATCTCCCGATTTGGAACTAGTGAGGGACTTAGCTGCAGCACAGATGGAAGACGACCCTGACCAAATGGTTTTCAAACGGCTTTCGGAGAAGCTCCATCTCACCACAACAAACGATATTAAGGCGGAGTTAATTGCCATACACGATATGGTCATCTCTTGTGGCGGTGGTGGTGGTGGTGGTGGGGCCCACGAGGGGATTTCAGATGATTATATTGAGACCATGTCGTTTCTTCTGAGGAAACTGAAGGACTGTGTGATGACGGATAATCAAGAAGCCGAGTCGAATGAGATTGACAAGAGTTCGATGAAGCACAGATCTCCTATTATACCTGATGACTTTCGTTGTCCGATTTCGCTGGAGTTGATGAAAGATCCTGTGATTGTGTCTACGGGGCAGGTTCGTACTTGATTTTCTTCTATAATCCTTTAAATTGCCTTTAGGTGGTAGGATTTGAGCTAAAGATTCAAATTCGTAATACAAAACCATTAAGCTTGTTTGGATCGAGTGATTTGATGATAGATTTAAAAAAAATAGCTCTTATTTAAAAATATTTTTGTAGTCATTGTTGCAGATTTCAAATCCTTCCTCAAATCATCTTCCGAAGTCCAAATCCTTCAATCCAAATGCAATCCATATGGAGTGGATTTGGATTGAATGATTTTGGATTAGATGAGAGTATTTTTCGAAAGGATTTCAAATGACTCCTTGTAGAGTGGGTTTCGAAATCCACCACAATAACTCAAGAATAACTTCGAATTGAGAGTTAACGATTTGTAACCTGTTATTAATAGAATCCATCCAAACTAGCTCAATGGTTTTGTTACTCTGGATTTTAAAACTTCCAACCAAACGCAACCTTATATTATGAAGCCCTTATTAAATCACTATTCTTGATTCTTTGTTCTTCTTTTTTTCCAAATGCAGACTTACGAACGGTCCTGCATTCAAAAATGGCTAGACGCTGGCCACAAAACCTGCCCCAAGACTCAGCAGACACTCTCCCACACTGCCCTAACTCCCAACTACGTCCTGAAAAGCCTCATCGCACTCTGGTGCGAGAGCAACGGCGTCGAGCTGCCCAAGAAACAGGGCAACTGCCGCAACAGAAGATCATCCACCACCAGCACCGCCTCCGGCGGCACCTCCTCCTCCGATTGCGACCGGGCTGCCATTTCCGCTCTCCTCAAGAAGCTCGCCAACGGCAACCCCGACCAGCAACGTGCTGCCGCCGGCGAACTTCGCCTGCTCGCCAAACGGAACGCAGACAACCGAGTTTGCATAGCCGAAGCCGGAGCAATCCCTCTACTAGTCGAACTCCTCTCCTCCCAAGATTTACGTACACAAGAGCATGCAGTCACAGCCCTCCTAAACCTCTCCATACACGAATCCAACAAGGGCATTATCGTAAATGCCGGCGCAATATCTGATATAGTAGACGTTTTAAAAAACGGAAGCACGGAAGCGAGAGAGAATGCGGCGGCAACCCTTTTCAGCCTATCGGTCGTCGACGAGAACAAAGTGGCGATCGGAGCAGCAGGGGCCATCGCCCCCCTCATAGACCTCCTCTGCCACGGAACTCCTAGAGGTAAAAAAGATGCCGCCACGGCTATTTTCAACCTCTCGATTTATCAAGGGAATAAAGTGAGGGCGGTGAGAGCTGGGATTGTACCGCCACTGATTGGGTTGTTGAAGGATCAAGGCGGTGGAATGGTGGATGAATCGCTGGCTATATTGGCTATACTTGCGAGCCATCAAGAAGGGAAGGTGGCTTTAGGACAGGCTGAGCCGATTCCGATTTTGGTCGAGGTTATTAGGACAGGTTCGCCACGTAATAGGGAGAATGCGGCTGCGATACTGTGGTCTTTGTGCACCGGAAATTCGCAGTGTTTGAAGCTTGCGAGGGAGCTCGGTGCTGAAGAGGCTTTGAAGGAGTTGTCGGAGAATGGGACTGATAGGGCGAAGAGGAAGGCGGGGAGTGTTTTGGAGCTTATTCAGCGAGTCGAAGAGGTGGTTATTTCGTAATGGGTAGTTTTTTTTTTTTTGGCAATGTAAGTAAAGGTAAGGTGTGTAAAGCTATAGATACAACAATGTCTTGAAGTTTGTTCTAATGTGTTTGCACTTGTGTGTGGGGATTGTCTATAGGGAAATACTTGAAACTTGGAAATTTTACATATATATAAATTTTTTGGTGGTGTAGAATTTTTCTTTTTTTTTTTTGTTTGAAATGTACTAGAGAATAAGAAAATAATTTTGTAACTCAGGCATATCTCTGCAATTGTTCGTATCAGTGTGTCATGTTACGGTACGATTTCTATGGAAACGATATAGTAGGGTTTCCTCCGGTTTTTTGTCTGAAAAGCTCGTGTTGACCCTATGGATGACCTTTTCCCTCTAGCTCCCGTGCATCGATGACCTCTTTATCGCCTTCCCCTTTAACGGCTCGGTTTACATTGCTACATTGTTGATAGGGTTTTCTTTCGGGATCCAACTAACGGTTGTGTTCATCATTTTATCAGAGCTTCTCGGATTGAAGTACTATTCAACTTTATTCACTTGTGGGCAATCGGCGGCCCTCTTGGATCGTACATTCTCAATGTGAAAACCGTCAGGACAAGAGATTGTATGACCGTACCGTGAGGCGTTGAAACTGCTGGCAACTAGAGGGATGACGAGATCGATGGTGCAAGAGTTGACGTGTCTTGGGAACGAGCGTTATACAGTGTCTTAGGTTTTAGAATTCTTTTTAAGAAAACAATTTCGAATCACTAAATTATACAGTTACTGATGAGATTAAAAAATCGATCTGGCATATATTTTTGTAAAACGAACAATCAAGGGAAGCCAAAAAACAGATCTTATGATCATCTTGCTTCAAAATGTGGAGCTCGAATAAGATAAAACGGGTTGCAAATTTTTGAGAATATTCCATATAATATAGAAGATTCTACTAAATCTGTACGTGTAAGAAAATTCATAATTGAGATGTTGTTGTAATTTCCGAAATAAGATGAAATTTTTCGTAATTTAGTTCCAAAACGAGTAGAAGTCTTCCTTCAACTAGGCAGATCAGATCCAGTAAAACCAGGGAATCAGATCCATATATATCTGCTCTACAAATTAATTACAGTGGATAATATTATCTTATTCATCCATATATATATAATTACTATATATATTATTTTATCCCATAATCCATAATCCAAATCCATATTAATAGCAACAACACTCACAAATCACAAAATAATAACAACCCCACTCCACTCACCCACCACCAGATCTCCAGCAAGAAAGAAAGAGAAAAAAAAAAATGGCTCCACCGTCGGCGGCGGCGCCGCCGTCCAGCGGCGGATTCACGGCGGGCCGGTTCATCCTGCAGGTTATCAACGGACGGTGGCTAATGCAGTCCGGCTCGTTCATGATAATGGCGAACGCCGGCGCCACCTACCTCTTCGGCGTCTACTCAAAGGAGATCAAATCCACTCTGGGCTACGACCAATCGACGCTCAACACGCTGGGCTCCGTCAAGGATCTCGGCGCCAACGTCGGCGTGCTCTCCGGCCTCCTCGCCGAGGTCACGCCGCCGTGGTTCGTCCTCACCGTCGGCGCCGCCATGAATTTCGGCGGCTACTTCATGGTCTGGCTCGCCGTCACCAAGAAAATACCCCGACCCGCCGACTGGCAGATGTACGTATACATCTGCGCCGGCGCGAATTCCCAGAACTTCGCGAACACCGGCTCGCTCGTCCCCTGCGTGAAAAACTTCCCGGAGAACCGGGGCCGGTTGATCGGTCTGATGAAGGGGTACGTCGGCCTAAGCGGCGCGATTTTCACGCAGCTGTATTTGGCAATATACGGCGACGACGCAAAATCCATGATCCTTTTTATCGGCTGGCTTCCGGCGGCGGTTTCCTTGGTTTTCGCGCCGGTGATGCGGATCATGAAACCGTCAACCCACAAAAACGAGGTCAAAGTTCTGTGGTATTATCTCATCGCTGCTGTCGTCACTGCTTTCGTCATCATGGGAGTGATTATTGCTCAGAAATGCGTCCATTTCTCACACAGTGAGTACGTGGCAAGTGCCACCGTTGTTTGTCTCTTGGTTTCCGCGCCTTTCTTTATAGGGTTACGGCAAGAAATAGCCACGTGGCAATCGAGGAAGAAGGAATATTTGGAATCGGAATCGGAATCGGGATCCACCCCTTCTTCTATCGTAATCCAAGACCCGCCGAAACGCGATCCAGAATCCGAGATGGCCGACGACGAAAGGAAAAACACGAGCAACAATACACCTTGGTATAAAGACATCTTCAAGAAGCCGGAGAGGGGAGAGGACTACACTATACTACAAGCGTTGTTGAGTGTGGATATGCTTATTATCTTCGTCTCGACTTTCTGCGCGCTCGGTTGCAGTTTGACCGCGATCGACAACCTAGGTCAAATCGGGGAATCTTTAGGGTATCCGTCTCACACCGTGAGCACGTTCGTCTCGCTCGTGAGCATATTCAACTTCTTCGGTAGGGTTTTCTCCGGCTTTGTGTCGGAGAAGCTCGTGTTGGAGTGGAAGGTCCCGAGGACACTAATGATGACGTTCTCGCTTTTACTCCCGTGCGTCGGGGACCTCATCGTCGCGTTCCCGTTCAAAGGCTCGGTTTACGCTGCCACGTTGATTATAGGGTTTTCGTTCGGGATCCAACTCACGATTTTGTTTATTATATTGTCGGAGCTCTTCGGATTGAAGTACTATTCGACTATATTCAACTGCGGGCAACTGGCCGGCCCTATTGGATCGTACACTCTCAACGTGAAAACGGTCGGTAGATTGTACGACCGTGAGGCGTTGAGACAGCTGGCTGATAGAGGGATGACGAGGTCGATGGTGCGCGAGTTGACGTGCATTGGGACCGAGTGTTATAGGGTTTCTTTCTTGATTTTGGCTTGTGTGAACTTTTTTGGTGCACTTGCTTCTTTGGTGTTGGTGATGAGGACTAGGAAATACTACAAGAGTGATATATATAAGAAGTTTAGACATGAAATGGAAGCTATTGATACAAAGAAGGAAGTGAAAATGGTTGATCATTCTCAAACCCAATCATAGTCTTAGGTTTTGGAATTGTAGTTTTTTTTTTATTTAGTTGTTTAGATTTTTATTTTATTTAATTTAATATGATTCCATTTCGATAAAAAATATCGATCTCCACGTAATGCTTTGAGAAACCATTTTACTAAATCACACAAAATATCGTCTGTCTTAATTAAGACTGTTAATTTTCAGTGCATAATAACAGTAGTGAGTTTAGCAAAATAGTCGAGACAAGAACTCGATTTTTTGTTCATAAGACAATATTGCTCCACATTGGTTCTCATGGCTATATACCAATTGTTTTCTAAGATACAACGACCTTATTTCTACATCGTAATACTATTAATCTCAAAATCTACAAACCCTTGAATCTGTTTTGAACTCTCAATAAGAATACAGAAGAAAATGTTCACAAATAATATTTTCGGGTTAAAAAAAAAAATTACATAGAATAAATTTGGAATCGAATGAGTGAGTAAGATGATGGATTCTACGATCTATTTATAAATTCTCAATAGTTGTGGCTAATAAATAATAATCACAACTCTTAGAAAAATAATTTATGAAAAGATTTTATATATTTTCATATAAACTAAAGACTTATTCAAACGGATAGGTATCTTCACATATTTTCGGCCGAAAAAGTTGTCTCAACAACTCCATGTTTTAATGGTGAGTTTCCACCTATTATTTTCAATAAATAAATATATTAAGTGATTTATTAATTTCTCATTCACCGAAAATACGTCAAGCTATATATGCACAGAAGATTTCGATATAAAAAAAAACAGTAGAAACAATTTCTAGATTTGTATGTAAAACCATAGGAAATAAAGCAGTGTAATGTAACTAAAACAACACGAAATCACTTGCTAACAAGTAACAACCAAAGTCTATAGAGAATATTGACAGGAATGTGTATGCATTACAGAGCAGAACTTGCTTCGTTTACAAGAGGTGCGTCGGAATTTCACGGCCATCTGCAACCTTTAGTCTCGTCGACTGTATTTATAATTTGTTTTTTAAAGAATCAATATATATAATTACAATAAAATGATTAATGCATGAGCATGCTCAAGCCATATCATAAGGACGCGAAGACACAAGCCAAGGGTATCCTGTCGAGCATTGTTTGTGGTAAACAAGTCTTATAACAAGCCGGTGGAAGCGGTACTCGAGAGACGCGTCGTTTGCCGACAAGGTGTGCAATCGAACACACAACACTTTTTGTTCAAATGGAAAGGACTGCCCGATCCGAGATGACGTCAGAGAATGTGGTTGTTCGCGGACATTATTAAGACGTTCGAGATGACGAGGACATCGCCGGATTAGGTGGGGAGAATGTTACGGGCCGCCTATTTTGGATCAATACTTTGCCATTTTTCTATGGGTCCAAGAGACTAAGTATGATCCTGCAAGTCCAATGGAAAATGGTTCAATTAGGCCCAAGTGTACAGTGGACTTGTAGACATTCTTAGGAGGATATCAATTAGGCCCAAGTGTACAGTGGACTTGTAGAGATTCTTAGAAGAAAATCCTCCGATATTTGGTAGAAAATCTTTGAAGTATTTTAGAGAACAACACCTAGTCATTACATCGAGATGATCACCATTGTCCATTGATAGGGTATACTTGTATAAATAGTGGTAGGACATTCATTTGGAATCATCCAAAAATCTAAAGCATTCAAGCAATATGTAACGAAGTTTACCTAATGCTACAAATGACCTTTTTTGAGTGAGTCCAATTTTCACCTAATTAGGCAAAAAATGTTGTCGCTAATTGAATGTATCTACTGCTCTAGAGTAACAATAAATAATGATTAAATGACAACAAAAAGAACTATTAGTGACAAAAAAAAAAATATTGTGCCTTAATATATGCATGTAGTGACAACTTTTGCATTTAGATGTCATTGAGGAAACTTTTTCTTGTAGTGTAAGCGCGAGTAGCGTAATTCTTTGCATTTAGATGTCATTGAGGAAACTTTTTCTTGTAGTGTAAGTGCGAGTAGCGTAATTCGTTTTGATTGACGCACGCTACTTGATCGAAGTTGAAGTCTGTAACAAGTAGTTATCAAATTTATGTTCTGAAAAAGGATCTCTAATTGAAACATATCTCAGTATTAGGAACTAGTTTCCTAAAAGAAATCAAATCAAATAATATTGTACGCGCAGTGGATGTGCATGACAACTTGGTATATGATGTTAAATGCGAAATATTGACAAGGTCAAGTTGTAGTTCAAGTGGTAAGTAAGCACAATTTTATTTAACATGAATGAATTTTCGACACTTTGATGTCGAAAATTTACTGTAATTCGACACTCACCCGTCGAAATACACAATATCTATTATTATTATTTTATTTGGCACATAAAGGTCGAAAGCACACACACATTTTCGACGTGTATTTGTCGAAAATGGATGGCGGCTTTAAAAAATTTCAAAATCGACTTTTAAGCTCAAAAAATACATGGAATTTTAATGGGTTCTCCTTACTCGTAAACTACTATTTTATTGTCATTTGACTCGATTTTGCAAGTTGTGTAAGGTTTTGATTTCTTTAGTTTTGATATTTTTTTTAGAGGGTTTTGTTTATAGGAAGAAGAAGAAGGAGGAGGAGGTGAGGGGTTTATGAAGAAGGAGAGGGGTTTGAGGAGGGTTTTTGTGTTTAGTTAGACACAGCCACGGAGCGGGTCGGGTCCGGGTCCGACTTTTACGGGACCCAAAACCGTCCCGTGGGGAGGCGGGTCCGGGTCTAGGACGGGTCCATCCGGGCCCGGGTTGCGTCCGGCTCCAAACCGGTTTTTCCTTTTTTTTTTTCCAAATAATTACAAGAAAGAAAAAAAAAACTTAATTGAAACTAGAAAAAACTTAAGATTAACTTTAAATTCAAAATTACAAAAAAAAAAAAAAAAGAAAAAAAAGAATTTAAACACTAAACAATTTTAGAAAAAAAAATGAAACGATTAAGACTTTGAGATATAAACTAAATAAAATGAAAGCTGTGAAGATTGGATTAGGGGTATTTATAAGTGAAAATAATAATTGAGAAAATTTTCAAAATTAAAAAAAAAAATTCAATCTTTCAAAATTAAATATATATGCATTTGTTATTAGTGAAGATTTTTAATATTAATAATAGTGAACATGACAATTAATAATTTATTAAACATTAGTTATACAATTATTATAATCATTTTACAGTGTTATTTATATTTATATATTTATAGTTAGGATTAGTATGAAAATAAGTAACCTTGTCTGAGTTGTTAGTACTCTGTCTTCGGGTCGGGTTCGGGTCAAACCCGACCCATTGCCGTGTCTATGTTTACTATTGAAGAAAGAAAAATGAGATTTGTAATGTATTTTTGGATTCGATTTTCATGTATTTATGTTATTAAGTATTTATCATCTAATTTTTATTCTGATGTATTATAGTAAGAAAATTTTGGTACATGTTCAGTTGTTTTAGCCACCCCTTTCATAATACCGAAATTTTGGTAATGGTAGTGATTCAAGTGGTTTGGTACGGTTGCCCCTACCAATCCCACCCTTAGTTCAGATGGAAGTTAGCTATTTTAGTTGTAGCGAGCTTTGAAATGCTCGTTGTAGAGCTATTTCGAAGATGAATGTATAAACTGTACGGATATTATACACATCGGCACGAACAATATGGCGGGATTCCTAGCGCAGGCCGTGGGTTTGAAATTGTGTCATGCTTTGCTTATGACTTATTTCCCACATTGAAGTAGAGAGTGAATCCTAGTTATAATCTAAGGCCTCGTTTGGTTGCCAAGATAAGATTAGTCAAGATAAGATTAAATAATCTAATGAAACGTAACTGTTTTATTGGACCTTGAAAGGTCCAACAAGAAACATGCTTAAACGGCAAGATAAGTCATGATAATAGAATATTTGCGGATAAATTATTGGGATACTAAACATCAAACAAAGTCCAACTATTTAGTTAATCATGGCTAATCTTCCCAACCAAACGAGGCCTAAGTTTCAATTATCTGCAATACAAAACGGAGTTGGCAGGTTTCACAAGTTTTAAAAGAAATATAAACCCATCTTAAACTCAAAACTCACGGATTTTCATATCAAGACTCTTTATATCGACAAGTGCGTTCGCTCAACCAATAAATTAGTAATCAACCCATAGAACCAGTTAATTAGGCCGAACCCGAACCATGATCAGGTCTGGCTTCTCGATTTTTGGGCAACAATAGCAAAACCGCAAGAAACAGCAAAGATAGGAAGTGTATTACGAGATTAAAGCAAATAGCGAAGTCAGTTGTAATTACTCCATCCACCGATTCTAAAAGGCTAAATAAAGCAAAACAAATAAACCTCAATATCCAAAATTCACAAAAGACACAAAGCATTAGAATATCTCGAAACAGCAGAAAAACACATTCGAGACTTTCAGTAACGCCCCACCGAAGGGGGTCGACCCCCCCTCCTCGGGCGGTCATATGGCCCCGCCCTTTCCCTATAGCTTCTTCCTTCATAACGGGCTGGCCCCCCTCCACCCCCGTATCTGTCACCACCGCCTCTGGGCCCCACATCTCTCTCATAACCTCTGTCTTTGCCATAACCATTCTGAGGAAAACGCTCGGACCCCCCATACCTATCTATGGGAAACCTATCTCCAGCCGGTACATACCTATTTACGCGAATTTAATCCAAAATTAGCACAAGGAATTAAAACTGAACAACTAATTACTCGATGATTAGCAAACCTACCTGTCATTAGCAAATCGATCACGGCTCGCATATCGGTCATCTCTACTGTCGTAACGGTCCCTATCACCATAACGGCCTCTATCGTATCTATCATCCACGTATCTGTCTCTATCGTCTGCATAGCGGTCCCCACGCCCACCGGCCCCACCGAACCTAGAGCGTGGCGGCGAGAACGGGCGGGTGCCTCTGCCACCGCCGCCGCCTGCCGACGGGCAATCTCGGGCCCAGTGCCCCGGTCGGCCGCATTTGAAGCAATCGTCGGGCCCCGCTGACCTATTATCTCCTCCACCACCATAGTTGCTGCCTCTGCCGCCAGACGAGTAACTTCCATAGCCCGGACCGGAATCTTCGCCTCCCATTTTGGGCTGGGCCTTGTTGACTGAGATGACTCGGTCACCGAGCTCTCTGCCATGCATATCCCTGATGGCGTCATCCATTGCCCGTCGGTCAGCGAAAGTCAAGAAGCCGAATCCACGCGGGCGGCCTGTATCTCGTTCCATCATAACCTACATGAAGAATACGTTACGTATGAGAGAAAAACTTAACTTGGCAAAAAGGCAGTGAATGTGAAAGGTTGAGTAAAATACACATGAATACATGACTATCGGAAATGAATATGAGAATGCTGAAAAAAAATGAATTATGATTTGAAGTAAATCAGTTGCACAAAGAAAACATTATCAACTAACTCAAATCCCTAAAATGTCCTTGGATCTATCATATTAGCAGAGACTTGACTTATATTTCGAAATAACCTTCATTTTATATTCCTGCTGACACAAAGATGACCGTACGTCTAATTCCTAGACCAACATCAAACAAAATTGCCGAGCATATAAACAAGAAGTGTAAAACGTGCAAACAATTTATGAAGGGAAGATTATGCAGTTTCATTGCCTCTTTAGTTCTATAGATGCCATCAACCATTAAAATGAGTTGAAATAGATTTTTTAGAAATAGCATCTTAAAGTGCAAGAAGTTCTTACATGAGTAGAAGAATCTGCAGAGCAGATTCCATGATCCGACATTAGTTTTACCCAGGCCTCAAATTCAGCGGAACAAAGAGCAGTAAGAAAAGTCATGCAATCAAACAACGATGGGATCCTAATCTCAGAACACAATCTATCAAGTGGCCATATGATCTCACTGTACTCAGTACACTTGGTCTTAATTCAGCAAGAATTGAATGTTGAGCAATGACGAAAACAAGAAAATAAATCCACCAGCCACTAAAAGCTTCACCTAGCACGCGTGGAGATAGCTCAATGTTCATTTACATGTCAGACAAACCTTTCCATACAAACTTCACCTTCAAAGGTCTTGACACATTCGAAAAGCTAACTCATGGCATTGGGAAGTGGTATAATCCCACAAACTGAAGATGTTCCCAGATATTGTTGCTCGGTTTTCTTATTTACTTCATATTTAATATTACAACCGAAAGGGACCATTTTCAGACACATACTACAGTTGTTTACTCAAACATGCGGAAGGGATGATAGTATCAGATAGAGGCTGGAACGGAAAAAGCTACTTAAACATACATTCTGCACTCACTGGATGATCATTATTCAGAGAATTTATCCAGATTTTGGAGTTGAGTTTTATGAGGGACCACGCTTCATATCACATGAACATGTACTGCCTGCTATAGCAGATCTCGACGAAAAAAACATGGGCTCTAGATCTTGCGAATAAGAAAAACTCAAAAGCAGGCCGACAAAAGCAGAACTTTCACACGGTACTGTCTCTTTCGCATAACAAAACCAGTCTGCACAACACTAAACAATATGCCTAGAAGAGGACACCTCCTGCACAAACTAGCAAGGCAAGCTCCCAAACGTTCATCCTTGTCCAGCGGCTACAAACAAAATCGCCTAACTTAGTCATCGCATGCAACACTCGGCTTTGCTTGTCTTAACAAAAACTAATTCCTTTGAACTGTATCCTCCAGTCTCCATGCACATATAAGATACAACGATCACATTTTCCAGTTTAATCAGATACTCAGTTCTTAGCTCTAATAGATTTTCAAGATGGATTGTCATTCTAAACACCTAAAAAGAAAGTAGATGCTACTGGAAGATTGGACCACAATCTCAAGAAACAAGAAGGCAAAGTACTTTCTCAGTTCTCATTAAAGGCAAAAAACACCCCACGAGCTCTGTGAATGTAATCCAGAAGAACTATATCTGATCCTTTTCGGAAACTCATACACAAGATAAGCACAAGATTCTATAATTTAAAAACAAAGTTCAGTCATCTTTTCTGCTCGTAGCTTTTACACAAATTGATCAACACACACGTATCAGCCTTAAGGACTTCAGAGAGGATAGAAGAAATGTCAACGTAATCATTTTGGACACTGTGAAAATGAAGAAGCAAAGGACAGGCAATCAACAGAGTCAACTTCCAGCTCAAAACACTTTTTTTCCTCAAACTACAGATGACCGAATATGTTGCAATCAAACAGGTAGATTTAACTTTCATCCACAAAATCTTGAAAGACTATCCATTGATGACAGACCCACTGGAATTACACAAGAATAAGAAAATTTGTCGGGGAATGTGCTGCTTCGATGGAGCATCATTGACCAACACAGAGCGATTCATAATTGTAGGAGTGATTGTACATAGCTACCACTTCTAATTAAATCCAATGTTTACTGCAGTTTAAACTCACGAGCCTAACTTATTGCTTTTTTTTTCTCAAAATATGTCAAAAACAGCCTGAACAAAGTAGCAGCATGATCAAACAGAGCATCAAAATCAGAACAGCCCAACTAAAACTGCAAAGTGCACGACTGATTCCAGAAAACAACTAGCTGATTACAAAGCCAGAAACACAATACAATAAACGCTTCATCGGTGCTGAAAAATCTCATATGGCCAACAAGGTTCCTCCAATCCCATATTAAAGCATATCAGAAGTCACAACCGACATACAAAGAAAAACAAAAGGTAACCTCTGAGATTAATATGGTGATTAGTGAGAAGATATATATAAACGAATAAATAGAAACAGGGATATGCATTGAACAAAATGAGCATACAATCTTCAATAACCTTCACCACATAATTCGATACGCAAGCAATTAAATAATCCTGATTGTTTGCCCCTTTTATAGATCAATTAAAAAATCCTTCTTTGAACAAAAATCCATGCAAAAAACAACAAGGTGAATCAATTAAAGACAGGCACACATATTCCCCCACCCCCACCCCCCAATAACAGATTATTAAATTATACGAGAAGGCATATACAACCAAATTTACATATATACAGGCACACATTTATATATGAAAACAATTCCACAAAAAAAGGTAAATTCAAATTCAAATTCAAATTCAAATTCAAACCTGGCAATCGACAATTTTTCCGAAACGATTAAAAGCATTCTCGAGCTGCCGCTGCGTAACTTCCCACGATAAACCTCCGACAAATATACGGTAGTCTTGATCCTTGTCCGCCATCTCTACGTACTTCCTTCCTCAGAAAAAACAAAACCCTAATTCAACGCGAGAAATTAGTGTGTGAAAATCAAAGTAAAATTCAAAAGGAAAACAATTCAGAAGGTGAAATGAAGAAATTTAGGGTTACCGGTGATGGGTATCTAAGCTTGGATCTCTCCAAAAGTGTGGATTTCTTAATAGTGAAAAGGGGAAATATATTTGAAACCCTAGAGGGCAGCTTATATTCTAATATATATTTATTTGGTACCCAATTTTTGCTATTAATATCAAAATAGTATATAATATTTATAGAATTTCAAAGTGGTACTCGAGGTCTTAGTAAATTACAGAAATTCTAATTTATCCTAAAAATTATGAATTATTTGTGAAAAAAAAGATAAACTAATTCGAAAATTATAAATACCTTCTAATTTAATTTTTATTTTGTAAATTATGTATATTAAGATAAGATGTTCAAATCAAAAATTGAATTATACTGTAAAAAAAAAAAAAAGGGTTTATTCACTCCCGAAAATGTTCTTGTGCAAATTACTTTTGTTATCTTTACAACTTTACAAATCGACTAACATAAGTACAGTTTATTCTCTCCAGAAAATATTCTTGTGCAAATTATTTTTTTTACCAACACAATCTAATATTTATATCACCATAAACATATATTGATGTTATGAACCTAATTTAATTCATAACATAAATTGACATAACATGTTGTACGATATCACATTTATTGATCGATGTTATGAATATAATTTAATTCATAACATAAAATGACATAACATGTTGTACGATATCACATTTATTGATCGTTAGATAAAAAAGAACAAAACATAAGTATTTCTTCCTATTTGAATGAATATAATCAAGATGAAAATAAATTATGGCATCTTCTCGTTTCAATTACTCTTTAATTTGGAAGTAGGAAAAGTAGTTTCAAATATAAAAGTGTGTTTTCTTAAGGATAAAGGATTAAGTAATAAAATAGCCAGTATATCATAATTTAATTCTTATTGATTTTGCCATGCAAATATTTTCTAACAATACTCTTCTACATGAATGTGTTAACAATTCACAATATAACCTCTCAAAATCAAACAAGGGGATTAATGCCTATGAGCAAAACAAATTAAACATAATATAAAATAAATAAGAATATATATTATTGTTGGCACATAAAACAAAGCTTAAGTTAACATAATATATCAAGAATTCACAACATAAAATAGTCTATCAAGCATCACACATTATACAAGCCCAAAAAATCTACTAAAAAAATAGATGTGCTAACATGCAATATTTTCTTATCTTCGCATTACTTTATGATCTTGACAACACTCAATCATCATCTTCATCCTCATGCATCAAAGTTTAACAAAAAAATATCGAGAATACAAACTCTAATATGAACTACGCCAACATGTGACGAAATCTAATATCAATATATAGTTTTGGGACCTCAAAAATCCCCTAAAAAATAAGTTTGTCGAACATTGACCAAATGATTAGTAAATCACGAACCAATACTACAATGGATATGAAGACGCCACACCAAAAACTTAAGATTAATTCAAAAATCTTGATGGTAAGCAGATTGTTTGAACGCCACAAGATAAATAAGTTCACAGTTCTTTCAAGGTAAAAAGAAGAATATCCATATCTCACAAAATGATATTAATAGCCCCTTCATATAGGTTCAATACTCTCTAATATATGGGAAAAAACTAAGAACGTGGAATCATTATCCATCTAATCAAATCAACCACATATCAGTCAATCTAACTAATACTTATTGAATCTAAATTAAGTAAACTTCTTCCAAGATAAACTTCTAAATCATTATCTTGATCTTCAAAAGCTGAAATTGCACAAGTCAAGGACTCTCTAAAGGGTGAATAAACGTGTTTATCCTTGATTGCAAACATCATGAACCTTCCAAAGTCTTGAAAAATGTGACATCAAACTCTCCATAATCGATTGCGTCATTAAATATTTGGCAAACACAACTCACCTCACTAGTTTGGTTGTCATCTTTCACCTCATTGTGAACTCTCGTCATTGATTCATCAACAAACTTAGTATCACCATCTTCTTCCTCCTACGTCAAAGTTATATCTCTTCATAAGAAAATAATCATGGCTTGTTCCATTCCGTTGTCGTAGTACATCAATCTAAAAAATCACACGTGTATCAAAAACTTTAGAAATAGGGAATAAATATAATATATGAGATAAAAGCAACATACTAGATATGATGCATCGATTATTTCCCCTTTGAGTTGTCATATGCCTGAAATCAAAATTAAAGTTCCATCATTTCAAAAAGTAAACTGAAAAGGGAGAATTGAAGATTGACATAATGGGAATAAAAAACAAGTTCGTCGATGTTACCATGTTTGAGAAACATTGGTTCCCTAATAGATCCAGAGGCAAAACATCTTCGGGCACAACAAGATCTACTAAAGATGTTGATAAGGCAAGCGTCGTCCAATTATAATGTGTTCATTCCTTCACATTCCTTCACAAAAGCGCATGGGGCTTACCTCCATGTCCTTCAAAGAATTTGAATTGAGAATATTAATGACGAGCTTACCTCCCTCCCCTCGTATGAACCTAATTTAATTCATAACATGAAATGAGATAACATGTTGTACGGTATCACATATACTGATCACCAAATAAAAATGAACAATTCAGAATTCCGCACAATTTATTCCATCATACACAACTGACAGCCTATTTTTCAGACATATCCACACAACTCAAAATTCCATCAAATTTATCAAAGAATTCATGGAATGAATTGGTTTGTATAAAATTCATTAATTCTGACATCGGACCATCATAGAGTGAAGAGCCAATCTCAACCCTAATTAGTAATACCATCATGACACAATCGTATATCGTACTCAATGTTATGAACCTAATTTAATTTATAACAGCCTAATTTTCAGACAGATCCACACAACTCAGAATTCCATCAAATTTATCAACAAATTTATGGAATGAATTGGTTTGTTTAAAATTCATTAATTTTGACATCGGGTCATCATAGAGTAAAGAGCCAACCAATATCAACCCTAATTATGGACACAATCATATATCTCAATAGAGACAATTATATATCTCAATAGAGGAAACAAATCATATATCTCAATAAAGGAAACAAATATATAAAAATGTATCTGTAGTGCAACATGCAATTCGATAAGTGAATAACAATTCTTTCTAAAAAAACAATTCTCAGATAACAATTCAATTCTACTAAAGAAACCAAAAAATATATAAAAGGAAACAAAATCTTACTGTAACAAGCGCTCTATCACTGTCAGATTCAAGTCATCAATCACATCGTTCTTAAACTCTAACACTGTCGGATTCAACTCATCAATCACCTCGTTCTTAAACAGCCGTAAAATCCTAGTGTTTTCCATTATGAGCTATGGTCTAACACTGTCGGATTCAACTCATCAATCACCTCGTTCTTAAACAGCCATAAAATCCTAGTGTTTTCCATTATGAGCGTCCAACCTTCGTCCCACTGAATCGCCATTTCTTATAAAACCCTAAGCCGATTTTCTGAATTTTAATGGTTCAAGTATTTCTGATTTTGGATTTTCTGAATTGTAATGCTTTGAGTTTTTCTGATTTTGCGTTTGGGGTGGTAATCTTCTATTTATATTTATATTTTATCTCTGCAACTCAATTCTAACTAGAAAAGTACTTGTGCAAATTATTATTTTTATCTTTGCAACTCTACAAAATTGAATTGAATAACATAAGTACGAATTATTCTCTCCAGAAAATGTTCTTGTGCAAATTATATTTTTTACCAACACAATTCAAAATTTATATCACAACAAACATATATCATATTATGAACCTAATTTAATTCATAACATGAAATCACAACAAACATATATCAATGTTATGAACCTAATTTAATCCATAATATGAAATGACATAACATGATGTACGATATCATATATACTAATGGTCAAATAAAAAAAAAGAACGACTCAGAATTCCACACAATTTAATCCCTTAATACACAACTGACAGCCTATTTTTCAGACAGATCCACACAACTCAGAATTCCGTCAAATTTATCAACAAATTTATAGAATGAATTGGTTTGTTTAAAATTCATTAATTATGACATCGCATCATCATAGAGTAAAGAGCCAATCTCAACCCTAATTATGCACACAATCCTATATCTCAATAAATGAAACAAATCATATATCTCAATAAAGGAAACAAATGTATAAAAATGTATATGTAGTGCAACATACAATTTCGATACATGCAACATGCAATTTCGATACGTGCAAAATGTATCTTTGTAACATATTCTCAAAAAAAAAAAAAAAAAACATTTCTCGGATAACAATTCTCCTAGAAAAACCCAAAAATATATATAAAATGAAACAAAACCCTTACCGTAATAAGCGCTCTAACACTGTCGGATTCAACTAATCAATCACCCCGTTCTTAAACAACCGTAAAATCCTAGTGTTTTCCATTATGAGCGCCCAACCTTCGTCCCACTGAATTGTCATTTCTTATAAAACCCTAAGCATGTTTTCTGAATTGTAATGGTTTAAGTTTTTCTAATTTTGGATTTTCTCAATTGTAATGATTTAAATTTTTCTAATTTTGGATTTTTTGAATTGTAATGGTTTGAGTTTTTCTGATTTTGGGTTTGGGGCGGTAATCTTCTTCTATTTATATTTATATTTTATATTTTTCATTTATAGTTTTGATCCCTATATTATACATCTTTTTTTTCTTTTGATCCTTCATGTTTTTCTGCTACGAAATTGGTCCTCAAATAGAGGAACCAAAAATGTAAAAACCAATTGTTTGAGGACCAATTTCGTGGCCAAAAGAATGTAAGGACCAAAATTAGAAAATGTGTATAATATAGGAACCAAAATTTAATTATCCCTCTTCATTACTCCGATATGCTTTATTTACAATAACAGTGCATTAGAAACTACAATTAATTTAGTAATTTAAATTTCTTGTGACATAATAATACAATAAATTAAGTGTCATGTGTGAAATACACCTTATAGAACATCCCTTGGGATATTTCGATCGGGGGAGGGGGTGCGTTTGAATTTTGTTGACTTTTCGAAGACATCCGTCATCCTTCGCCCGATTTCAACGATTTTCGCCTGACCAACCTGAAAGATTTTTATTTCACTTTATGCGGAAAACCTTAATCACAGAATCTTGAAATCAAATTCATCTTAAGAACATAAACACATAATTGATATTATCGACATATTGTTCGCCATGGATTTCGATAGAGACAATGAACGAATAACGATAGCAATCTACAAGCCGAGCCTAGCCAGGCATTCTCTGAATCTTCTTGTGTGAACCTTATTCGTAGCACACCTTATTCTCTTTATCTCTCTAATATCACAGCTCACTAGTATTCTGTAATTGATGTAATTCTCAAATTGCTTCTGTTGGTTGATGAGAAGAGCTGTGGAATTCTTTTATAGACGAGAGAAGAGGGCCACGATTGATTTGTAACGGCAGAAGACAAATCCCACCCATCATGGTCTTTTATTGCCATCAACGTTACAAATCAATTACCATAAAATCAGCATTAATTATGTAATTGAATTACTCACAATTAATTAATTAAATTAAATACAAAGGTTAAATACGCCACTAAAATAAAAGGATTAAATTCCAAACGGACGTTCCGTTAACAAGACAAAAATGGTTCCCACTGATGGACACGTGTGCATTTTTTTTTGGATTGGAGACGTGCTCCCCCCTATATTGCAATCCATTTTAAAATTTATAATGCCAATCTTTTTTTTGATGGAAAACGAGGATTTATTATACGTGGGTCGCCAAAATGTTAGGAAGCAAAACGCCTTCCGAACCAAAAGAGAGATATTTCGTGGCAAGCAAGTGGGTCAAAACATTGCCCTTACGTCTAATAAATGAGAAAGTGCAACTCGAAAAAGAATTTAAAATATTGAAGCACTCGTCGAGATATGCTCCGTAAGAAGCATTTGACACCTCGCCGAGCTTGAGAGCGTTGATAACTTCCAAGCAATCACCTTCAAATATAACCGCCGACCATCCCTTGTATACCGCAAATTTCATTGCCTCTAAGATTGCTCGAGCTTCGCACTCCTTCGGTGATGGAACGCCTGGAATTTTTTTGACTGCCCACGCGAGACATGAGCCGTTGTGATCTCTAGCCACTAATGAAACTGTATGGAACGACAAACCTGGAGGGAGAGCTGCGTCGGTATTAATTTTGATACACCCAGGGTCTGGTGCAGTCCACTCCGAAGAAAATCGGGGTCTGGATGATATGGTTCTTCGCGCCATGTGCTGTTGATAATTGGCCAGGAAAGCTGCACACCAATCAATGGAGACACCATCTGTGATTACATTCCCACCATGCAGCAAACAATTTCTCAAACCCCAACTTTTCCAAGCCACTACCATAGCCAATGTAAATGCCTCTATTGAAAGGGTATTGCGGAGAGATGAAAGCCAAGACCAAGAGGACATTCGTCGATCAAACGGAACAAGTAAGAATGGAGGGGCTGCCCATATATCGTTCACCCCCCCACAAGAGATTGCATGTGTGAACGATTCTTCTGTGACTCCGCAACGAAAACACATAGGTGACGAGACCATTTTTCGTCGGAAGAGTTTCACACCTGTAGGGAGTGATTCCGAACATGCTCTCCAAACGAAGTTACGGATCTTAGGTGGTAATTGGAGACGCCAAATGAAATTCCACTCTTGATGAGGATCGCCACTAGTTGAGCCCATATTCTGCCCGTTTCCTTTACACACGGTCTGCAGAGCGGTCGCCGCCTGGTAACACGAACGAACTGTGAACTTCCCATCCTTAGAGTGGTGCCAAACCCATCTATCCATCGATGTTCCGCTGCCGATTGGGATACTAAGAATTCGATTTCGATCAATTGGCCAAAACGTGTTATTCACAAGCGGTAGGTTCCAGGATCGAGAAGTGGAGTCAATTAAGTCCGCCACTCTGTCCGGAAAAGCCGTATCCCGTGGCCGCGTAGAGAGGATTCTGAAGTTAGAACAATCGGGTATCCAAGGGTCTCCCCATATTGCTGTGGAATTGCCATTCCCAATTCTTCGACGTATGCCCAGTGCAAGCATGGGCCGAGCTTTGAGAAGACTTCGCCACGTAGCCGAAGGTCGATAGCCAAGCTCTGCTGTCATAACGTTCCCAGTAGGAAAGTACCGAGCTTTCATAATGCTAGCAAAGAGAGATTCTGGTTGCGTAAGAAGTTTCCAAAAGTTGTAGTTTTTAATTTTTATTATGACCAATTTTACATCAAAATGATTCTGTTTAAATAACAAAATAATTGTACAAAAAATTAATATACTATATTATTAGTTTAAAACTTAAATTATGTAATTTTATTATGACAAATAAAGGTTACAATTAATTAATTTCGCCTCACATGCTAAAACTTAACTAGATTTTTCATCCAAGGGTTCATCTAAATTCAATTAAATAATAATTATTAATTTACTATTTTTTAGATTTTGTTGAGTATACAAAATTTTGTTAGTTCCAGAGTTTATTTAGTGGTAGAAATTTAATTGTAATATTCTTTTTAATTAATATTATATGGTAAAAAAATAGCATGTAAACTAAGAAAATGAGAAAAATAAAATTAAAGGAGAGAAATAAAATAAAAATAAAAAGATAAATACAAAAAAAATATAAATAAAAGAATTTCAATGATCAAATTAAATTAACCTTCAGCCGATTAGTTTAGAGTGGGAGTACAATTCTCCAATTCTAAGGAAACATAGACACGTGTCAATGAGTGGATGGAATCCGATTTTGCCTTATTAACGGATGGTTCGGTCCAAATGCTCACCCTAAATTAAAACGTTAAAAAAATAAGGGTAAATTACAAATACCCCCCTAGGTATGGTCAAATTACAAAGACACCTCTCTTATTTGGATAATTACAACCACCCCCTCAACTACTCAAATTTAGTGAAATCTTCGAGATTATATGGAATATTATCACTTTTGTACCTGTTTTATCTCATTCAAACTCTACATTATGAAGCAAGATGATCATAATATGTGATTTTTAGCTTGTATATATCAGTTTTTGGTGCATCGGAAACTGTTTTTTTACGCAAAACGAGTACAAACTAGAGCAAATTTCACGGAATCTAGATGATTATGTTAAATTTGGCACCATAAGGGTGGAGGTGTAAGAAAAAATCATAATTGAGGGGGTAGATGTAATTATCCAAACAAGAGGGGGGTTTTTGTAATTTGACCATACCTCAGGGGGTGTTTGTAATTTACCCAAAAAATAAAACTAACACAACCTGACTGGTGCAGCCAAAATTTACATTGAGAATTTGGTTAGAGCATTTGAGGACGATTTTTGGTTTTAACTCGTTAGAGTTTCAAGAAAGGATAACGGAAAGTGCATAAAGTTTGTCGTTGTGATGTATATAAGTGTGGAAATGAGACAGATTAGATTAGATAATTAGATACCGCGGAATTCGGAAAAATTCCTTTTTTTTTTCCCGGAAGCGGGGAATCAATTCCAATTCAGTTCAAAAAATAGAATCGGAAGTGGGGAATTTGTTTTCTTACTGTCGAAAATTTCTTAAATCACACACGCACATACTTCCGAATTCCGATTATGGAGTTATTCTTTTTTTTTTATTTTCTTTTGATATGAATTATGGAGTTATTTACTGACCTAGTTTTACATTTATAGTTTAAGTAGCCAATAAAGTAAAGTTGCAAAATCTTATAAGAGGAATTTAAAGACAATATTTTTATTTATCTGAACTGCAATATCTATACAGTGTATCAATTTTGTCACAGTGAATGGTGGAAACAAGGAATTGACAAAAATACACTAAAAAAAAGACACTTTAAATAACGATACAATGGTAACAAACCAAGTTTTGGTTACAATAACTCATTTACTGTAACAAACTTTAAGTATTGTCGCGAAACATGCAGTTTTGGGTAACGACTGGGATTAGTTATTACAAAAAGAAATAATTCGTTACGATAAATTCCTTTTTCGGTGACAACTTGATTACTTGGTTACAAGAGATTTACTGTTAGTTACCAAAAGTTTTCTTTATGGTGACAAACAATAGTATTCGTTACCTTTAGTATCAAGTTGTCACAAAAGAAAATAATCTTTAGTGACAGCAATAATGTGCTCACAAAAGGTTCCAATTTTTAATTACTTTTTATTATAAATATAATTAATATATAATAAAAATAATATTAAGTAAATACAAGTAAAAATTAAAAAAAAATATATTATTTATTTATATTTTTAGTCATAACAATATATATATATATATATATATATATATATATATATATATATATATATATATATATATATATTTTCCCTAAAAAAAAAAGGAACAAATTTTGATTATTATGGTTAAACAGTATTGAACAATTATCCTTGATTTAATTAATAATCATTAAAAAGTTAATTTAAATTTAAAGCTTTATATACTACGTTATTTTATTAATTTTTGTTTAATTAATTTATTAAATCTTTTTTTTTATGTTTGATTTTTTTGCAGAAAATTTATCTGATGCATGTTAAAAACATTAATTATTTTAATAAGTACCGTAGTGGTAGAAACACCTTTAGTTAAATAAATTTAACTTAAGGTTAAAATTTGGACTAAAAGAGTCCCAAAATACTAAGCGGCAAAATTAGCGCCTCTTCTTTATGTTTCTCTGGATTATTCCAGCGGAGAAGACAAAGAACCAAATGAACAGACAAAGACGAAGATAGGGTTTTCAATTTTCACCATCGTCACAGATCGTCACTCTTCCTACTGCCACTGCACACCTCGCGAGTTCACTTGATTTTTCTAGCAAAGGCGGCTGAGCCAATAGAGAGCGACAATTCAAGGTACATAAATCCTGAGAAAAATCGGAAATCGGAATTTCGGAATTCGGACTACGAAAATTCGTTCCAAAATCGGAAAAAATCGGATCGGATTCGGCGGAAATCGGAAATTTCGTTCCGATTTCCACCCCTAGGTGCAACTGTACTAAGATTATGTAGTGCTTGAATCCTACTGAGTATTACAACTTATAATTCATATTACGATTCCCAAAGGGGTCGAAATAGTTATTGAAGAATTGGAAACCCTTTCTCATATGAGGTATATAAATCAATTACATGAAATCCTTTAGTTTTATTTTCCCTCGTGGTGGCTTCATTTTTTAATTGTTAAAAGTTGAGAATAAATTGTACATGTTTGAAACATTAAATAAATTCTTCACATATATAGATTCTTTGAGACTTTTACTAACAGAATCTGAGAGAGAATTTAAATTAATTGCGTGGAACAATTTCTAAAATTTTTAAGAGCGAATTATGTTTTACGTATTATTCTTTATTTGCTAACTTAATTGATTATTTAATTGTGCAGTTAAATGCCACCTAATAATATAATACCGCGTCGCATTTTAACGAGGAGGAGTAAAGATGCAAATGTAGAAGTATCTTCAGTCGCCCAAGAACTTCCATTTGTGTCGGCAAATTCACGATCTGAAATCCCGTCATCTCGTGTGCCAACTTCATCTACATCTTCCCATCTTCATTAGGATACACAAGGATACGAAAGTGAAAGTTCTTTATCAATCCCTGAAAACTCAACTGGTAATTTTATGCATTTTTCTAATAATACTTAACTTTATCATCTATTTATTAGATATTTGTATTTTTATGAATAAGTATCAGTTTCCACAAAGAAAAGAGGCCGCATAGCAACTACAGGAAAATCGATAGAGAAAGCAATTACTGAAAATGTTAGTGTCTATTGTTTGATATACATTTCTCTTTTTTGTTACATGTACCTAATTATAACTATATATATTCTTTTATTTGTGATTAGAAAGGACAATTATTAGAAATTGAGTTTCCTGAAGGTTTTAAAAAGCCACGTCAATTTGCTAATCACTTAGCAACTGGAATTGGAGTTGTTATTAGGCACAGTCCTGAACTTGATTGTATGAGTAACTGGAGTGACCTTGCAGAACACGAAAAGCTACCTATTTATGCTGGATTAGATGTAAGTACAATGGTTTTCTACATTTGTACTTTGTCATAGATATGAAATAAATTTCTTTATTTTGATAGTTACTCTTGTCCACCAATTTTAGACATGGTTTAATATCAAAGGATGGGGAAATAATCCAGTAGTTCAAAGTTATATGGAGGAGATGTTCCAAAAAAGTTATACGCATTGGAAAGGTCGATTATCAGGAGCTTATAAACGTATGATTGAAGAAGAAAAAGATCCCAAGGCTTGTAGTCCGTTTGATTGGATAGAACTTCGAAAATGGCGTACTTTGTGTGATTACTATGAAACTGAAAATTTCAAGGTATTATTACAATTGGTTTGATATATAAATATCATTTTGTGAATTGTGTTAAAACTTTTAGTAAGATTTTAACTTTTACTATACTCATACTTCAGGTTCAAAATCATTTCATACACGGCTATTGCAAATGGTAATATATTGATTGATTTTGATTGATATTTGTTTAGTTTGGTAATGTTGGTTATAATATTTTATTTTTCTACCCTATACTAATACTTCAGGTTCAAAATTATTTCATACACCGCTATTGCAAATGGTAATATATTGATTGATCTTGATTGATATTTGTTTAGTTTGGTAATGTTGGTTCTAATATTTTATTTTTCTAATTTGAAAGGAAAATCAAAGCTACGTGGATATTTTTGCCATGACTCATAAGAGAAATGATACTTTTGTGAATGAGAAGGCCGCAGATGTACATGTATGTTGGACTGTGCACAAATGTCATTTTAATTGATACATATTTATATATCTAAACATGAATTATGGACTTGACTTTGTTAAACGTTCACAGGTTAAAATGGAAAATATGAGGAATGAACTAAATCAAAATGAAAGTATAACTTCTGAGCGGGAAATTGTAAATAAGGTACTTGGTAAACGATCTGGATATGAGAAGGGCTTGGGGTATGGAGTTGTGCCTTCTAAATGTTCGAAGAGGTCAACATGTGAATCTTCACAATTGGAGACATTTCAAGAAAAGTTGAGTGTTACTGAAGATGAACTGAAAGATGCTACTTGTCGTATTAAATCCCAACAAGAATTGATTCAAACGCAAGAAGCACTAATTCAAAACTATGATGACCGTTGCAAAAAGCAAGATGATGAAATACAAGGCCTAAGGGAAGGGCAAGACGAATTGAAGCAAATGCTATTGCGTTTATTGCAACAAAATAGTTCAAGCAATCAAGACAAACTTTGTAAGTTATACTTGTTTGTTGCTATCATTTTCATATTTTAATTTTATTTTATGTTAGTGTGATGATTTTTGATAAAATATAAGTTGATTAGAATTGTGATAAAATTTGGTTCCATATTCCTTTAATTTGGTGTTGTATAATATGTTTATGTGTAATTATTTTTGGGCATATGATTGATCTGAGCATTTTTGTCTTCTTCTTGTAATCTTTATTGATAATTAATTTGTTTGATTACTCTTATTACATGCTTGAACAGGAGATGATATGACTTAAGGAATTTTTTTCCAGAAATGTGTGCTTAAAATTTGACTTTGGAGATAGGTATCTTCTTCCAAATTTTTTTCATACAACCTTATAGTTTTGTTTTTCTAATGTTTTTTTACTGGTTTTATGCTTAAACGTCTAATAAAATTTAAATAATGCTTATATTTGCAGGTTTTTGGTGTTAATACAACAAAGAATGGTCCAGTGTAAAGTTTTGAAAGTTAGCTTGTATTTTGATCAATCATGCATCACTAAGGATACTATTTAGAACATTTTGCTACTTCTCAATTGTTTTTGAGTCCTGATGTATCTTTGAAGCATGTATCTACAATGAAATGTTTGGTGTTTATAATCGATATAAATTTTTTAATGTTATATTATCTTACATAATTATTTTGAATGAATATTCTTGTTGTCAGAAAATTCTCAATTCATTTTTTTATTTTACAAAAAAAATTAAAAATAATATCAAAAAAAAAAAAAAAAAGTATTGGTGAAAATATCATTGTCATAAGAAGTTTTTGTAACCATGACATTATTATATTTTAAATTTCATGAAACTGATTATTGGTAACGAATTCAGACTTTCGTAACGACTAAAAATATATAGCGAGGACCGTATTTGTTACAACTAATATGCTATTGTAACTAATTTTATTTCGTTACCAATGTATTAGTAACGAATAATAAGAAACCGTTACCTAAACTTCTAGCGTTGAGCTTTACACGACAAAGAAAGGTAACCAATTACGTCGTTACGAAACGTTAAGGTGACGACAATCTGACATTTGGCGACCAATTTTGTCGTTACCACAGGCGATTTTTCTTGTAGTGATATATGGTTATTTTCGACATAAATGTGTCGAAAACTATCAATAATTCGACACTTATGTGTCGAAAAATGCCAAAATACACATTAATCTGAAAAACTTAATTTTCGACACACTGGTGTCGATTTGGTAATAAATTTTGACGGTAATGTGTCGAAAGTTCCCATAAATTCGACATTAATGTGTCGAAAGTTTTCTATTATAAATTTACTTAAATTCTTCACTTTTGTGTAGATCGATTGCTCCGATGTATTTACTTGGTCGTCCGCGACGGCGGTAACTTGGCCTAGGGTCGTCGGCGGCGATAGCTTCACCTAGGTTGGTAGGCGGTAAGCCGGTAACTTGTGAGCGGCGACTGTCCGCGGCGGTGGTTGGGAAGAGAATTATTATTATTATTTTTTAATTGATATTAAAGTGAGAAATATCAATGTCATTTGTATAAGTTGATATTTTGCACGTAAAGATATTTTTGTACTTCTTCATATTAAAGTAAGAAAAAAATGAAAAAAAATAATAAAATATATTAAGTTGAGGTTTTAAACTAGGTCTAGGTGGTATAGAATTGAGAAAAAAGTGGTATTATTAATTTATTTTTGCTGCCCCGATGCATAAGAAAATTTCTTTAGGGTTCAATTTTGCCAAATATATCGAATTGAGGGTGCATAGTGTCAATAGACATATTTGTAGGGTGCAAAAGGCCATTGTGACGTGGAACATCAGAAACGTCTCGGGTCGGGTAGTAGGCTAGTGGTGTGACAATCCGAGCCGACCCGATCCAGGCTCGGGCTATTACTATATAAACTAGGGTAAATTACAAATACCCCCATGAGGTATGGTTAAATTACAAAAACACCCCTCTTATTTGGATAATTACAACCACCCCTCAGCTCTTCAAATTTAGTGGAATCTTCGAGATTATATGAAATATTATCACTTCTGTACCCGTTTTATACTATTCAAACTCTACATTATAAAGTAAGATGATCATAATATGTGATTTTTAGCTTGTGTATATCAGTTTGTAGTGCATCGGAAACTGTATTTTTACGCATAACGAATACAAACTATAGCACATTCCACGGAATCTAGATGATTATATTGAATTAGACACAATAAGGGTGGAGGTGTAAGAAAAAAATCATAGTTGAGGGGTAGATGCAATTATCCAAACAAGAGGGGGGTTTTTGTAATTTGACCATACCTCAGGGGGTGTTTGTAATTTACCCTATAAATTATAAAGGTTTTATCTATCTTCGACAAGAGCAATTCATCTCTTTCACAACTCCGACGAAAAGGGGGATTGATCTAGGGTTTTTTTCGTTGTAAATTATACGGCGGAGACGGCGACATCGGCAAAGGAATTGACTAGATACGGCGGCGGCGGCGGCGGCGGCAGTGAAGACAGATAAAAGGTCCCTCTTTTCTTCTCTCTTTTGGCCGAGGCCATTGCGATTTTGAACCTTAGTTGTTGATAAGTGCTTTTTGAAGTTTCAGCCTTCAATTGCTTTTGCTCTGAAATTGGAATAAAACTTATTTAGCAGCTTTTTCTATATTAGCATCCAATTTGAAGCATATTATGCCGATTTCTATTGTTGAAGAATTTTTTTTAGCAATCTTTTGTTTGTGATGATAATAAAAAGAACTGAAACGAGTTAATTCATGTTTTTTTTTTATGATGATGTTGATAGAGTTTTCGGTCCTGAATTTTACAACCTTCAAATTAGGAAACATGAAGATGATTAAATTAATTTAGTACTTGTAATTGCATCATATAAGGAGTCAATTAGGTATATAAGGAGTCTATTAGGTTATTATCTCCCGTTGTCCTTTTACGAAACCAAGAATGAAGAAACTCTTTTTTTTTTATGTTTCTGCAAATAATCTTCAGTCCTGCGAAAAAGACTCCGTTTTTTTTTGGGTAGGTTGAGGGCTTTTATATAGGTAACCAAATACATGGGATTGGATTCAATTCTTCGTAAACTTCTTGTTTGTCCAAAATATGAATATATACAACACACACACACACTCTCACATGTGAGTGTGTACTTGATATAGCGAGTTGCAAAGTAGTTTTCAGTTTTGAACATACTCAAGCTTCTTAAAATTTGCAGTTGGTGATCGTATCCCAGTCAAAGTTCCATGGATTATATTTGTTATGGTGAACATTGGGACCTCGAAGATGTGGATACCCGCCCCCCAGAAATGATTTTTCTCTTCCAGATATATTACTCATGCCTTGGAGAAAAAAAAATCAGTCAACTCCGAGATAGCCTCATAACCGAAGTTTCCAAATTTCTCTCAGTTTCAAGGGGCATTGCCTGCACCCTCTTGGTCCAAAACCGTTGGAGTACGACTCTGCTTTACGACAAATGGTTTTCTGATGAGAAAAGTGTCCGCGAGGCAGTTGGTTTATTGCCGGAAAAACAAGAATCACCGAAACAACTCGACTTTTGTTGCTGCAATATTTGTTTCGGAGAAATCAAGATTGAGAATACATTGTCCGCCCCCTGTGGGGCCCACCCCTTTTGTCTCGATTGCTGGAAGACTTATCTTACTGTCTCCATCAACAACAATGGCCCTGGATGCTTGAAGATGCCTTGCCCCGAGCCTGGATGCAAAGCCTACGTAGGTTTAGACATTGTCGACTCTTTGGCTTCGGATTCCGATAAAGACAAGTACTATGGATATTTGTCGTCTTCTTATGTTGAAGGCACCTTGAATCTGAAATGGTGCCCAGGCCCGGGATGCAATTTAGCGATCCGGTTAGACGAGTACGGCCCCAAGGGCTATGACGTGACTTGCGATTGCTCTCACAGGTTTTGTTGGAATTGCTTGGAGGAGACACATCGCCCTATGGATTGTGAGACAGCGGATACGTGGCGCAAGCAAAACACTTGCTTTGAGGCGGACACCGTTAGATGGATATCGTCTTACACGAAGCCCTGTCCTAAGTGCCGTAGGTACATAGAGAAAAACCATGGATGCAATCATATGACATGTGGAAGCCCCTGTGGGTTCCAGTTTTGTTGGTTGTGCCTCGAGAAATGGAGCCACGACCACTATTGCAACGAGTACGAGGATGAAAAAAATGAAGGTGAGAGTACTTCAGTAGATACTGACAACTCGAAATATTTTGACGGATATGAGCACTACTATGAGAGATGGCTTTCGAATCATAAATCGAGGGAAATTGCTGTGGCTAATCTGAAATGCGCCAGAAACGGGATTATTGAGACCCTTGCGTGTGTCCAGGGCGAAAAGAAATGGAAATTGATGTTTGTGATTGATGCCTTGGAGCAGATAGTGGAGTGCAGGCTTGTTTTGAAATGGAGTTACGCATATGGATACTACTTATCTTTAGCTAAATCGAAGAAGATGGCACTTTTCGAATACATGCAAGGGGACGCAGAGGCTGCACTGGAGAGGCTTCACCATTGTGCTGAGAAGGAGATTCAAAAATACGTCCTTTGTCCTTCCCCCGATTTCAACGATTTTCGGGTGAAGCTGACGAACCTTACCTGTGCCGCCCAAACTTACTTTGAGAATTTGGTTACAGCATTTGAGGACGATTTTCGGTTTTAACTCGAAAAAATCTGAAGAAGAGACAACCGCAAGCTCAGGGAGTGGGCTAAGTTTGTCATTTTCAAAAGTTCTTTTCATATGTGAGTTATATTTTCTGCTGCATGTTTAATATATGTTTCCTAACTTTATTTAAATTGTATGAGCTTCCAATTTTTTTTATTTCTAATTAATGGTGGTTAAGTTTTTTTTTTTTTTTTTCATATACTCCCCTAGAATGGAAAATACATAGGGATAAGTCCACCCCTAAGGTGGTGTTTGCAAATGATTATTTAAAAGCAGAAGTTAGTGATTGTGATTTAAGTTAGTTTTAAGTGATTATTTCTAAAAGTTGGGGGTGTTTGCAAATATTTCGGAAAATGAACTAAAATTGAAAAAGCAGGGTTATGGGTGCTTTTAAAAAAATAGCTTAAAGCAGATTATTTTAAGAGAAGCAAAAGCAAAAGTTGATTTTGCAAACACCTAAAAACAGATTATGAGCAAAAAAAACCGCATAATCACTTTCAAAAAGCATTTGCAAACACCACCTAAAATTCTTTCTTTGAGATAACCTTTGGAGCGGCAAAAGTACTATCGTGCCTTTATTTGTAATTTTTGCCCAACTGCATTCAGCATTTTGCCAACTGCATTCAGCATAATAGCCAACTGCATTTAGCATTTTTGGAGCTGCATTTATCATTTTTTTAGAATTTCTAATAAAAAATTATAAATGTTTATTTTATTATTATTTTTCATTTTTATTTTTATTATTTATTTTAAACTTTTTTAATTTTAAAATTTTTCATATTTTCTAATTTGTTACTTTTTTTTTATTTTTTTTAATTTTTTAATTTTTTTAATTTTTTAATTTTTTAATTTTTTTTTAACTTTTTTTAATTTTTTAAAAATATTTTTTCTATAAAACTTCTTGTACATAAATTGACTACATGTGACTATGTCACGTACCTTCTTTTTACTCCAAAGTTATATCTAGTCATGTACCTTTCTTCACCCTAAAATTATATAGTTATATATAGTCGACCGACTATGTAAACCGCTGATTATATACAAAAAAGAACTTCATCGACACCAACAACAAAAATTACAATTTAATTCTTGATATTATAAATCAACTTGTATAAATATAGATCGAAATAAATATTGATATTATATATCAAATTGTACAAATATAGATCGAAATACACAATCACATGCATATGTTCTTGAATAAAGAACAAAATCATCATTATCACTCTATATTAAAAACACACATAACCCATACATGACTAATGTTACTATGTGTTATTATATATGACTATAGTAACCAATGTTTTGAAAACCGGACCGGACATCGAACCGGACAAGCAACTGGGTCACGGTTGGACCGGTCCGACCGGGGTCCGACCGGGTTTTTTCATTTTTTTAATTATTTGTATGACCATAAAGTGGTAATGATATAAATATGCACACAAAGTATATGTATTAATCATAAAATATCATTTTTAAGCATTTAATACTCAAATAATATATAATTTTTTTTAAATAAAATTAATGCATACGCATGAATTTTATACCAAAAAAATGCATAATTGAATCTTATATTTAATATTTACATAAAGTTTGATAGTCAAATTAAATTTATGATAGTAAAATAATTTACTAAAAATTTCAATACAATTACTAATTAAAAGCCCAAAGCCCAAACCCTAATTTTTTCTAGCCTTAATCTTGCGCCTCCATCAGACCTTATTGGCATTACCCCACTTCCCATCATCCTCTTTCAACTAGTTAATATTCTCTGGTTATTTTTTTTCCTTTCCCATCTCTTTCCCAAGCACTGCCGTTACCTATCTTTCAGCAAACCACACACAAAGAAATGAAGTTTTCTGTCTATCTCTCTCTCATTTTAGTTTTAATAAGGAACCGGTTTTTGGTGACGGGTTTTGCCGGTTTTGGGCGGTTCAACCGGAAAATTTCCGGTTTTCATCAATCGACTCGGGTTTTTGGCCCTTTTGGGTTTATGCATCGGATCGGACCGGCTGGATGGCCGGTTCGCGGTTCAACCGGTTGGACCGGCCGGTCCGGTCCGGTTTTCAAAACATTGATAGTAACATGTAGTCATGTTACTATATGTTACTATATATGACTATAATAACATGTAGTAATGTTACTATATATGACTATGTAACATATAGTCATGTTACCATATATGTAGTAATGTTACTATATATAACTATAGTAACAAATAGTCATGTTACCATATATGACTATAGTAACATGTAGTAAAGCACTTCTCCCCATCATTTCTTACTGTATAGAAGAGGCAAAAACAACAATCCCTGTGGCAAAGAAAATACCAGTTAGAGAAAACAAAAAGAAAAATGGAAAATGCAAATTACATCGAACCTTATACGAAAAGCTGTATTTTTTTTCTTTTTTCTCAGATATGGCCAATCATAGTCAAATCAAACCAACAACGTCGACCGATTATAAAAAAAAAACAAAAAAAAACTCAATAAATCCAGTATCCAAACAAATTCACCAAAAATTAATTAAAGGACAAAAAAAAAAAAAAAAATCAAAACAATTTGACAAAACATCAAACACAATACAACTAATATTATTAATAAAATTAAAATCACATACACAAAACACTCTCTTCTATTGATACAGAACCTGCTGCCCGGTATGTACTGACAACTATGGGCGTAGCTTGCAAAGAATGTTTAGCATTATCCAAAAGTAAGACTTAGCTCATGAAACATTTATAATTCCTTACTGTATAGAAGTAGCAAAAACAACAATTCCTATGACAAAAAAATACGAGTTAGAGAAAAAGAACATAAAAATGGAAAATGCAATTATGCACATTTGAGTGTTGACTTTTAAGGACATAATAACCAGTAGACACTTCGGCCAATAACAGAGAAAACCACATTATCTGCCTCTTCAAACTCCAAACCTACATTGAGTGTCTCTATTTCGTTTTGCAGCAATGAACACAATAAGATCGGACTTCTGTTTCCGACATTACAATTAAAAATAGTATTCTTCGCAGCTCCACTAATTCCAAGACTCGCCTTAACAATGAGTCCACCACCATCACGAACAATATAAAATAAAATACCAAATAAATTTAGGGAGTAATACAGTGATTTCATTTATTACTGCTAATTTCCTCAAACAAAACCATTAGGGTCCATTTGGATGGGGGGATTTGGGGAGGGATTTGATTTGGGGAGTGGATTTGAAATGACTCCAATTTTGGAGTCATTTGAAATCCATCACTATTGCTCCAAAATCAACTAAAAAGGAGGGGTGGGGATTTGAAATCCATCTCCAAATCCCTCAATCCAAACAAGTTCGAGGGATTTGTTATTATGGATTTGAAATCCCTCCCCCAAATCCCTCCATCCAAATGCACCCTTAAATTATTGAGTTTTTTTCTAAAATAAATAAAAGTTTCATCAGAATCCAGTTGGTTCGCATTTAACATCGTCCTCATTCAAAATGCATATGCAAACAAGAGATTAAAATGGATATGTTATTCCAAAAATTAATTAATACCAACGAATTTTTTTACGAAAAGGATGCCGCCGTCCCTGCTCGCAGCCGCCTTGCGTAGACGCCGTCACCAATTCTCTTCTCATTGTGGACGATGGGCGGAGAAGTCGCCGGGAGGGAGAGTCGCGCAAGGCAGAGGGAAAGTGGCGAAAGCCAAAAGGGGAACGGCGGTGGGCAGTGGTGAGCGGCAAAGTGGCGGTGGCGGCTGAGGGGTTGTGGGTGGAAGAGAACGATGGTTGAAACTAATTAAGTTCAGAATTGAGGGTAAAATGGTCACATCACTATGCCTTAGGGGGTCTACCTAATTAAGTTCAGAATTTGAGTTTTTGCTTAAGAGAAAAAAAAATTGGGCCTTCTCATATATATTTTAAGGGGTAATGACAAATAGGCCCATGACAAAGGCACTTAATTAAAAGAGGGACATCCAATTTTTTTGTCTTTCAAATAAATCCAACCCATTCAAACTTTATTTGCAAATAAGGAAAATCCATTTATATATACCAAAATTACCCCCAATTCATTGAAACTCAATTCAACTCCAATTTCATGATTTACACCCCAATTTAGCCCAATTTCATCAATTAACCAATTTTAACCCTAATTTCAATTTTGACCCCAATTTTAACCCTAATTCTTATCAATTCCACCCATTATGCTCTAACTTCTTAAATATTACACATTGACCCCGGATTTAAACAATTATATCACATTAACCCCCAAAACTTTTTTTTTAGAAAATAAATTTTTTTTCTGAAATATTTTTTTTCCGGCCAAATTCCGGCGTTGACCGCCGGAGACCGCCGGTCTCCGGCGTTGACTTTTTTTTTTTTTGAAGTTTTGTTTTCCTGAAATTTTTTTCCGACCGGTCAACGGCCGTTGACCGCCGGGTCTCCGGCGTTGACTTTTTTTATTTTTTATTTATTTATTTTTTTTAATAATTTTGTTTTTTCTTAAAAAAAATATTTTAATTAATTTTACTGTCTTGGCTGCTAAATTACTGTCTCCGGCAGCTATTTAACTGTCGGAGACAGTAATTTAACTCTTAATTGACTATTTTTTTTTTCTTCAAAAATATTTTTAATTAATATTACTGTATTCGTTGCTAAATTACTGTCACCAGCAGTTATTTAACTGTCGGAGACAGTAATTTAACTGTTAATTGACTTTTTTATTCTTAAAAAAATATTTTTAATTAACATTACTGTATTCGTTGCTAAATTACTGTCTCCAGCAGTTATTTAACTGTCGGAGACAGTAATTTAACTGTTAATTGACTTTTTTATTCTTAAAAAAATATTTTTAATTAATATTATTGTATTCGTTGCTAAATTACTGTCTCCAGCAGTTATTTAACTGTCGGAGACAGTAATTTAACTGTTAATTGACTTTTTTATTCATAAAAAAAAATTTAATTAATATTACTGTATTCGTTGCTAAATTACTGTCTCCAGCAGTTATTTAACTGTCGGAGACAGTAATTTAACTGTTAATTGACTTTTTTATTCTTAAAAAAAATATTTTTAATTAATATTACTGTATTCGTTGCTAAATTACTGTCTCCAGTAGTTATTTAACTGTCGGAGACAGTAATTTAACTGTTAATTGACTTTTTTATTCATAAATTTTTTTTTTAATTAATATTACTGTATTCGTTGCTAAATTACTGTCTCCAGCAGTTATTTAACTGTCGGAGACTGTAATTTAACTGTTAATTGACTTTTTTTTTTTATTTTTTTTATTTTTGTCCTTACAAAAAAAATTATTTTAATTAATATTACTGTCTTGGATGTTAAATTACTGTCTCCAACAGTAATTTAACTGTCTTAGACAATAATATTAATAATATTACTGTTCGGAAAAATAATGTTCATAATATTACTGTCCCAAACAGTAATATTACTGTATAAGACAGTAATTTAGTAGTCAAGACAGTAATATTAATTAAAATATTTTTTTTCTAAGAAAAAACAATTCAAAAAAAAAAAAAAAAAAAAAAAAAAGTCAACGCCGGAGACCGGCGGCGGTCAATGGTGGTTGACCGGCCGGAAAAAAAAAATTCAGGAAAAAAAAAATTTCAAAAAAAAAAAAAAAAGTCAACGCCGGAAACCGGCGGTCAACGCCAAAATCTGGCTGGAATAAAAAACATTTCAGAAAAAAAATTATTTTCTGAAAAAAAAAAGTTTTGGGGGTAAGGTGATATATT
>NW_012193101.1:2514254-2524436 GCF_000504015.1 Erythranthe guttata
GATACTAATACAAGATTCTAATATTGATACTCATATTTAGATTTATACTAAAACTAATGTTAATATTAATATTAATACTAATACTAATATTAATACCACTATTGATACTAATATTATTACTAATACTGATATCGGTACAAATACTGTAGCACCCCCCTATTAGTCGGGCGATAAATCGAACCGGTTTATCGGAATTCTGTATACTTAGCGGAAGCAAAAGGATCTATGTGCAATTTTAAAACTTTGGACTGGGGCGAAAATACAATTATCAAAATATCTTCCTTTGGTTATTGAAAACTTTGCACTTTCAAAAAGAAAAACTTTCTTAGGTTGTTCTTAGCCGAATAGAGGTTTTATTTCAAAATAAGTTTCAAGAGGAGGTTTTTTTTTTTTTTTTTTTTTTTTTTTCGAGTGCTACAATATTACTATCGGTTTTCGGTTCGAGAATAAATCAGAGTTTGGAAAGGTTATTTTGGTGATTAATTCGGAAATCATAAATGGAGGCTTAAGAAGATAGCAAATTACGAAACTTACTATATCATAATAGGGTTCAAGTACGATTCATAATAAAAATGAGTTCAAAAGTACGAAAGGAGAAATGTTACGGTTTAAGGTTACACCACCAAAAGAAAATAACCAAAAGCTTCTAGCATCATTCATAGGTCCTCGTACGTCTTCCAAAAATCCCGGGCAAGACCTCGATCCACTACTCGACCCATCCCGGTTGAGGATTACTAGCACTACTACCTGCAATTAAAAGACATCTATATGAGCTATAAAGCTCAGTTAGAAATCCGAGTAATATCGAACTTTGGAAATACGTTATACATAATATATAATATAATACACCCGTTCTTACCCACGTTCCGTACAACAACACAAGACAATCGGTCAAAGTCACATAATGCACGAAAACACGTCATTTACCAAAATCACGTAATTATGCAAAATGACTAAAATGCCCTTTTTATGAAAATCATGAAAGCACGTTTTTTCGTTTATCGGATCCGTGAAAGATTAATTTCTGTACCCGAGTAATAAACCTGTTACGAACCCGTTTTCACTAAGTGGAATCAAACCACTACACACATCATCCTAATTGGATACCGGCCCACTATATCCGAGGTGTTTATTACCCGATATTCCATTAATCTTTCAAATAAAATCATTTAATGCAACTTTTCGAAATCATGCTATAGCCCACACATAACATCACAAATATCAATCAAGTGCCACCAAATAACACAAATCTTACAATTTACCACATAATTGTAAATTGGGCAAAATTCCCATATTTACACACATAAACACACATTCGCACACGGCACACACACACCATACACAATCAGCACACACACCCACACATTTTCAGCACACACACATGTAACCAACATATTAAACTTCACTATTTAATCATCAAGGCATGCTTAAAACAAATATCCCTTTTCTCACATCTCATTTAATGAACTTATTACAACTTCTATGTAATAATTCATTCCCACAACTTCTCACAGCCATTAAACCACATCCATAGTACCAAAATAACAAAAACTCATCACTCATAACCATTAAATCAAAACATAGACATTAAAACACAAATCATATATCAATGCAATGCAAATGATCCAAGTTTCGAAATGATAGCAAACTAATTCCAAAAATCTTCAAATTAAATCCTAGAACTCCTAACTGACCCAAATTTCAGTTTCCGAAATTATTTTAAATTTTTCCAAAGTTTCGAATTTTCTAAAAATTAAAAACTAGAAAATCCTCTTTTTCCTTAAAAAAAATCAAAACTCTAATATAACCTTAATCACTTTGAAATCTTTGTAAATAAAACTTTTTCCCCATTTAATACTTACTGGAAAAACAGATCCAAACTTTAAAAATGAGAGATCTTTCAGAAATTGCAGATTTGACCCAAAAGTTTCAAGATTTACACATGCAACCATACTAAAAGTTCAAAATCTACTTTTTTGATGAAAAACCTTTAAAAATCTGAAATTCTATTTTATTGGATGCAGAAATCGAAGTTGAAAAGCCACATCATGCAGAAATTCCAAAAATTACATAATTTACCCCAAAATCTCTAGATCTTCACATGCAATGCCACTAAAAGTTCAAAAACAACTTTTCTTACAAAAATCCATTAAATCCAAAATTGTTGGTTCAATAAATTCTGGAAAATAGTTTAGAAAGCACTTTTGGGACTGACTTTACCAAAATTACAGAATTGTCTCAAAACTTTCGAAGATCTACACATGCAACCACATAAAAGTTCAAAATTTCATTTTTCTTGAAACCCCTTTTTGAAATCCGAAAATTTTAATGCTTTTGGCCAATGAAAGTTGTATCTACTCACTTTCAACATAGATGATGCATGCAAGGACATAAAATCAACAAGAAACACCCATTTTCCATTTTTTTCCAAAATGCCCTAAATTTTCGAAAACATTCCCAATCTTTTAAAATTTTATGAAAACCATTTTCATTACTATTGATGCCATTTAATTGCAGCAAGAAATCGAAATTTCTTACCTCAAATTTCGAAGAAAGAAATAACCGAAAGAAGAGGGAGGCTTTCAAGCACCAAAGTCCAACCAAGCCACCTTGATTGTAAAGGAAATGGTGTGAGCTTCAAGGAGGGAGGAGTTGTGATCTCCCGAAAGAAGGCAAGTGGTCTTGATTGTGTTCTTGGAGTAATCCAAGGCAAGAGTTAAATAAGGAACTCTCATTTTAATTTGGGAATTTCTTTGTAAATAGAAGGTGAGGTGGAGGGAGTAGAGGCCGATGGTGGTGGTGATTGCTTCGGTGGAGGGGGGAATGGAGGACAAGTAATTTGGCTAGGTGTTGGAAGAAGAAAGAGGAAGAGTGGCTTTTCATCTTACTTAGTAGGGTGGAGTGTAGGATTAGAGAATGATTAGTATTTTGATAAGTGTAATGCATGCCTAATTAGTCACAATTTATTTATTTCAATTAAACCTCCACTTGCATCACAACACACACACACATTTCGGACATACACACACACATATGTAAATATATCATATATATGTAAATATATTTTAATGTATAATGCAAGTATTAGCATATATGTATGTATACGTATGCATGCATGTATGTACGTATATATAGATATATATACAATTCACCTAATTTACCAAGTTTCAAATAATTTATCAAATAAATAAAATACGCAATTATTCACATAAACCACGTAATTCACAAAATTTCATAGTATTTAAATTTACGGGAATGTAAATCATATAAATCACATATATCATGGCGCACGCACGTAAGTAACATAATTAAATTCACGTAATGCATATAACTAATATCACGTAATAATATTTCCTAAGAATTCTTGAGTTAGAATTATTAGCCTCGGGTTTTAGGGTTTTCGGGGTTTGGAAAGGTGGGGTGTTACAAATACTAATACTAATACTAATATTGATACTCACACTCATATTTATATTCATACACATACTAATACTAAATCTAATATTAATATAATACTAATATTAATATTAATACTAATAATAATACTAATACTAATTCTAATATTACTACTACTGATACTAATATTAATACTAATACTGATAGTGATAATAATACTGATACTGATATGTATACCGATACGTATATTAATACTGATACGGATACGGAAAATGACACTAATACTAACTGATATTAACACTGATACTCATACTAATACTGATACTGATACATATACTGATATTGAAATGATATTGATATTGATACTCATACTAATACTAATATCAATAATAATACTAAGGTTAAATTACACCCACACCGCTAAAGTATGCTTAAATAACTTTAAGGTCCCTGTGGTATCGGTAATTACACTCACCCCTATAACATAGTTAGAATGTCAAATGGGATAATGCATTGCATACGTTATTCCGACATAGTTCTAACATACTATTACTTTTAGCTAGCGGTGGAGACAACATAAATTTAGGTGGTGACATGGCTCCCCCAACATTTCTTAAATCATCCATAACTCTTTGTTGTCTCCATCATTTCCTGAAACTAATAGTCCGTTAGAATTCTATCAGAGTAGCATATCCAATGCATTATCTCATTAGAGTTTCTAACTATGTTTCAGGTGGTGAGTGTAATTATTGATACTACATGGACCTTAAAGTTATTTTAGTATACCTCAGGGGTGTGGGTGTAATTTACCTTAATACTTATACTACTAATAATTATACTGATATTGATACTGATAGTTATACTGATACTAATACTGATACTAATATTCACACTAATACTAATATAAATACTGATACTAATACAAATATATACTTATAGTGACACTCATATTAATATTCATACTAATACTTATACTAATACTAATATTAATACTAATACTAATACTAATACTAATACTAATACTAATACTAATACTAATTCTTATGTACTGATATTGATATTGATATTGGTATTCATACTGAAGCTAATACTAGTACTGAAACTGATACTGATATTTATACTTATATTGATACTAATATTAAGAATAATACTAATACTCATGGTGATACTAATATTAATATTAATATTAATATTAATACTAATACTAATACTAATACTAATACTAATACTAATACTAATACTAATACTCATAGTGATATTGTAACTGATACTGATACTAATACTATTATTAATACTAATACTAATATTAATATTAATACTCATACTTATTAGTATTAGATATATTAATAATAATACATATACTAATACTAATATTAATATTATTCCTAATAAATACTAATATATTAATGTGCTAATGCTAATACTAATAAATTAATATGCTAACGTTGATGTATAATATACTAATACTAAGACAAATACTAATGTTAATGCTAATTTAAATATGATAATCCTAATGCTAATGCCAATTATAAGTATTGTAGTGCTAATATTATTCAAATTCTTATCCTATTCATAATCATATTCCTAACACTAATCGTAATTCTAATAGTAATCATAATCCTAATCATATTCATTAATCGTATTCCGAACCCTAATCCTCATAATTCTAATACTAATAATGCTAAGTGTTAATGCTAATTTAAATATGATAATCCTAATGCTAATGCCAATTACAAGTGTAATGCTAATATTATTCAAATCCTTATCCTATTCATAATCATATTCCTAACACTAATCATAATCCTAATCATATTCCCAACATTAATCGTATTCCGAACCCTAATCCTCATAATTATAATACTAATAATGCTAAGTGTTAATGGTAATCTTAATATAATCCTAATACTAATCATCATCCTAATCATAATACTAATATTAATAGTAGTCTTAGTCATGATCATATTCTTAATTATAATTCTAATACTAATATTTGTAACACCCCACCTTTCCAAACCCCTAAAACCCGAAACTAATCTTCCTAACTTGAGAATCCCTATGTGATATTATTACGTGAATTTAATTATGTGACGTATCTGAATAATTACTTGTCTTATTTAATTAGTAAATTACATGTTCGGAATTTGGTGATTTCATCGTTTAGGTGAATTATAATTTCTAGGATTTAGTGCTAGGTATAATTATAATATGTATACATACGTAATTATACACTACATGTCTATGTGTACATATATATATATATATATATATATATATATATATATATATATATATATATATATATGTGTGTGTGTGTGTGTGTGTGGATATATCATTTTCTTAATTCCTACACTCAAAAAGAAGCTTAGTAAGATGGAAAAGACACTCTTCTTTCTTCATCTCCCAACACATCATTCCTTACTTGTCTTCTCCTCCTTTTACCACTGAAATACCACCACCACCATCGGCCCTATTCTCCTTCCACATCAATACCATTTTTCAAAGAAATCCAAAAATCAAAAATGAAAGTTCCCTATTTTTATAGCCTTAGAGTACACCAAAAACACATCCCTCTTAGAAGCTCATACCCTCTCTTTCACCATCAAGGTTGCTTGGCTCGATTTTGGTATTTAAAGCACTCTCCCTTCGGTTGTTTTTCTTTTCTTCGACTAATAGGTAATAAATCTTGATTTCTTGCTGCAATTAAAGGGTGTCAATAGTGCCAAAAGGGTATTTAAAATTTCTTAAAAGACTTGGAAAGATTTCGAGAAAATTAGGTCTTTTTGGGGAAAAATAGAAAAGTTGTGTTGATTGTTAATTTCTTGTTCTTGCATGCATTATTTGTGTTTTTAGTGGGTAGATATAAGTTTTAATGGCCAAGAGTTTAAAGGATTTCGAATTTTCAAAGGGTGTTGATAGAAAAATGAATTTTTAAACTTCTAGTGGTCTTGCATATGTAGATCTAGAGATTTTTAGGCCAAATCCGAAATTTTCAAAAAGTCAGTCCTAATTATGTTTTCAAATCTGTTTTTCAGCATTTATTGAATAAAAAAATCGGATTTGGAAAAGGTTGTGCAAGAAAATGAATTTTTGAACTTATGTCTTGCATGTATAGATCTAGAAATTTGGGGTAAACTATGTAATTTTCGAAATTTTAGTTTCAAGTAATTTTTTAACTCTGTTTTTGCATATATTGAAGTAAAATTTCAGATTGTTAGAGGTTTTTCATGAAAAGTCGGATTTTGAACTTTTAGTGCGGTTGCATGTGAAAATCTGGATTCAAAACTGTAATTTCCGAAAAATCTGTCACTTCTAAATTTGGGAATATTTTTTCGAGCAAGTATTAGATGAGGAAAAAGTTGTTTTTATAAAGGATTCAAAGTTAATTGAGGTTATTCTAAAGTTTTGGATTTTTGGAAGAAAAGGGGATTTTTTCTATTTTTTAATTCCAAGGAAATTTAAAACTTTATGAAATTTTAAAATAATTTCAGAAACTAAAACTTGGGTCACTTAGGAACTCTATGATTGAATTTGAGAATTCTTGGAATCGGTTTATCATTATTTCAAAATTTGGACATTATGCATGCTATTTATGATGTTTTGTGCATTAATTTCCATGTCTTTGAATAAATGACGGTGTCTTTACAAATAAGCCCATCAATGGGTATTTATTCATCCAGACAATAAATTCTTTTACAAATAAGTCCACACATGGTCCTGATTTTTGTAAAAGACTAAAATAGCCCCTTATACTTTAATAAGCTCCAATTTCATCCTTCAATTTAATTTAACTTCAATTTAACCTCAAATTTCTAAATTATTCAATTTTGACCCAATACACATTTTTACGGACAATTTCGTCCATCACCGCCGTTGACTCTTTTTCTTTTCTTTTTTTTTTCTTCTTCTGGATTTTTTCGCCGGTTTTCGACGTTGACCTTTTTTTTCTTCCTGATTTTTCCGCCCGTCTCCGGCTTTGATTGTTTTGAACTTTTTTTTTTGTTTCTTTCTGTAACATTTTTTTTTCTTTAAGCAACAATATTGCAGTAATATTGCTATATTAATCTCTAGCACACAATAATATTAACACAACAAAGCTTATTATTATTGTGTAATAGAGTAATATTACTATGTTGGCCGTTCAACAAATGTAAATATAATAAAAAGTCAAAAGAATTAATATTAGTGTGAGTGACAGTAATATTACTATAACAATAGTAATATTACCGTCAACCACAGTAATATTACAATAATAGACAGTAATATTATTACGCTATTCCGTGAATAACTCAAACAAACAAAAAAATCCAAAGAAAATAATAATATTGATGTGGTTGACAGCAATATTACTATAATAACAGTAATATTACCGTCAACCACAATAATATTATTATGTTTACAGTAATATTACAATAATAGACAGTAATATTATTACGCTAATCCGTGAATAACTCAAACAAAACAAAAAACTCAAAAAAAAATAATATTGACGTGGTTGACAATAATATTATTGTGTTTATAGTTATTTTACTGTCAACGACAGTAATATAATTACATTGACTTGTCAACAAATCACAAAAAACAATAATAATAATAATAATAATAATAATAATAATAATAATAATAATAATAATAATAATAATAATAATAATAATAATAATAATAATAATAATAATAATAATAATAATAATAATAATAATAATAATAATAATAATAATAATAATAATAATAATAATAATAATAATAATAATAATAATAATAATAATAATAATAATAATAATAACATAAATGTATTGTCAATGGCAGTGCAATTACGTTAATTAACTGTCATTGACAATATAATTACGTTAATTTAATGTCAGTGACAGCACAATTACAGTCAACGTTTAGAGGCGGACGTAAAAAAAAAAAAAACAAAAAGTCAACGCCGGTATCCGGCGGCAGAAAAAAACATACCAGAAAAAAAAATCAACGTCGGAATTGACTGTCGGTCAACACCGGAAACCGGCGAAAAAATCCGGAAGAAAAAAAAAAGGAAAAGTCAACGCCGGAATCCAGCGGCAAAAAAAAGTTTGAAAAAATAAAGTCAAATTGGATTTGTGTGGTCAAAATTGATTAAATTAGGGTTACAATTAAGAATTGGGTATAAATGGTTGGGGTAATATTGTCATATACATGAATGTTTCCTTTATTTATAATAATTATTAAAGGGATGGGCTTATTGGTGAAAGAGATATAGCCCATAAACCTAGAATAATAAAAATGTTTGGTTAAGGACTTATGCACAAAAACCCCATAAATGATTATAAGTGATGAAACTTATGATTGTGTACCTTAATTTACTGCGTGGATGTGTTTAATTACTGCAGGAATTGATTGAAAGGAAATTACTTAGAAGTGGTAATAAATTCATTAAATGAAGGGATCTTAAGATATAGGTCCTTCGTGACAAAACTAAATATAACTACACGACAACTTCAACTAAACATTTACTTCACATCATTTATTAAATTCATTCAAAAAATGTCATTCCACTCATCTTTATTTTTTTTTTGTTTTTCACTTTAGCATTTTTTACATTATTATAACAACTTATTCTTTTACTTATTTTTATTGAAAATTACAAAAAAAAAAAATCATTTTTGTTAAATAATATAGCAGATTTTAAAAATAATATGGTGTACTGTGGTACATTATATTGTATTATAGATTAAACTATTATTAATAAAAAATCTTATTTTTTTACAAAATATTGAAAATTATAAAAACAACGCGTTTTTTGTTTTTTTAATTCAACCTACAATTTTTTTATGTTTTTATTTTTTTTTTCAATATTGTTGTAGACTATGGTATACTACGGTGTACTATGATATACTACAATGTACGGTCTACTACGGTGTACTACCAAATCCGAGCAGCCAACAACACCCACTCTCTCCAACCCTAGCAGTCACGCAGCAGCCGCCAACATTCGCGGCCGTCACATCCATAGTCACCTACCAACTTTGAAAAAACCTAGATCTGCCATTCTTAACCAAAATCAAGCAAAGACTCTTGAAGATCAAGAAAATCAGATGCAATTAGTAAAAAATATACTCTCAATCAAATCTCCACCATAACCACATCCCCGTCGCTGCCTCGGCCTTCCCCGCCCCCCTGCCGCCACCTCGAACACCATAGCGGGACAGCCCCCCGCAGCCGCCTCAACCACCACAGCCCCCGTCGTCGCCTCAACCACCACAACCCCTTGCCACCGCCTCAACCAACACAGCCCCTGTCGCCGCCTCGTGCACCACAACCCTTTATCTCGTGCTACTAATGAATAAAGCAAGAGAGAGATATATAGATAGAGAGGTAAGAGAGAAAAAACGACAGAGAAAAAAAAAGATGCAGAGACAACGTGTGAGAGAGATGGAGAGAGAATGTGAGAGAATATCAAAAGAACAAAATGAATTGGAGAAACGTGAATATGTAGGTTAGAGAATTTAGGGTGTAAGGGCAAGATATGGATATAAAAAAAAATTAGGGATGTGGCTCATATACTATTTTAATGTAAGGATTTAATTAAAAGAATGATTTCGGACTTGTCACTTAGTTAAAATTAGGTTTCGTTTGAAAGACTCATAGCATGTTACCCCTTAAATGAAAGATAAAGACGACCCTTGCTTTTCAAGCATGATTTGGGTATTAAATGGTGGTATACTAATGTGTTGCATGTTGATTACAATGTGTGTGTAGTGAGTATATATATATATATATATATATATATATATATATATATATATATAT
>NW_012193101.1:2524536-2571979 GCF_000504015.1 Erythranthe guttata
CAAACACGGGTAAATTCAGGTACATAAATTATCTTTCACGGATCCGATAAAACGAAAAATGTGTTTCCACGATTTCCATAAAAAGGGCATTTTAGTCATTTTTCATAAGTAAGTGTTTATGTGTGAATGATGTGTTTTCGTGAATTAAGTGATTAACGGTTTGCCTTATGGTGTTTGGAATGTGAGTAAGGATAACTATATAATATATTATATATATTATATAACGTATTTTCAAAGTTCGATATTTAATCGAATTTCTTATTGAGCTTTATAGCTCATATAGATAGGTGCCTTTTAATTGCATGTAATAGAGTTAGTAAACATCCACCGGAATGGATCGAGTAGCGGATCGAGGTCTAGCTCGGGATATTTGGAAGTAGTACGAGGGCCTATGAACGATGCTAAATGTTTTAATTTTTGGTGATGTAATACGAGGGCCTATGAACATGTGTATTTCCCCTTTCGTATCTTTTGCTTATCGATCGAACTTATCAAGCGGTATGATCGTACGTTGCACTTTACTATATATGAAAACTCCTTTTAGTAATTAGTAAAGTTTTCTTTCACCAAAAACATTTCTTAAAACTCTCATCTCTTTTTCGAACCAAAAATAAAATAAATAGTTCGATAGTGTAGCACTAGAACGAAAATCCTCCTCTAGAAACTTGTTTTCAAACGAAACATTTAATCGACTAAAGTACTCCTAAAAAAGTTTTCAAAAACCTAGATATCCTAAAGAAGAGATTTTAATCATTGCATTTTAGTCCGATTCGAAAGTTTTATAAATTACAAAGAGATCATTTTACTTCCGCTATATAAATGAATATTCCGATAAACCGGTTCGATTTATCTCCCGACTAGAAGGGGGTGCTACAATGTTTATCATAGTCCTAATTCTAATACTAATATTAATTCTGATAAGAATTCTAATCATAGTATTAATACTAATACTAATTCAAATAATATTAATTATAATCCTAATTCTAATGCTCATACCAATCACAATCTTAAGTCAGATTTTGCATCAATTTTTTTCAATGATCTATTATCTGCATCAAAAAATTAAGGGTAAATTACACCCACACTCCTGGGATATGCCTAAATAACTTTAAGGTCTCTGTGGTATCGATAATTACACTTACCCCCTGAAACGTAGTTAGAAACTCTAATGGGATAATGCATTGGATACGTCATTCTGATAGCGTTCTAACGGACTATTGGTTTCAGGAAGTGGTGGAGACAACAAAGAGCTATGGGTTATTTAAGAAATGTTGGGCGAGCAATGTCACCCCATCATTCTATGTTGTCTCCACCACTAGCTAAAAGTAATAGTCCGTTAGAACCCTATCGGATAATGTATCCAATGCATTATCCCATTAGAGTTTATAACTACGTTTCAGGGGGTGAGTGTAATTATCGATACCACAGGGACCTTAAAGTTATTTAAGCATACCTAAGGAGTGTGGGTGTAATTTACCCAAAACTTAATATTCAATCTCTAAACCTTCATACCAAATTCCTTTTGTGTTGTCCATGAAGCATACAAAAACACATATTAAATATATTAAAAAAATAATATTTCAATATATTATCAAACTGATATTAAAATTATTTAAAATATTATAAGTGTATAAGCAAACATTAAAGCGTAAAAACAACGCTAATTTTTGTTAATAGAATAAATTACGAAAATCCCCCTGAACTGAGGCTAAATTACAAAAAACACCCCCATCCATGGATAATTACCAAAATCCCGTGATGTTTGTTTCTGTCTTACACGACCCTCTTATGGTGTGATTTTTTACGGATTTTTTTGTATTCCATGTAATATCCAAAAAATGCGGATTCCACCCCTGCAGATGTGGCATTTCTTTTATCTTACAGTTTAAATACAAAAATTACCCTTAGGGCACGTAATGGTAATACTATAAAGTTGTGAATGTGTTATTTAAGAAGAATAAAGATTCTGTATAAAGTCCCCTTGAGGGTAACTTTTGTCTTTAAAAAGTGCTACAAAGAAATGTCGTGTTTACATGGTAGAATCAACATTTTTCGGGAAATATTCCATGTAATAAAATATTTCGTGAAAAATCATACCGTAAGGGGTCGGTGTAAGACGGAAACAAATATCGGCGAAATTTTGGAATATGTGGGGGTGTTTTTCTTAATTTAGCCTAGGTTCAAGGGGTTTTCGTAATTTATCCTTGTTAATAATATACAACTTAAATTGATTTAGACGCGTGACCATATATTAGAAACTAACATGAGGGCAAATGCTAATGAAAACATATCAAATTTCAATAATAAATGGAAATATAAAAAGGGCAAATGGAAAATAGGCTCATGATAAGGGCACTTAATTAAAAGAGGGACATCCAACTTTTTTGTCTTTCAAATAAATCCAGCCCATCCAAACTTATTTGCAAATACGGAAAATCTTTTTATATATACCAAAATTACCCCAATTCAACTCCAATTTAATGATTTACACCTCAATTTAGCCCAATTTAATCAATTAACCAATTTTAACCATAATTTCAATTTTGAGCCCAATTTTGACCCGCCACCACCGGAGACCGCCGGTCTGCCGTCGTTGACCGCCGGTCTCCGGCATTGACTTTTTTTTTGAATTTTTTTTTTTCCGGTAGGTCAACAATCGTTGACCGCCGGGTCTCCAACGTTGACCTTTTTTTCATAATTTTGTTTTTTCTTGAAAAAAATATTTTAATTAATATTACTGTCTTGGCTACTAAATTACTGTCTCCAACAGCTATTTAACTGTCGGAGACAGTAATTTAACTGTTAATTGACCTTTTTTTTTCTTCAAAAATATTTTAATTAATATAATTGTCTTGGTTGCTAAATTACTGTCTCCAGCAGTTACTTAACTGTCAGAGACAGTAATTTAACTGTAAATTAACTTTTTTTTTATTAAAAAAATATTTTAAATTAATATTACTGCCTTGGCTGCTAAATTACTGTCTCCAGCAGTTATTTAACTGTCGGAGACAGTAATTTAACTTTTAATTGACTTTTTTTTGACATTTTTTTTCTTAGAAAAGATTATTTTAATTAATATTAGTGTTTTGGCTGCTAAATTACTGTCTCCAACAGTAATTTAACTGTCTCATACAGTAATATTAATAATATTACTGTTCGGGAAAATAATATTCATAATATTACTGTTTGGAACAGTAATATTACTATCTGAGACAGTAATTTAGTAGTCAAGACAGTAATATTAATTAAAATATTTTTTTCTAAGAAAAAAAATCTACGCCGGAGACCGGTGGTCAACGGTGGTTGACCGGCTGGAAAAAATATCAGAAAAAAAATCGAAAAATTATTATTTTGGGGGTTAATGTGATATATTTGTTTAAATCTGGGGTCAATGTTTAATATTAAGGAAGTTAGAGCGTAATGGATGGAATTGATAAGAATTATATTAAGGAGGGTACTTTAGACTAAAGACATGGGATGGGTTTATTTGAAAGACTATTTTTTTTGGACCAATGTGCATTTAAGTCCCATGTGATGGGCCTATTTGCCATTTGCCCGTATAAAAATTAATTGATTTTTTGTCTGAATCAGTCGAATATATTGTGATTTCAAAAAAATAGAGGCATAGAATAGATACTAGATTCTTATAAAATTTATAAAATAATTAATTTTATTTTACAAATATTTGAAAAATGAAAATTAACAAAATGAATATATATTAGTATATATAGAAAACGTAAGAATATTTTACTAATTTAGATACATGACTTTTAAGTTAAACAAAAAAACTCAATTATTCCAATCCGAAAAGATAGAGAGATATATACAATGCTAAAATATTTAATAATAATCAAGTATTTACGCTGTAATACCCTAGATTATAATTTTATTTTCATATGGTTTAAAAAAATTATTTTAAAAATTAATCGAAATATTTTTAGCTAAATGGATTGCGGTAAGTGTTGTATAATTAGTCATATATTAAATTAGTAAAAAAGAAAAGACATTCTCTGGTCATATCATGTAAACTGTATAATATCAAATTATTTGATCTATCATATTTTTTAATGCAAATCCAAGTTTATGAATTAAAATACAAGATTTTCGTAACAACACCAATCATACAATTATGATAAGGCAAAATTTCAAATTCAATTTAAGTAAATGCAAATTAAATTAATTACTGTTAAAACTAAATTGTAGAATAAATCTATTTAGAGCTTCCAGGAATAATTTTTTTTTTTTTTATTTGAAGGTGTTTAGATCATAAAACAAATGACATGGAAATAATTAAATATAAATGGCAAATGATGATGACATGTTTTTTGATGATTTATTCCCACCAATCAATTTGCCACATGGGATGAAATTAAGGATATGTCACCAATTGAAATTGACAAATGGCAATCAATTAGTTATGGAATTCATCTTTTATATATTACTAGTACTTCACTCGTGCGTTGCACGGAGGTCAGTTTCAAAATGAGAAAATAATAATATTTAAACGATTATCTCTTTTTATAAATATTGCAAAAGAGATAAGATGTGTATACCACTACCAATACTGATACTAATACTGATACTCTTATACTAATACTAATATTAATATTAATATTAATACTAATACTAATTCTAATACTAATATTAATACTGATACTAATATTGATACTAATATTGTTACTAATACCGATACTGATAATAATATTGAAATTGATATTGATATTGATATTACTACTAATACTGATATTGATATTGATACTTATACTTAAATTGATACTTACATTGATACTGATACTGATACTGAAATTGATACCGATACTGATACATATACTGATACTGGTACAGATACCAATAATTATACTGATACATATATTTATACTGATATTAATACTAATATTAGTACTAATATTAATAATATTACTAATAGTAAAACTGATACTAATACTATTACTAATACTAATGCTAAAACTAATTTTAATGCTAATGTACTAATGCCAATGTACTAATGCTAATGATACATATAATGATACTTGTACTGATACTGATACCGATATTATTATTGATATTGATACTGATACTGATATTGGTATTGATACTTATACTGGTAGTGATACTGATACTGATACTGATATTGATACTATTATTGATAGGGATACTTATACTGATATTAATACTAATATTTGTACTAATACTAATACTATTATTAATACTAATACTAATACTAATACTCATACTAATACTAATACCAATAATAATACTAATACTTGTTGAGAAACTAGAAAATATTATACAAGAAGTAGATAACAAAGTAGGGAGAATATGTGATATATTATTCCATAGCTTCAAGTGTACAAAATACAATACATTGCACCTAATTTATAGGTGTAGAAAAGCTAGTCAAAGGTCTTGAGTTACAAGACCTTAATGATGAATAATGGTGGAGGTAATGGGGGTTTAATGGAAAGTGTAATGGTGGTCATCCATAACCTCCAAGAATTCACAATACTCCCCCTTGGATGTCCACCATTTATGGAATATGCCTCGTTAAAACCTTGTTAGGAAAACCCGATGGGACAAAACCTAAACGAAGGAAAAAGAGTACATATCCATCTAAAGCTTGTGAGCGTGACACTGCCTCGTTAAAACCTTGCCAAGAAAAACCCATTGGGATAAAAACTGGGACGAAGGAAAAAGAATACAGTGTTGAAATTGTTGATCACACTCCCCCTGATTTCAGCATGAGACATTGGAGTAAGATCGCCGACGTATGGATTTGCAAACTCGTTATTTGATTGTCATCAATAAGTGTCAATGTCGTCTTTCTTCTTTAACTCTCGAGTACATTAAAAATCTTCAATAATTCTTCGGCCACCTCCTTTGATATAACCAAAATCTCGTTGGTGCAATCAGACAACATTATCCTCATATATTAGGACCAAGGTTTTCATTATCTTCTCGAGGACGGTAATATATTTCTTATTTCCAAATATCGGACGATTATATGTTTACTCAACGAATGAGCTTTATCATATACAAACAAATAATGGATAAATATTTCATTCAAGTAATGCTCGATCTGCAGATCAAGGCAAAATATATCCTCCCAAGATATTTTCACTTCGAATTCTCTCATCAAATAATTAATGATCTTTGTGAGCTCTTCATGAGTCTCCACAAGATTGAATTCGCCCCAAATGATAATGAAAATCAATTTATTTGATTATTCCTTTTATAAACAAGGTATTCACTAAGGTGACAATACCATATTCTTGAATATGTAAATGGATCATTCGTACAGTCTAACTCATGAGACCTCTTATTATATGCTTCAAGCATTTTCAATTCTTTGAAATAAAAATTTATGATCCATATAAGTATGATATGCGGTAATTGCATCCATATGGTGCATATCAAATAATTTTGAATACCATAATTGATTGCATCGAAAATATATTTTTCAAAGGTATTCAAATGTACCGCAATAATTTTACCCACTTTTGCATTAAAGGCTTTCACAACGTTATGTGTGATGACCGCAAGTCAATGTACAATTCATTTCATCAACAATTTCAAATAATCATGGTCAATTGCATTTGTGAATGCATATAGTATAATGACCAATTAGATGTCGACATCAATTAAAATTTACGAGCTTCAAGCTCTTCACATTATAAAAATAATTGTACATATAGTTATTCGATAACATCTTTCGTACTCCCCATATTTCTTTATAATCAATCAAGAGCTCACTATTTAACTTTCCGGTACCGGATTCTCCTCAGAGAATTATATTCATATCAATGGGGATTGTAGCCTTTGTGGGTACGATCTCTTGTAGAGATCCATATCTTTCATGTACCGTGTATTTTTCTCTTATAGAGATTTGTATATTGGAACAATAAAGTGTTTCATAATACTTTATGTGCTTGAGCTCATTATTTATTTCAATAAAAAAATTCTACATGGACAAAATGCGCGCTTTTGAGTTTCACAATGTGGAGAGAGTATTTAGGACTGCATGTCCACCTTATTTTCAAACTCAATATTATCAAATTCAATTTGGTACATGAATATTCATCCAAAAAGAATTTTCAATTCTTTAAGATAGTATATCGGTACAACAACAAAATTGAGAATTAATGTCTCAAATGCCTCCCTATTCACTAAGAGAGCAAGCTAACCATGATTTATTTGCCAATCAACTCTTTATTGGCACATAATGGTTTGAGTTAAATGATCTTGATAGCTACCGTGTAATCATCAATGATTTTCTCATCCAAATATGGATTTCATTTATGCCACCATAATTTGCAAAAATTTATTAAATCATAGTACTGGATATTGGTTGATGTTGGGTTTCGGGCACGTGTACGCAGCGGAAAACAAAAATTTTATGCGAATTAAACGAATTTAAAGCACATAAACACATGCCCGATAATATAAATCAATTAATTGCGTACCTTTGCGCTTCCAGCGAAATTAAAAACAACATACATGCTAAAATGTTTAACTGAATTTAAACCAATTAACATGCTCGCGTTTAAACCAACTAACATGCTCGCAACGATTAAAAAGATTACACATAATCACATAAAATCATTCGAAAGCAAACATGAATATTTAGTTTAAACGTAAACGAATCGAAACATGAGATTCGTGTGTTTACCTCTTGAAGCGTGAGGTAGGAGCGCTAAGCAAGTCGAGATTGCTACGGAAACCAATCCGTACAATCCGGGGCAGCAGCGGTGCAGCGGCAGCAGCGGCGAGACGGCCACGGCGGCGCGTGTATCTCACGCGCGGTCTTCGGGTGGCGCGTGGGATCGCGTGTTGCTCCTTGGTTCTTCGATCTTCGATCTTCCTCCTCTCGGATTTCACCTCGTACACTTCGATCTACTAAACACGTGGCACTACTAAACACGTGGCACTAGACACGTAATAGTTAGAAAAACGGAAGAAAAAGAGAAGGAATCGGCCAATGAACGGCCGGTTCCGGCGAGGTTCCGGCGACGGCGCTGGTGATGGCCGCGGGAGAGAGGCCGAGAGAGAGAGAGAGGTGAGCGGCTAGGGTTTTGATTAGGTCTTATGTGTGTTTGCAAGGCCTATAAATCAAGTATTTATAGTCCCTTGCATAAAACCCTAACGGGCTTAAGTTGGACCGGGCCCAACAGCTTAAGCTCGTTAGTTCATTTTACTTGCTCGTCTCTCTCAATTCAATGATCGGAAAAATGCAACGATTATAATTTCGGAATCATTATAATATCCTCGTCATTACGAGTGCCAACTCTCAATTTTCAACTTTCCAAAAGTGGAAACCCTAGTTCAGTGCACTTTCTAAATTTGGAAACTTCCCGATTTAGAAAGTTCACTAATACGTTCGCCTATTCGTTTCATTTTCTTATTCTCATTCATAATTCCAAATTACGAATGTTGGATCCAATCATATTGACTTCCAATCATGCAAAGATAAACTATTTTATCTCTGACCGTTTATTCAAAGATCTCATGTGCATGAGCAGTGTGACCATCGATGGATCAGGTGTAAGCTAGTCGTGGGCCCACAACCCTTTGTGGTCAAAACTCGTCCCTTAGAGTTACGATTAAGATGAAGCTCGTTTCACCTTAATCACCCAACGAATCAAGATTGGCGTCTAGCAACTACGCGTCATGATTCCCTAGATACAAATGAAGTGCCTGCAAGAACCTTCAGATATAGTTAACGTACAGTACGGTCCCTTCGATACATATGTCCCGATCGAACTAGAGGCATTGGTTCATCGAGACCTCTTTATATGTTCGATGACGGTGCGATCGTTCCAAGTGTTGTAATCGTCACGTGCATGACTTAGAGAATCGAATTCTCTAATCATCACTTAGTCAGCTCTGGCCAGAGACTTAGAATGATTACAAACTTTCAGAACACACAGGACATCCAAGACTATTCTAGCGATCGAATCCCCGACTACAATGCACAGACCTCCCACTAGACTTCGGACTGCACGAACACTGGCCCTTGGGATGGTCCTCGGTGGAACTCAGGGACAGGTCACGATACAGCTGGTCCTCTAGTGAAGTCACGGTGATGTCTAGGTCATAAGGACTAATGGTGTACAACTATACCATAGATATCTCTACTCGATTATTCGGAACCACTTAGAGATTTCTAGGGTGAGGGAGTTCAGTGAACTCGTCAACTTACGAGTACCCACTTATGCATGCCGATATCACAATACCGTTTACTGATGAGATGCAGTACACATACACTAAGTGCTAGTCTTAATGGGAAAGGCCGATATCCTCATTAGTGGCGTAACCCTTCGACTAGGAACACGTTTAACAGTTATAATACTTAAGTAAATATCTCATGATCCTAACGATCAATTACTAGTACTTGTAATAACTGTAAGGACTATATCTATGCTTGTGACAAAGGGACAAAGATATAGAATGCCAAGGTGTTTTATAATTAATACGAATAAAGGTTCGTTTATTACAATAATAAATACGAAAAACCACAGCCACATGTTGGCTTGTTGGTCACCTACTCTAACAATCTCCCACTTGACCTAAAGCCAACTACCCATAAATCGCAATCCCATCGACTCTCGATGTTTCTCATGGACCGATCTCGGTAAAGGCTTCGTGAAGGGGTCTGCAACGTTCTCTTCCGAGGTGACTCGTTCTACCTTAACTTCACCTCTATCAATGATCTCTCGGATCACGTGATATTTCCTCAGAATATGATTCGACTTCTGATGAGATCGCGGCTCCTTAGCTTGCGCCACGGCTCCGGTGTTATCACAGTACAACGGTACTGGATCACTAGCATCAAGGATGACACCCAACTCTTGGATGAATTTCCTTATCCAAGTCCCTTCCTTTGCAGCTTCGGACGCTGCAATGTATTCCGCTTCGGTAATGGAATCGGCCGTCGTGTTTTTCTTGGAACTCTTCCAACACACGGCACCACCATTAAGCGTAAATATAAATCCAGAATTCGACTTTGAGTCGTCCATGTCCGATTGAAAACTAGAGTCGGTAAAACCCTCTAATTTCAACTCGGCACCCCCATAGACCAAAAATATATCCTTAGTCCTTCGCAAGTACTTGAGGATATCTTTCACGGCTTTCCAGTGAGCCGGGCCGGGGTTAGACTGATATCTTCTTGTGACACTCACAGCATACGCAATATCGGGTCTCGTACATAGCTTGCCATACATTATGCTTCCTATGGCAGAAGCATAGGGCGTCTTTTTCATCTCCTCGATTTAACTAGGTGTTTGCGGACACATAGATTTCGAGAGACGAACCCCATGGGACATTGGCAAGAATCCCTTCTTGGATTCTTCCATGCTAAACCGTTTCATAACGGTGTCTATGTACAGGCTTTGGGATAAGCCAAGCATTTTTCTCGCTCTATCTCTATCGATGCGTATTCCTAATACATAAGATGCTTCTCCCAAATCCTTCATTGAGAAACGTGTGGACAACCATGCTTTCGTTTGCTGCAACATTCCTACATCATTCCCAATGAGTAGAATGTCATCAACGTAAAGCACTAAAAATATCAATGCCCTCCCACTAACCTTCTTGTATACACAAGGTTCCTCCGGATTCTTCTCAAAATCAAACTCTTTGATAGTTGAGTCGAACCTAATGTTCCAACTTCGGGATGCTTGTTTCAATCCATAAATGGATCGCTGGAGCTTGCAAACCTTTTGCTCACTTCCAGAAGATATGAAGCCTTCCGGCTGCGCCATGTAAATTTCTTCCTCAATATCTCCATTAAGGAAGGCGGTCTTCACATCCATTTGCCATATCTCGTAGTCGTACCACGCAGCTATGGCCAGCAAAATCCTAATGGACTTCAGCATCGCGACTGGTGAAAAAGTTTCCTCATAGTCAACGCCTTGCCTTTGAGTGTAACCTTTCGCTACCAATCTAGCTTTATAGGTCGATACCTTTCCATCCACTCCAATTTTCTTCTTATAGATCCACTTGCAGCCTATAGGAACAATTCCCTTAGGTGGATCTACCAAGGTCCACACCTTGTTGGAGTACATGGAGTCCATTTCGGCAGTTAGCCAATGTCCCATGTCCGCATCCGATACGGCCTCATTGTATGTTCTTGGATCTTGTCCAAGATCAACATGATCTTCATCATTTTCGAGGAGGAATAACCTATCCGACATTTTCCGAACTCTTTCGGATCTACATACCGTAGGTTCATGAGGTATATTAGTGGTATTTGTATTGGTTCGATTGCTTGTTCTTGCGTTTGAACTTCACTTTGTGGTTCTTGAACTACTTCAAGTTCTATCATGCTGCCCTATCTATCGGATAGAAACTCCCTTTCCAAAAAGGTGGCATTTCTTGAAACAAACGTCTTTGGTTCTTTGACATAATAGAACTCGTATCCCATTGAGTCTTCGGGATACCCCACAAAATAGCATAAGTCGGATTTACTATCCAACTTATCTCCCAATAACCGCTTCACATAAGCGGGACAACCCCATATCCTAATATGTTTGTAGTTGGGTTTCCGGGAATGCCAAAGTTCATAAGGTGTGGATTTAACTGCTTTGGTGTTAACTCTATTCAGCAAATACGCGGCAGTACGAAGTGCATGACCCCACAAGTATGCCGGTAAGTTCGTGAACCCCATCATTGATCGAACCATATATAATAAAGTTCGATTCCGACGTTCGGAGACTCCATTAAGTTGAGGAGTTCCCGGTGGAGTCCATTGAGATTGTATCCCATTCTCTTTTAGATAGTCAATGAACTCGATGCTCAAGTATTCTCCACCACGATCGGATCGCAGCTTCTTAATACTTCGTCCGAGTTGCTTTTCCACTTCGTGTCTAAAATCTTTGAACCTTTCAAATGTTTCAGACTTGTACTTCATCAAGTACACATACCCATACCTAGAATAATCGTCGGTAAAGGTAGCGAAGTAGTTATATCCACCCTTCGCACTAACACTTAGTGGACCACATACGTCTGTATGGATCAAATCCAAAAGACCCTCGGCTCGTTCCATTTTCCCTTTGTAGGGTGATTTGGTCATTTTCCCTTTAAGGCAAGATTCACAAGTTTGTAGTGATTTCACGTCCTCCAAAGAGAACAATCCTTCACTGACAAAATCGTTCATCATTCTTAAAGAGACATGACCTACTAGCGTGCCAAAGTTGTGCGGGGTTTTGATCTATCTCCTTACGTTTTGCTGATATAACATTAATAGGTATTTCATTTGGATTTAGTTCATACAAGTTGTTTAATAGTCGTCCTTTGCAAATCAAATTCTCATTCTTTTGTATAATGCAAATCGAATTTCCAAAAACAAAAGTAAAACTCTAATACAGGAATAGAAATAAGGTTTCTAATGAGGGACGGAACAAATAAACAATCGTTCAAAACAATAGGAAAACTATAATCCAAAACATTTAAGTAAATTGTGCCAATGGCTTCAGCAGCAACTCTTGCTCCATTCCCCATCCTTAGGAAGGTCTCACCCGCTCTAAGTCTTCGACTTCTTGTCATTAGCTGCAAATCATTGCACAAATGTGAGCCACAACCCGTATCCAATACCCAAGAAGAGTTGACAGACAAATTTACGTCAATGAAATACGTACCCTTTTCAGAACCTTTCTGCTTCAGGTAAGCCTTGCAGTTGCGGCGCCAATGTCCTTTCTTTCCACAGTGATGGCAAGCATCATCAACTTGCTTGCCAACCTTTGCTTTGGGGCCCCCACTACCTTCACCCACTTCGAACTTGCTATTTGGGAAGGGAACTCTTTCCTTTCTCTTCTTTTGGAAAGAACTCTTCTTTCCAGAAGTAGCAGCAATGAGAACAGACTTCTCTTTCTTAATGGTGGACTCGAAGCTGACCAATATGTTCATTAACTCATCCAAGGGAGGATCTAGTTTGTTCATGTTGAAGTTCACTATGAACGATTCATAGGAACTAGGGAGAGACAACAGGATCAAATCCAACGAGAGCTCGGCTGGGAGGGTGACATCAAGATTCACTAGCTTTTCAAGGAGAGTGATCATTTTGAGACAGTGCTCGTGGACCGAAGTCCCTTCGCGCAGTCTTGCCGTGATCAACTCCTTTGTAGCAGCGTACCTCGATGCCCTAATATTCTCATTATACATGCTATCGAGATGGGCCTTTATGTCGAAAGCATGCATGTGAGACTCATATTTCCTCGCAAGCGCGGGCTCCATGGCGGCTATCATATAGCACCTAGCATGAGTGTCATCTTTCTTCCAAACTTCATAAGTTTCCTTCTCAGCATCAGTCGCTGTGGCAGGTATAGTGGCGGCAAGTCTCTCGTTCAAAACATAGAGACGCCCCTCAACGGTTAGTACAAGCTTAAGACTACGCAACCAATCTAGGTAATTAGGGCCATTGAGTTTATTGTCGAGGATTGACATTATGGGATTCTTAGACACGATTATCTGAGACATATAGAGAAGAGGATTATTAGAGATTCGCGTTTAAATGATTGTTACAATTAAATGTTTGGACTTATGTTATTTAATTGTTCTCCCACTAATTTTATCGAGTTCCACTTCCCTCTAGTAGACAAACGAGAAAACTGATTTTTCTTAATGGGCTTTAGGTCCAATAGACAAATATAACCCGTAGTTAATCTAGCCCGATTATATTTGCCCAAAGGTAGATCACAATCAATCATATCCACAATATGACCCTAAATTAATTTTCCTCACACTTGATAATGACCTAAGTTAATCTCGCGAATATCAAAATCGTCGTGCGTCAAGTCTAACCTACCAATCAAAGATGCTCATAGAACTTGATTATGCCAAACTAATGCAGTCCTTAGTTAATCTAGCCGACCACGTTAATTCAACATAACCCTTTTCTATGGCTACCTTCATCGCTATGTCAATTGAATTACAGCTTACTCTACCACAGCACTCCCCGCTAACACGGCTTACTACACTATAGTAAAGGGCTACACATAATCCAACCGTTGGCAGAAGGAAAGAAATAACTCAACAGATTGGGTTTTTCTTTATAGCTTGAAATGATTCTTAATTAAATTACGAATGAGGGATTTTTATTAAAATGTTTTATCTCATCAGAAGGTTTGGATTGGTCTATGTGATTCCTACATCTATGTTCTCTAAAGGTATATGGAAGCGCATATTGTCCTAAGAGGAACATACGACCTAATTTCATAATTAATTACATTAATTAATTATCGAGTTTTTCAAAATAATTATAGAACCTCAACTAGCATAAATCATTCAAATAATGTCGAGGTACTACTAATTAAGTTGAATCATAATCAAAATTATGAATGTGTTCTATTAATTGAAATCAATTTAAATTAATTAATTAATCTAACACCTATTTCCTAAAATAGATGATTGTCGATCCAATTATCTAATTGGGATTAATTGAAAATAATTTTCCAAAAATTAAAATCAATTTGTTTTAAGTTTAATTTCAGAAATTTGAAATAAAAAAAAATTTATTTATTTATTTTCAGTGAACCGGTTCGGACCGAAGCGGTCCGGTTCTGCCCGGTCCGGTTGACCCAAATCAGTGGGTCGGATCAGTCGAACCGAGAACCGGTCTGACCGACCCGAATCCACGTGGATTCGGTCAACTAGATCGCACACAACCATCGAACCGGTGGTTCGACCGGTTTGATCCGAACAATTGAAAAACCAAAGTTTTAAAATAATTTCAGATCCGATTTTAAAGCTGGAAAAATTCTAAACAATATTTCAAAAATATTTTAAACTTACGAAAACTCCCAATTACATAATACAACAATCACTACTTTAATAAATCGAACATGCATAAAATCATAGCATATTAAAACGAACGCAATTAATTGCGCAACGAGCTCTGATACCACTGTTGGGTTTCGGGCACGTGTACGCAGCGGAAAACAAAAATTTTATGCGAATTAAACGAATTTAAAGCACATAAACACATGCCCGATAATATAAATCAATTAATTGCGTACCTTTGCGCTTCCAGCGAAATTAAAAACAACATACATGCTAAAATGTTTAACGGAATTTAAACCAATTAACATGCTCGCGTTTAAACCAACTAACATGCTCGCAACGATTAAACGATTACACATAATCACATAAAATCATTCGAAAGCAAACATGAATATTTAGTTTAAACGTAAACGAATCGAAACATGAGATTCGTGTGTTTACCTCTTGAAGCGTGAGGTAGGATCGCTAAGCAAGTCGAGATTGCTACGGAAACCAATCCGTACAATCCGGGGCAGCAGCGGTGCAGTGGCAGCAGTGGCGAGACGGCCACGGCGGCGCGTGTATCTCACGCGCGGTCTTCGGGTGGCGCGTGGGATCGCGTGCGGCTTCGGCTCGTGTGTTGCTCCTTGGTTCTTCGATCTTCGATCCTCCTCCTCTCGGATTTCACCTCGTACACTTCGATCTACTAAACACGTGGCACTAAACATGTAATAGTTAGAAAAACGGAAGAAAAAAGAGAAGGAATCGGCCAATGAACGGCCGGTTCCGGCGAGGTTCCGGCGACGGCGCTGGTGATGGCCGCGGGAGAGAGGCCGAGAGAGAGAGAGAGGTGAGCGGCTAGGGTTTTGATTAGGTCTTATGTGTGTTTGCAAGGCCTATAAATCAAGTATTTATAGTCCCTTGCATAAAACCCTAACGGGCTTAAGTTGGACCGGGCCCAACAGCTTAAGCTCGTTAGTTCATTTTACTTGCTCGTCTCTCTCAATTCAATGATCGGAAAAATGCAACGATTATAATTTCGGAATCATTATAATATCCTCGTCATTACGAGTGCCAACTCTCAATTTCCAACTTTCCAAAAGTGGAAACCCTAGTTCAGTGCACTTTCTAAATTTGGAAACTTCCCGATTTAGAAAGTTCACTAATACGTTCGCCTATTCGTTTCATTTTCTTATTCTCATTCATAATTCCAAATTACGAATGTTGGATCCAATCATATTGACTTCCAATCATGCAAAGATAAACTATTTTATCTCTGACCGTTTATTCAAAGATCTCATGTGCATGAGCAGTGTGACCATCGATGGTTCAGGTGTAAGCTAGTCGTGGGCCCACAACCCTTTGTGGTCAAAACTCGTCCCTTAGAGTTACGATTAAGATGAAGCTCGTTTCACCTTAATCACCCAACGAATCAAGATTGGCGTCTAGCAACTACGCGTCATGATTCCCTAGATACAAATGAAGTGCCTGCAAGAACCTTCAGATATAGTTAACACACAGTACGGTCCCTTCGATACATATGTCCCGATCGAACTAGAGGCATTGGTTCATCGAGACCTCTTTATATGTTCGATGACGGTGCGATCGTTCCAAGTGTTGTAATCGTCACGTGCATGACTTAGAGAATCGAATTCTCTAATCATCACTTAGTCAGCTCTGGCCAGAGACTTAGAATGATTACAAACTTTCAGAACACACAGGACATCCAAGACTATTCTAGCGATCGAATCCCTGACTATAATGCACAGACCTCCCACTAGATTTCGGACTGCACGAACACTGGCCCTTGGGATGGTCCTCGGTGGAACTCAGGGACAGGTCACGATACAGCTGGTCCTCTAGTGAAGTCATGGTGATGTCTAGGTCATAAGGACTAATGGTGTACAACTATACCATAGATATCTCTACTCGATTATTGGGAACCACTTAGAGATTTCTAGGGTGAGGGAGTTCAGTGAACTCGTCAACTTACGAGCACCCACTTATGCATGCCGATATCACAATACCGTTTACTGATGAGATGCAGTACACATACACTAAGTGCTAGTCTTAATGGGAAAGGCCGATATCCTCATTAGTGGCGTAACCCTTCGACTAGGAACACGTTTAACAGTTATAATACTTAAGTAAATATCTCACGATCCTAACGATCAATTACTAGTACTTGTAATAACTGTAAGGACTATATCTATGCTTGTGACAAAGGGACAAAGATATAGAATGCCAAGGTGTTTTATCATTAATACGAATAAAGGTTCGTTTATTACAATAATAAATACAAAAAACCACAGCCACATGTTGGCTTGTTGGTCACCTACTCTAACAGTTGAGGCGTCCCCCAACATCGTCTTTAAGACGAATCCTTTCATCGAATGAGATAAGTAATAGGATGATAATACGATGCTACTAGCACTAGTAGACTTTAACGAAACAGTGTTCACCCCACTTATAAGGGTGTTAATCATTCAAACCAACATATATATCTCCCCCTCTTATATGTATAAAGTATAATTGGTTAGTTGTGTACCATAATCATTTTTCACCCATTTAGGGATTCACGATGCAATCACAATGTGAAATTTGTCCTTCGAGGACATTCGTTTATTAAGCCTTTCATGGCAAAATCTAATGTGCAATGTGTCCTTCTTAGACTTTTTCTCTTGCACTCATTTGCAACTTTCAAGTTGCCATTTTATCGATAAATGCATCTAGCATTTTGCACATTAAAATTGTTGCAATTGAATTCTTTTTTCTTTTGTGCTTAAATATTTCCATGCATAAATCCAGATGAGACAAAGATCATTCCATATAATTCACGCCGTTATCCGAGAACCGGCTTTTTATCCCCCCCTTAACGGCGGGAATATTGTCTCATTAAAATGGCAATTGACAATGTGCCATAGAAATATCTCCCATTAAGGGTGCAAAATATTGCATAACATAAATTATAAATAAACCATGTGATATAGTTGTTATCTAGATGAGAGTAACACAAAATATTGCATAACACAAAATATTGCATAACACAAATGACCAAATTTCAGAATTTTAAAAATTCAGGGACCAAACTGTAAAATTTGAAAATTTAGGGACCAAACTGTAAAATTTGAAAACTTCAGGGACAAGGCTGCAATTTTAAAAACTTCGGTGAAAACTGAAAATGATATATTCATAATTGCAGATGATGAGAGAAACGAGCTGCATATTCTAAAAAAATATTTGGACTGAATCGTAAAATTTTCAAATTCGGAGGACTAAAATGAAAATTTTGAAAACTTTGAGGAGTAAACTGTAAATTTTGAAAAATCAGAATATGCAGAGGGTTTGGAATTTTAACAAGAAAATCAAATCCTTTTTTTTTCGTTTGGTTTGAAATTTCATCTCATCTCATCAAGACCAATTAAAAAAATCATATACATACCTCCATATGTATTTGGAATGAAATTTACAACTTTAATTGAATTGGTCAATATCGTGACTCCAAAATCACACAATTTCTTTTGTTTTTGTGTTGGTGCTTGATAAAGCTTATCAACATGCTTTATCGTGAAATGGATTTATGATCAATCATTTTTCATATTTCTCACTTCTCTTCACCTCTAATGGTGAGATAAATTTATATTGTAATAAGCACCATGATATCTCTATAAGATATCTCTTGAAATATTTTGTTGTTTTAACTGTCAAAGAATAACAACAATCAAACGAGCTTTGCATTATTTCTGTTTTAGCTCCACAACTCGTATTATAGTACGATATGCTATCAAATTTTCTTGATTTTTGCCAGTACAAGTGCAACTTTAATTTGAATGTTGCTACTTCACGAGCATAATTTAAATAAAATGTTGCTATTGATGGAACATTTCAAGTCACATGGATTAGAGAATATTTTCTCTTACAAATTTTCGTTTTGTGTATCTTCAAAACACATATAGCAACATATATTCAACTTGTATCATCGAGACACGTATTACCAATACTTTGTTTGTATCCTCAAGATACAATAATACTTTGATTTGTCTTTAAGACGCATTCTCATATGAAATATCTGTGTATTCCTCCATGACACATAAATGGATCTTCAATTTCAATGATCCAAAACTCATAGTTACGTTTCTTCTTGAGCTATCAACAATAATTTCAAATTGTGTGATATGTCTCATATCATTGAATTACAAAGGAATAGTCTTTTCGGATACATATATATAATCTCAAAATTTGAGTTTAATTTCTAAAAATTATGTACTCGATTTGAGCCTTAAGGCTTCATATAAATCATTATATGGTACTTGTCATAAAATAATAGTACTATAATTAACTCAAATCTTCATATATATCATAGAACCACAAACTGAATAGTTCTTCGAGTACAACATATTATTCAAATATCAAGGTTTGAGTTTTATACCTTGAATTTATGTACTCGATTTAGGCCTCAAGCCTTTATATTTGGTACTTAATCGTAAGATAATGGTACCTTGAGTGGGAAATGCCCATCAACTCAAATATTCAATTTTGAGTGTTATCACTTAGACCTTGAGTCTAATATATTCAATCGAGATATCTAGTCTTCAAATTTAATCTATGCCTCAAACCTTTATATTTAATATTCCTCTATATAAGCTTTCAAGCTTTCATATTTAAATTAGGCTTCGAGCCTAAAATTTATGAACTTCGAGTTCTTTTCGATTGATGGAGCTTTTCAAGTCGCAAATCTTCGAGTCAATTGATTGCACGTGCTCGATTTTTTAATATACCACTCAAATCTTCGAGTCACTTGATTGCACGTGCTCGATTTGGGCCTCAAGCCTCAATATATAATAAAATTGTTATAGTACTTTGATCATGAAAGAATAGTACTATAAATGGGGAATACCCATTAACTCAAATACTCAAGAGTCTTATCATTTAGATTTATATTCAATCGAGATTTCTAATCTCGTATTTAATCTAGGCTCTAGGCCTATAATCGTCCCTTTTATTTTTAGAACATTATGTTCATCTCAAAAAAAATTGCACATGGGACAACTCTGGCAGAGCTGAGTATTTTAAGCATATCTCTCTTGATCGAGATCCGATTTTGATGATTCAAACTGTTCCGAACAGCCAACAAAAAAATGCTACAAGTTTCGTATTTTGCATTTTCTGAAATTCGGACAGTATCATGTCCAAAACAGACATCGAAGTACAGACTCGTGAATTGCACGAAAATTCACATACAACAAAATTAAGATGATTAATATTTAATCAATTTAAAGCAACAATAAAATATTTGAAATCAACTCCCTTTTCATCTTCAATCGTTAAGAAGAATTATCTTCCTTGGATCATCTTTTCTCGAAAATGAAAATAGAAAAATCGTGTTGATAACGTGTTGAGAAACTAGGAAATATTATACAAGAAGTAGATAACAAAGTAGGGAGAATATGTGATATATTATTCCATAGCTTCAAGTGTACAAAATACAATACATTGCACCTAATTTATAGGTATAGAAAAGCTAGTCAAAGGTCATGAGTTACAAGACTTTAATGATGAATAATGGTGGAGGTAATGGGGGTTTAATGGAGAGTGTAATGGTGGTCATCCATAACCTCCAAGAATTCACAATACTAATACTACAATACTAAGTATTACTAATAATATTATTACTAATAATATTATTAATACTAATACTATTACTAATACTATTACTAATACTAATATGTTAATATTGTTAATGTTAATACGAATACAAATTTTAATGCTAATGTTAATCCCGAAATGCTAATTATTATGCTAATGCGAATTATAATTGTAATTCTAATATTATCCAAATCATTATCCTATTCCTAATCCTATTCATAACACTAATCATAATTCTAATCATAATCATAATCATAATCATATTCCTAAAATTAACCATTGCCTAATAATTTTAGGGGTAATATGCTAAGAGTCCCTCAACATAAACCTAATTTAAAGTGGATGACAACCTCAAATGAAATATATTAACTAAATCCTTAGTTCAAAATAAAATTTGAGCCACGCCCTTTTATTTTTGTTTAACCCGAAAATACGCTTAATATAAATAATAATAAATTAAGTTTTTTTTTCTCATTAATCTCTCTCCCCTCTTTTTTTTCCCAGCCACCCCACCCCAATCGTGTCTCTCTTCTTTTGAACCGTTTCAACTCTTTCTCTACTTCTCTCGTATTTTCGCAAACAGAGGATTTCGGTGCCAGCGGAATTTGAGGAGCCAACCAGATCTGCCACGGAGGAATAGAGAAGGCTGGAGATTCGGAGATCCGGGTTTCAAACATTTCTCTACTTCTCTCATATTTTTGTAAACTCAGGATTTCGGTGCCGTTGAAATTTGAGGACCCAATCCAGATCTGCCACGGAGGAGTAGAGAAGGCTGAAGGGAAGATGCGGAGATCTGAAAATTTTTAGGTTTTTGGAGACCTCGGCGGTGATGCAGCAAAGGGGGCGGGTGTAGAAGGGGGCAACGGAGGTGACAATGACGGTGGTGGTCGTGTTTATAGAGGTGATTGTTATGGTGGACATGGCCATGGGAGACAGTGGTTAAGATTAAATCGATGGTGGAAGATGGTTGCATTAATCTAGGCTTTTTTAACGCGCTAGGATTTCGGTTGACGGCTAGGGTTTTGTCGATCGGAGTTGGCGGCGGCTGCTAGGGTTTGGAGAATGGGGAGAATTTGTTTTGTTGCTAGGGTTTGGAATAGTTCGCCGTAGTAAACCATAGTACGTCGTAGTATATCATAGTATACCAGTATATTATAGTACACCAGTATATCATAGTACATCATAGTATATCATAGTCTACTACAGTATTGTTAAAAAAAATTAAAAAAAAATAGGTAAATTAACTTAAAAAATGAAAAACATATTTTTTTTGTAATTTTCAATATTATATAGAAAAAAGAATTTTTATTTGTTTTACAAATAGTGTAAGAAATGCTAAAATGATGAAAGGAAAAAAACATGTGTTTGCTATAAAAAAAAATGAAAATATTAGATGAACAATGAAAATATTAGATGCAAACTAAAAGGATGATAACCAACCATCATTAGGAGAGTTGGTACCTAGCCTTTACCAATAGGGTAACGGTCTAGGGTTCGAGTCCCCCCCTCCCCTACTTCCCCTTGTAATGGACTTGAATTTACTCAAAAAAAAAAAAAAAACTAAAAGGATGATAAATGCAATTTTAATTTTACTTAATGCAGAATTCGAATTTGTGTATTGAAGGGTATTTTTGGAACGAATTTTATAAAAGATGTGTAGCAAATGTTTAGTTAAGCTTGTCATTTAGTTCCAAGAAGTTTTGTCACTAGGGACTTATATCTTAAGCCCCATAAATTTAATATTAATAATGCTAATGCTAATGCTAATGTTAATTCTAATTCTAATATTAATTATAATTCCAATCCCAATCCTAATGCTAATCAGAATCCTAATACTAATACTAATACATGTCACTAATTATCGTACTAAGCATAATCATAATCTTCATTATAATTCTAATATTAATATTAATCATAATCCTAATAATATTAATTATAATATTATATTAATCCTAATTACTATCCGAATCCTATTTCTAGTATTAATACTAATACTAATTCAAAGAATATTAATTATAATTCGAATTCTAATACTTATTTTAATCACAAGTTCTGATTTTGCATCAATTGTTTTTTTTTTCAATGATCTATTATTTTCTATAAAAAAAAAAAACAATTATATTCAATCTCGAACCTTTATATCAAATTTCTTATGTGTGGTAGCTGAAGGATCAAAAAACACATATTAAATATATTAGAAATTAATATTTAATTATATTATCAAAGTAATATTAAAATTATTTAAAATATTATAAGGGTATAGGCAAAAGTTACGACGTAAAAGAACAATAATCGTAGTTAATAAGATAAATTATGAAAATCCTCCTGAACTTAGGCTAAATTACAGAAAACACCCCCACTTATCGGTGATTACCAAAATCCCCCTGATGTTTGTTTCTGTCTTACACGACCCCCTTATGTTGTGATTTTTTACGGAATATTTTTTATTGCATGTAACATCCCAAACAATATGGATTATACCCTTGCAGACGTGACATTTCTTTTATCGTACTTTTTAAATTCAAAAATTACCCTTAGGGGTGGTCATGGTAGTAATAAAAAAATGTGAAACTATTATTTAAGAAGAATATAGATTTCGATTAAAGTCCCCCTGAGGGTAATTTTTGTCTTTAAAAAGTACCATAAAGAAATATCACGTGTACAAGGTATAATCAGCATTTTCGGGGAATATTCAACGTAATAAAAAATTTACTTGAAAATTCATACCATAAGGGGGTCGATGTAAGACGCAAACAAACATGAGGGGAATTTGGTAATTATGAATATGTGGGGGTGTTTTTCTTAATTTAGCCTAAGTTTAGGGGGTTTTCATAAGTTATCCTTGTTAATATACAACTTAAACTTATTTACACGTGTGACCATATGTTAGAAATTAACATAAGGGCTGATGCTATTGAAAATATATCAACTTTCAAGTAAACAAAAGTCACTATAAAATGCTTATATAAATAAAATATGAAAAAATAAAATTTAATTGGATTTTTGTGTAAATCAGTCGAATATATTGTGATTAAAAAAATAGAGATATAGAATCAATATTTGATTCTTATAAACATTATACAATAAATAATTTCATTTTACAAAAATTTCTAAAATAGAAATTAAGAAAATAAATAAAACTTATTATGTATGATGGGGAAATAGAAAACTTAAGATATTTCACTAAGTTAGATACATAACTTGTAAGTTAGACAAAAGAAGTCATGTATTCCAATACCAAAATATAGTGAGATATATACAATGTTAAAATATTTAATAATGATTTACACTATAATACCCTACATTAATAGTTTTATTTTCATATGGTTTAAAATTTTAATTTAAAAATTAGTAAGAATATTTGTAGCTGGACATACTTTTTTCCCAATGATAGATTGTCCATATATTTCTTTACCCACGCTATTGGATTTTTGTAAATCTCATATAAGTTCGATATAGTACCAATATGGTGCAAATGAAATGACAACCACTAAGTTGCTATTTTATAGATAATATTTTGTTGGTATACTATTTTACTTGATATTTAATAACTTTTTCCATCCATAGCCATAATATTGCTCAATCTTTCTCAATTTGAAAAGACACACACATTTACTCAAAAAAAAGAAAAGACACACACATAATTATGCAATTATTTTTCATATAATTGTAGTCCTTTATGTAATATATAAATATCTTATTGGGTTTGTAACTAAAAATGGATCGTAGAAACTACTGAATTGCCGATTGATATTGTATTTGTTAATATAAACTAGCACCTCGAGTGGGGTTGGTTATTAAATGAGCTATCAAAAACTTTAACCACCATTTTCATACTTAAAAATAGTGATTTTTTATTCCAATAGTGTTATGAAATGAGGTTGTATGTTGATATTTCATCTTTCAGAATCATTATGCAATCATGCATAATAAAATATCAAACATGAGTTATGAATTTAACCACCTCAGTGTCCATTTAGAATATAACACGTGGCAATTAGATATATAAATAAATTTAATTATATTTAATTAACAAGTATTTAATACCTATGGTTGGAGCAAATATATTTAGATAAATATCAAAATAAAATATTAAATAGCACATATATATTTGCAAACTCATTTTGATATTTTTCAGTTAGAGTTGCTCTAGATATTTACTTTTTTTTTTTTTTTTTTTTTTTTTGGTAATGCAGGAACCCGCAGCCAACCATATAGGTGCACTGGGTAAACCTACACTCTCGTATAATAGCTTGCAAACCATACGAGAGATGTAAACCACACTAGGCTAACCATGTGTGACAAGCACGACCTAGCGACCGTTGACAAGGGGATTCGAACTTGGGTCAATTGACCCAAGCTCCCTTGCTCCAACCGCTAGGCCACCCTTGCGGGTCTCTAGATATTTACTTGATTATACTTATAAGAGTTATAATGAAATACTTATTAGTGAATACAATATAGAGTATATACGATCATTAATTCATTATATACATTTTAAACAAAACAATTGATATTCTTAATGTCTGGTATTAAATAAAACAAATAAACGAATTTAATATCAAAGGTTTAGAATAACATTGTTAAATTTTGAAATATATACAATTAATTCGTTTTTTTATCAATTAATTAAACTTAATTTGTGTTATTCAATTTATTAGTATAATTATGATAAAGTTTGCATTTTAATTAGTATATAATTTAAAAAAGTTAAATCAATCGTAAAATTTATTGTCATTGAAATCGGTGAAGAAATAATAACTTTTAAATAATAACATGAAATTCATGTAGTATAATTTCAATATGATAAATAATTGGGAGTACACTACTCTATACATGACAGAAAAAAATAGTGTCAATTTTCGCAATATTGTAAATTCGAACATATATTTTTCCTTTTTATCGATAATATTAATATATAATATTAAATTAGTAAAAAAAACATATTCTTTAGTCATGTTCATGTAAAATGTATAATATTAAATAATTTATTCCGCAATATTGTTTTTAATATAAATCCAAGTTTATGAATTAAAATACGGAAATAATCATGCAATTATAATAATGGAAGATTTTAAATTGCATTTAACTAAATTCAACTTAAATTAATTATAAAATTAAATTCAAAAATAAATTTATTTAGAGTTTCCAAGAAAGTCGATATATTTAGAGCATTTTATACATGGTAGGATATTATATTACGAAAATAATTAAATATTTTTAAGTATCTTTAATTTTGGAAAATGATGACATGTTTTTTGATGATTTATTTCCACCAATTAATTCGCCACATGGGATGAAATTGAGGACACGTCACCAATTGAAATTGCCAAATGTCAATCAATTAGGTGTGGAATTCAACTTTTATATATTATATAGATATAGATAATATTCATTTCTAGACCCAAAACATTTTTAAATTTTAATTTTAGCTCCAAATTAGTGTTTTTTGTTAGTTGTGAACGGAGATGTGACGGCACGAAAAGTGAAATCGAGTGAAACATGATGGATAAAAATGAAGTTCTCCGTCAAATTAATTAAAAAAAATTGGTGACTGATTCGGTGAATAGATTAATCAACATCGTTTCAACAAACAATGAAGTTCGGGTATGGCCATGCAATTCTTTTTTTGTTTGGGCGGTGAAGTGCAAAATAGACGTAAGTTCAAGGGGCAAAAATACACTTAATTTAAATCCTATAAGTTTTTAAAAAATTATAAAATACTTAGATCTCGTTTCGTTGAGGAGATTAGCCATAATAAATTAAAGAGTAAATAGCATTAAACCACCTGAACTTTTTAAGTTTTTGCGGATCACCTCCTGAACAATTTTTTTTTTGCATAAGTTCACCTGTACTCAATTAATTGTGCCACTTTGTCCTTTTTTACCCGTTTCCAGGTTAAAATGACTGGTTCTGAAGCCATGTGCGCTGCACATGCGAAATCCAAGGTTATTTTTGTCTTTTCTATTTAAAAATCCCTAACTCCTTTAATTTTTGGGTAAATTACACACACCCCCTGAGGTAAGCGTAAATAACTGTAAGGTCCCTGTGGTAGTGGTTAAAAACTCGAACGGGATAATGCATTGCATACATTATTCCAATAGGGTTCTAATGGACTATTACTTTTAGCTAGTTGTGGAGATAACATAGAGTTATGGGGAGTTATGGGGTGACATGGCTCCCCCAATATTTTTTAAATCACCCATAACTCTTAGTTGTCTTCACCACTTGCTGAAACCAATAGTCCATTAGAACCCTATCGGAATAATGTATCCAATGCATTATCATGTTAGAGTTTTTAACTACCTTTCAGGGGGGTGAATGTAATTATCGATACCATAGGGACCTTACAGTTATTTAAGCTTACCTCAGGGGGGTGTGTGTAATTTACCCTTAATTTTTTCTCCATTTCTCTCTTATCTCCATTATTTTCCCTCTTCAATTAGATAGAAATGAATTCCCTCATTCACAAAATATTTGCATTTTCGAGCATTTCAAATTACGTTGTCGGAAAAAAGAACACCCATAAATCTCCTCATTTGGCTGGGTTGTAATGCATGAGACAAACCTTGTCTCTCCATCTGAGATTTAGTATTGGTTTATTGCACAACATCTTCTGACAGGTGGGCAAACATAGTAACATGGACATGTAAAAATAAAAAATAAAAATAAAAATTAATAAACATGTGATAAATCATTAGTCCTCTTGTTCATGATCTTAATTGTTTTTTTTTTTTTTTTTTTTTTTTGCAGTCGTATCCTGAGATGGCTGATTTTTCACGGTCCGGACTATTCAAATGGTCGGGCGATGCACGAACATTTGACAAAGACGGGCCCTACATAGAGATGGTGACCACTCCGAATAACCCGGACGGTTTTATTATAGAGCCCGTTCTTAATCGGGCCAAAGGAATGCCCGTCCATGATCTTGCTTACTATTGGCCACAATATACAGCAATTAATTCTTCTGCAGATCATGACATCATGCTTTTCACGGTTTCCAAATGCACTGGCCATGCAGGATCAAGAATCGGGTATTTTTCGACAAAAAAATAAATTCTTCCTTATCAATCTCATGCAATATTATATAATTTGATCTTTACGGAATAAACGGTGTTATTTTCTTTATGTGAAGATGGGCGATTGTTAAGGATGAAGCAGTCGCTAGAAAAATGGTGAAGTTCATCGAAGTCAGCACAATCGGAGTGTCGAAAGAGCCGCAGAAAAGAGTAGGGTTGTGCATGGATCGGTTTTAACCATCAATCAGCCCATTTTCGACCCACAATTTGTGATGGTTAATCAACCATCAACCGACCCATTTAAGTTGGGTCGATAATGTCAACCAACCCATGTATAGTTGGGTCGATAATGGTTTCTAATATGCTAAAAAGTTGGTTAGTCGGTTAATATCGGCCAACCAACTTTATTCATTAATTTATTATTTATTAATTTTAATTAAAATATTTAATATTTTTAATTTCAAATTTCTATTTTATATCACATTTATTAAATTGTTTAATATTGACCAAAATCCTAAAAACAATAAATCTAACCTAATTATCTAATTTGAACTATTTTAATTTTAAGACATACAGTCTAAATATTTGGACGATTATTATTCGTCGAACTATTTATGTTTAATTGCAATATATATGCCCGTAATGTTTTGAATCTTTTATTTGAATATTATTGAACTAGTCGCATTTAATTTATAACAGATATAGTGTTGTAACAAGTAATAAAATATTAAAAAAAATTAAAAGATATTTAGATGGATGACCCATCAACCAAACCACCAACCAACCCATTAAATTGGTTTTCAACCATCACCCAACCCATGTAAGTTGGGTCGATAACGGTTTTGAATATTTACCAAAGTTGGTTGGATGGGTTGGGTTGGTTTTATGCCTGGTTTTTAACCAAACCAACCAACGCACAGCCCTAGAAAAGAGCAGCCACCATTCTTGAAATCATTTCCCTTAGCTGCTGCAAAAGTGATGACAACAAACTCGAGAATTTCTTCGAATACAGCTATAATCTAATGGCTGAAACGTGGAAGATTTACAAGTGTTCTTTTTCCCGACAACGTAATTTGAAATGCTCGAAAATGCAAATATTTTGGGAATGAGGGAATTCATTTCTAGCTAATTGAAGAGGGAAAATAATGGAGATACGAGAGAAATGGAGAAAAAATTAAAGGAATTAGGGATTTTTAAATGGAAAAGACAAAAATAGCCTTTAATTTCGCATGTGCAGCACACATGGGTTCAGAACCGGTCATTTTGACCTGGAAACGGGCAAAAAATGGCAAAGTGGCACAATTAATTGAGTACAAGTGAACTCGTGCAAAAAAAATTGTTCAGGATGTGATCCGCAAAAACTTAAAAAGTTCAGGTGGTTTAATGCTATTTACCCTAAATTAAAGGTTGCGGCTATATGCAATACCAATTCCACTTGTGCAAGACCAAATTAAAGAAAGATTCCAAAAGATTCAATTTTATTAAGATGAAATGACATATACCCATAAATTAAATTAGCTTTTGTTTGCTCATACAAGACCAAATAACAAATAATGAAAAAAAAAACGTGAAATTAAAAAAAACCTACCCCCCCCCCCCCCCCCCCTTGAAACCCGACCATACCCCCAAGCTTCGCCACCGACCGCCGTTCTTGATGTCTTGGACATATTTTTGAAACCTTGGATGAATTTAAACAATAAACTGCGTCTTCGCATTCCCCTTTTGCTATAAAAAATAAATGAGTATTGAAATAAAAAGTAATTGAAAAATAGAAAGTTAAAAAAATATGAAACAACTAAATTTCGACATTAAGGGGGCGAATATATGGACATATATTCGACACCTTAATGTCGAAATTTAGTATATTTGGACTAATTTAATAACAGTTAAATTTCGACACTTAGGTGTCGATTTTGTACTTCAAAATCGACATCTCAATGTCGATTTTTACCTATAAAATTCGACATGTACATGTTGACCGCGTATGCGCGGGATTTAAAAAAAATATATGAAACAACTAAATTTCGACATTAAGGTGTCGAATATATGTCCATAAATTCGACATCTTAATGTCGAAATTTAGTATATTTAGACTAATTTGCTAACAGTTAAATTTCGACACCAAGGTGTCGATTTTATACTCCAAAATCGACATCTCAATGTCGACCGCGTCTGCGCGGGATTTTTTTTGGGAAAACGATATTCTAGCTAAAAAACACATAAATGCATACCTTCTTGGGTTCTTCTACCGTAGAATCTTCTATTTTGATGTCTTTTAACTCCATACTTGCCATCTTTGTAAGACTTGTTGAGTTTTGATGATTTTGAATGTTTAGATTTTGTGGGTTTATGGAGGAGGAAGCAAAAAGGTTTTGTGGGTTTTGCAAGATAGAGAAGATGAGAGTTGGTCTTGTGGTTTTGTCATAGGATTTTTTGTTTTTTTGAGATTTTGGTATTACACATTTGGAATTTTCTATTTTTTTAACAAGTAAGGTGTTATAGTGTTTATACATTGAAAAATTTAATTTGGTGTTGCACAAGTGCAATTAGTCTTGCATATAACCGGAAACTAAATTAAATACTCGAACTTTGTTTGAAGTTTGGTATCAACAATAATTTGCCGGATCGACCCGTCAAAATTATGTTATCATAGCTTATCTTACCTTCTCGGTAGTTTTTTTTATTGGACGTCACAAGGTCGAATGAAATAATTGGATTTCATTATTCAATCTTATCTTAGCTAATCTTATCTTGTCAACCAAACAAGACCTCATAGATTGATAATTTTTTTCATGACCTAATCACATGGTCTGGGGATCTGAAAGCAAAAGCTTTGTAATATATGAACGAATCTTGTGGAACAAATTTCCCAAAGAATATATTCACAAACATATAGATCCGCTATGCATCTACCATGTTTTATTCCCGAACATCGAATCGAGTTGAGACATCTATTTACTCGAGATACAGATATTTACATGTTCAACAACTCTACTTTTTAACTCTGCCTCTATTTACATGTTCAACACCTCTTCTATTTAAACTCTGAACAAGAAAAACGAGTATTCATTCACGGCGAGTATTTCAATAACTTGCGGTCGAACTTGCCTCTTTCCAAAAATCCTTCACTGATAAGTGCTTCAATGCATATCTTGATGTTAGCAATCCTGGGCTACAAAATGCAAAAGTGACATTTCAGCAACATAGAAAATAGAAAAATATATCGGAGAAAAAAAAAAGGCAGTTAAAATCCACCGAAATACTAAGCACGTGAGTGTAATCAACCATTAGTTTGGAAATAAATTCTAGAGGTATACCTCGAATAAATGTTGCAGCTGGTTAATGCACTCTGTTACTAACTGCTCGTAGCCAAAGACTTTCCTAGACTTCATGACACGAATGATAGCACACCTGGTTGTACTCAATATGTCCACAGAAATTATATGTTTCTCACATGGGAGAGGGACCTGCATTCCGGGAATGAATTAAAATACTTTGGTAATTAAAAATACCTTGTCTTTCACCCGCTTTCACACACACACACCATATTGACATACGTACCCTGACCAATTCCAGTTTGCTAGTGAACTTGGAATTGTATAAAAAAACGTCAGTCAGAGAAACCTCTTCGGTGCCTGACTCCTTGAGCAGAATTTGACAATTTGTGGATGAAAGAGATCGAAGCAGCTTCGCAACAACTTGATGTGATAGTTTCAGTTGATCCATAATTTGTTGACAGCTCAATCTTTCAGAAGCATTGAACTGAACGAGGACGGCAGCCTAGAAAAGGAATATAGGGTTTGGATAAAAATAAATATAATACTTATGAATCAATCAAGCTTGAATAATTTATTTATTTTCCTAAATTACCTGAGCAGTCGTCATCTTTAGCTTCAGTGTTGTTTCTTCAAAATGTGCATCGATATCGCACGTGCCCATAGAATAAACGCACCTAAGCCTTTTGGGTTTTTCTTCTCTTCTGAAGAACGTGCTATATTTCTCGATGCACCTTTCCTAGTAAATGAAAAATGAAAATAGTCAGTGATAAAAATGTTCTTCCACAACAAACATCTTTCACATCTATATACATACCATTTCCTCCGGAAGATTTAGATCAAACAGCTTGAAACTAGGCCATCGACCCATACTGAGGAGAGTCATCGAAAAGTCAATCCCTGGATCTTCCTCGGGATTATTGGTGACATGTTCCTTATATTCCGCGTCAGTCTCACTCGATATTTGTAAATCTTTGAACTGCAACATTTGACAAAGTACCCAAGAAATTAATATTACACTTTAGTATATGTTTCTTTTACTAATATATGACTAATCGTACGGATAGGTCACAATATGAGAGCTTACCATTGTCTCCATTTTCGTAATAAGTCGGTAGTCAAGTAGACCCTTCAATCTTTTCATCATACTTCTCTCAATCTCCACACCAATACTTGCATCATATAATAAGCGCAGTGCAAGAGATCTCCTGTCAACAACAGCAACAAGAATAAAACAATCCACCAATCTTATACGACATTTAAAAACACCAATCCATCACTCACACATATGATTCAGCAAATAATCTCTTATCCTCGATAAGGACCAGCACTTCTATTACCTGAAAGATTATAAATACATCAATGTGGCAATGCTTATAATAAACACAAATATTGTTCAAGAAACACACATGTTCAAGTGTGGTTTCAATATCTTCTCCAAGCACGTTTTCCTTTTTACGCTTCAGAACATCGTTACAAAACAGGGCAAGGAGTTCAGCTGGAGAACTTCCAGCTATATCCACGTTACAGATGCCTGAAAATACGCGACGGATAGCCTGTACACAGGAAGCATGAAAGTGGTTAAGTTGCCAGAGCCAATACCACCTAAAACAAAAATGAAAAATTTCATAATCCTAACCTCGTGGAAGAGATCGTGCTCTAGCAAACAGTCATTCACATAAGTTTTGAATTTCCTGTGAAGACTCATTATTTTTCGCATGAAAATCTGGATTGCAACACAACTTAATTCAATACTAATAAAAAACCAAGAAATTCATGTAATAAGACATCAACGTATTTAAGTACACCTAGTGGAAAAATTAACCAAAGGCTAAATGACAACTTGTAATCAATGTTTTAGTCCTCGAAAAGTCACGTCAACAAATATCGTTAGAGGAGAAATAAGAGGTCAAGGTTAAAGAGTACAAAAAACACAATATGTCATACTACAGTACCCACAAAAAGATACTTTTAAGAACTTGATCATCATATAATTTTTAGAAAATTAGGTAAAAGCTACAAACACATAGAAAACTAGGGGAAACTGTTTGATGGACCAAGGTCATGATAATTGAGCCAAAAGTTTCTAAAACACACAATGTGATCAGCAATAAGCAACTCATAACATGTTCCGATATCACTACCAATCGCACTTATTGGATTCATTTTATATTCAGCTTATTGCCACATTAAAAAAACAAAAAAAGTAGCATACAACCACGAAGATCGCATATCACATATGGTAAATACTAGTGAAACTCAATGATACATTAGAAACATCTGCTAAAATAAAAAGAAGTAATTGCAAGAAAGGAAGCTTTCAAAATCTTATGTTCCAAAACTAAATGGAAACAAGAATCAGTATACATGACAATACTTGCAGTGGTTGTTACTGCAGTGATGTCACATAAAAATGAAAACTGAAAAAAAATTTAAAACTTAAAAACTAACTAATACAAACCATTTTGTGTGCATCGTCTTCCACCTCTTTAACCAAAGCAACTTCAGCCATGATGTGCTGCTCAAAATTATCAGCAACGGACTTCAGCCCTTGCGGCATTTTTTCCGAAGAGAATATCCATGAAAAATGCTCCAACTAATAGATGAAAATGCCGGGATTTATGGTCAGCGAGCACAGCTCAAATAAACATCCAATTCAATATAATGATTGATTTCATACTAACTCTGAGACTTGTACTGCACACATGGCAGTTAGCTATTTTTTTAAGAAATCTTGTAACAGCTTGTATTCCTAGGATTTGACTGATTTGGCTAGGATATTCCTAGTAAGTTTCCCCTTATTGTAGCTGGATTTTCTGTGTATAACAAATATGTCGAGCATTATACAACATATGAAGTAAGAAAATTTTGTTAACGTGAACTTTTTGTACCTTGTTTTCCTTAAGTGAAGGACCTGAGTGCCCTATCTCCAACAGTCTGTTGATATATGTAGACAACAACTGATTTTGTACTACCTATTAGAAAACATCACCACATAAAGATTAACTAAATTGAATGAGAACCTTTATGTTAAGGACCATGGGAGATATCAACAAACAAGGATGCTAATACACAAGCCACGTATAGTGATAGAAAGAACAAACCTTAAGAAAATTTCTCTTACTATTTTCACGAAGATAAGCAAGATGGGAACAAATTAAGTCATTCTCTTTTCTCATATACTCTTTGGCCTGGAAATAAGAAAAATAGGTTCAAATATAAATGAGTTTTCTAAAGGTTCGAAATGAATTGAAAAGGAAAACATGTTACCTCCACCATGTACTCCACTAAAGTTCCATTTTCAATCCAGCCCGAAGCTCTCTGGCTACAAACCGCACGTACAACATTCTTCAGCTCCAACTCAAAGTCATCTCTAACTCCGATCTCATGAATCGAAGTTAGTAACCTCTTCATAAGAAAATGATCGCCCATTTTTCCATTTTGTTGTCGTAATCCATCAATCTAAAAAAACAACATTTATTAGAAACTTCAAAAATAAGGAATAAATTTAATATATACAATAAATGCAACGTACTAGAGATGATGTAGCATCAAGTATTTCAACTTTGAGTTCCTTATACACCTAAAATCAAAATTAAAATTCAATAATTTCAAAAAATGAAGTGAAAAGGAAGAATGAGAGATTGACATCATGGAAAAAACAGGTTAATCAAACTTACCACATTTGAGAAACATTCGTTCCCAACTTGATTTAGAGGCAACGAATCGTGGGGTACAACAAGATCTTCCAGTGATGGTGATAACGTAACCATCATCCAATTATGACGCCTCCATTCTTTCAGAAAATCAGCTAGAAGGGCTTTACCCTCCCTCCCTCTCAAAGAATCGAGAACCTTAAAAAACATGCAAACACATAAAATGTACTTATGTGAAATAGTTTAATCTTAAACAAAAATCAGATTTTTTGACTTTAAATACTTACCGTCAATATGTATCCTCTAAAAATATCCGGGTAAGAATGATAAAGCTGATCCGGGAAATGTGTGGCCATTTCTCGTATTGTCCTGTGAAAAAAGAATCAGGAAGGTGGAAGAAGAAAATTGAAAATTCCAACAAAACATTGGAGTACGATGTAACGGTTATGACCGTTAGCCACAAAACGGTGCCGTTTGGATGTAAAGGAAGAGACGCGTTTTCACTTACAAAGACGTGTTTCATTATCGCGAGTAAAGGGGAAAAGAGGCTGAATCGGAGCACCAATTGGACGACGACACGTGGACTAGTTGTTAGCTGCTAAATCTAGCTGTTAGTTAGCCTAAGTATCTATAAATAGGAGTTAGTTAGGCAATTGTAAGGCATCAAGGATCAGAGAGGGTTTTTCCCTTACGCAATACCAAATTCAGTTCGATTTCTTCAATTCTGTTCTCTGTTCCTAACAAGTGGCCATCAGAGCCTATTCCTGGCACCGAACGCACGCTGAAACCCTACCAATGGCGAAGACGAACAACGCACGGATGGAAGCAGTGGAGCAGCAGCTGGTAACAATGGAGGATCAGGTGAAATCCATGGAACAACACGTCGCGAGCTTATTCGGAGGACAACAGAATCTGCGATCGGAGTTACAATCGGACTTTGAGGAGAAAATTGGCGCAGCACAGAAGAAGAAGGATACTCGATTTGATGAAGTATTCAAGCGATTTGACGAGTTGGGGAAATTGATAGCAGGGCGCCATGGAAAGGAGCCGACAATTGGGGGCAGCTCACCGGGAAATCTAGCGGCGCAACTGCCGCGAGGGCGGCCGGAGGTAAGTAACACATATACTATACCCATGCATAGGCAAACGGAGAATAATTATGGGGTAATGGTGGATCCTCGAGAGAAGGAGGCAGTAATGGCGGCCATAAAGGACTTCCCGTGCCACTATTACCCTACAGGAGCTGTTTTCGTTCTCTCATCCAGATGAGACAGTTGGGATGGAGGGGAAAAGGAACGAGGAAAAGAATCGACGAAGAAGAGAAGAGAAAATCGTGAATGAAAAAGCGTGAACAGAGTAGAGAGAAAGGCAGATGGATCGGTTTTGGGAGAATTTCACAAATGCGCTAGCTAAGCTTGTAATTACTGTAGCTCCCCAAAAACTCATCTGACCCCAAGGTAGTACATATCCTATAAAAGCTGTCACAATCGTTGTCGGTCGGAGTGCGGGAAGAGAGACCTTGCAATGCTATGCCTATCAAAGTTGGCGAAGGCCTCACCTGCAAAAATGAATTGAAAAAGGCTCTTCTCAGCCGGAAAGAGTTCAAGTTCGATCCTTTGCCATGGATGGACAAACTTCCCCACTATCGAGTGATTCTAAGGTTCGGAAAAGGACGCTTTTGACATCGAGCTGATGCAGTGACCAAGATCTGTTAGCTGCAACTGACAGACTGACTCGTATGGAATCAGTTTCATTTGGTTCCTATTTTTGACCTTCCATTCATTTTTAAAGAGAAGGTTTCCTCTCACCTAAAGAATGGATCAGAGAACGGTTCAGGAGACGGTCTAAAAATGGGTCCGGTGTCACTAGACCCGTTGCCCCCGCAGCAAGGGCAGGTCTCGAGAACTTTCCGCCCGCCTTCACATAGGCAGGTGACCACTTCCTTTCCCAACTCTTGGGCCATTCCTTTTTCTCTTAGAATGACCAAGTTTTGAATTCGCCGCTGGGGAATTCACACGAAAGGGAACGTTTTTCTAATGAACATTCCTTCTCAAGAAAACTTCAAGTCTTCCCTTCTAGAGTCAGAACCCTAATCATTCACATGCAATTTGATGCTTCCTTTCCTGCTGCTGTCTAGCAAAGAGCCAAAGCGTTCAGGTCAGCAACTCAAGCTTCGCCTACTTCGGAAGGATCCAATGATACCAATTGCTTGAACATAGAACAATTGTATCCGATAGTATACCTTTCATTCAAGAGTGGATGATTGACCTATCGAAGAAAAAAAAAAAAGAATTCAAAGCATGATTTTCTATTCGATATCTGACTCGGGGGCGGTGGTAGGCCTGCGCCGGGGGAGCATAGCATAGGGAGCTAGGGGGTATTTGCTTAGGAGGGTCTATTTAATCACTTACTGACAGAAAAGAGTCATTCAAGGGAAGAAGCTTCTCGGAACGGGTCGGTAGCAGCCGACACTCGATCACACTATATAAGAGATTCCGGAACAAACAGGGCATCAGCCCCTAAAATCAGAAAAGAGGACTTCGTGGCCGATGGACAATTTGTTGACTATTACTTATCAAATCTTGCTCTAGAATCTGATTTGATTTTGTAGTCCAAACGATCCCATACCAGGATGTATCTGGAATAGTAGTAATTAGTGAAATAAAAAGACTTGTACAAACCGTTGCAGTAATTCCCCTAGATGTCCAGTCAACTGCTGCGCCTCAACGCATTTCGGGGAGAACCAGCTAGCTCTGGGTTCGAGTGGCATTTCACCCCTAACCACAACTCATCCGCTGATTCTTCAACATCAGTCGGTTCGGACCTCCACTTAGTTTCACCCAAGCTTCAGCCGTAACTCGTCACTAAATTCGTTCGCCGACCTTCTAACATCTCGTTTTGAGTACTCTGTTCACGCTTTTCCATTCACGATTTTCTCTTCTCTTCTTCGTCGATTCTTTTCCTCGTTCCTTTTCTCTTTGGCATCTCATACCCACGGAGCGATAGACTAAAAACTGGAATGAATGATGGATCTGTGGATAGACAGATTCCGTTGCTGAATGACTAAGTGATTCGGGCGGTTGGTAGCCCCTTCGAGAGTTGCGGGTCCTTGCCGCTGCATGAGTGGTAGCTCACGCTCAAAACTCCTCCGACACGAGGTAATTTCCTCGCTTTCTAGATTAATCAGTTCAGTTGAAAGTTCCTCCCCGGAGATGAAACTGGATCGTCTTCCCTAGCCGCTGGTTGATTTCTGCCCACTCGCAAGTCTTCTCTGCATTTTGGGAGCAGAGCATGCAGCAAAATCGAGCAATGGATCTTGCTTTCAATTCAATCTTTCCAATTGGGTCTAGAATGACTCTTTTTTCCCAGACAAACAAGTTGGCTCGATCGAGCAGCATCTACACCCTCTCGCGTAACGACTTGAAGCTTTCTCCCTTATATGCCTTCCCGAAGAAAAGGTTCCTTATTCCGGTTGTAAACCGGTTGTAAAGCTTTTGTTGGGTTGGTTGGAATCAGACTTGACCGAGTACTTTTTTAAGATGCGGAACCCGGGAGCCTTCCTCTTCAAAATAGGGGTCCATTTTTGTAGGGGGGCAATCAAGCCTTTGAAAACTAGGTCAGGTCAAACTTCCCAGTAAAACGCGGCGTGTTCGAATTCTGATCGCTTTTACGCGAGAAAGGGGCGCCTTTGTCCGTTCGTATGGCGTAAAAGTAGTTTCAATCGGAAAAAGAGAAGCCCTCGATCGATGGGGAGAGCCTTCGGCCGTGAGAGGAGAGGGTCCTTTGGCGACAACCGGAAAGCTATTCCCTTGCAACAACATCAGTGAGTCCAGCCCTTGGTCGACGATGGGCACATGCTTTTCAGTACTGATTCGTATGGAATTAGCACGACCCGGCGGCCTATCCGCTTACCGTTGTTGGATAAATGCTCACCTTTCCGCTATCCGCCGATCGACTAAAAGGAAAGTCGCTTGATACTATACGGCGAGACTTTTCGAACAGATCTTCATTCCGAGATAATCACTACTCGACGAGTTAAGCGAGACAAGGCCCGTAAAGTTTTGAAGTCGCTTTTGGAGATAGGTTAAATGGCTCCTTTTCAGCGAGAAGACAGTCTTCGTTCGTGCCAGTCTCTGTCTTTGTAGTGGCATTCTTTTATTCTTTCTAGCGGCTTTAAGTGCTAAACGCTAATTGTCCCTTGGTCTAGGGCTATTGTGAGGAAAGCAAGAGTCGCGAATATAAAGAGACTCGTGTGGCTGCTACTATATCTGCGATCCTATCGCTAGGACTTTCACCAGGTGTATTGGAAATACACGCACTCCTTCGTATACGTCAGGAGTCCATTGATGAGAAGGGGCTGGGGAAAGCTTGAACGTCGAAGTTGGACCTGACATTGGGAGTTGCCATAGGGTCTACCCCTAAGAATAAGAAGGAAGAGTTTGCGTTCTGTGGCCCCTTTGAGGTACTCAAAAGAATTGGGGAAGTAGCATACTAGTTAAAATTGCCGGACACAGCCAAGGTACACCCAGTTTTCCATGTATCCTTGTTAAAGACGCAAGTAGGGCATCAAGATAGGGACATAGGGTGGTGAGTGAGCTGCCACCTATGACGGATCTGGAGAATTGTTGTTAACTCCGGTAAGATTGTTAGCTCGAAGAATGGTCAAGAGGAATAACGCGGCAGTTAGACAAATGTTGATTCAGTGGGCCCATCTGCCGGAGGAAGAAGCCACCTGGGAAGACAGTGAAGAGATCTTACGCAAGTTTCCCTCGTTTCAGCCATGAGGTCGTGTCTTTGAAGGAGGAAGGTTTGTAACGGTTATGACCGTTAGCCACAAAACGGTGCCGTTTGGATGTAAAGGAAGAGACGCGTTTTCACTTACAAAGACGTGTTTCATTATCGCGAGTAAAGGGGAAAAGAGGCTGAATCGGAGCACCAATTGGACGACACACGTGGGCTAGTTGTTAGCTGCTAAATCTAGCTGTTAGTTAGCCTAAGTATTCTATAGATAGGAGTTAGTTAGGCAATTGTAAGGCATCAAGGATCAGAGAGGGTTTTTCCCTTACGCAGTACCAAATTCAGTTCGATTTCTTCAATTCTGTTCTCTGTTCCTAACATACGACTGACACAGCCTATCTTTTTAGAAAGACCCACACAATCTCAACCCTAATTATGCACAAATGAACCCTAATTATGGACACAATTATGAACCCTAATTATGGAAAAAAAAAACAAGGAAACCAAACAAGGAAACCAAATCTTACGGTATGAACCCTAATTATGAAAAAAAAAAAACAAAGAAGCCAAATTTTACCGTAATAACCGCTCTAACACGGTTGGATTGAGCTCATCGATCACCTCATTTTTGAACAATCGCAAAATTTTCGTGCTTTCCATAACGATCGCCCAACATTCGTCCGCCATTTTAAGTTTTCCTTCTTTTGGATTTTTTTCTGATTTTGGATTTTGGGCGGTTATCTTCGTCTATTTATATCTCTATTTTATATTCTTTGTTTACAGTTTTGGTCCCTATATTATACATCGTTTTTTATTTTAGTCCTTAATATTTTTCTGCTACGAAATTGGTCCTCAAATAGAGGGACCAAAAATGTAAAAAGTCAATTGTTTGAGGACCAATTTCGTGGCAAAAAGAATTTAAGGACCAAAATTAGAAAATGTGTATAATATAGGGACCAAAATTTAATTATCCCTCTTCATTACTACGATATGCTTTATTTACAATAATAGTGCATAAGAAACTACAATTAAATTAGTAATTCTAATTATTTTGACATAATAATACAATAAATTAAGTGTCATGTGTGAAATACACCTTATGAAAAAAATCCCTTGGGGTATTTCGATTGCGGGAGGGGGTGCGTTTGAATTTCGTTGACTTTTCGAAGAAGATGGCACTTTTCGAATGCATCCGTCATCCTTTGCCCGATTTCAACGATTTTTCGCCGGACGAACCTTACTTGTGCCGCCGAAACTTACTTTGAGAATTTGGTTAGAGCATTTGAGGACGATTTTCGGTTTTAACTCGTTAAAATTTCAATAAAGGATAACGGAAAGTTCGTGAAGTTTGTCGTTGTAGTGTATATGGATGTGTGGAAATCGGACGGAGATACGGCGGAATTCTGAAAAATTCCTTCTTTTTTTTTTGGAAGTGGGGAATCAAATCCAATTGCGTTCAAAAAATAAAATCGGAAGTGGGGAAAAAAATTTCTTACTCTCGAAAATTTCTTAAATCACGCGCACACGCACGTACTTCCAAATTCCGATTATGGAGTTATTCTTTTTTTTTTTCTTTTGAGATGAATTATAGTTTAAGTAGCCAATAAAGTAAAGTTGCAAAATCTTATAAGAGGAATAAATTAAAGAGCATTTTTATTTATCTGAACTGCAATATCTATACATTGTATCAATTTTGTCACAGTGTATTAAAGCAATCAGTTATTACATAAGAAAAAATAAAATACATTTAATTACACAAACTGTACAAGAGTTTGAATGTACATCAACCACTGGTTGAAATGAAATGAATCTGTACTGCAACTTCTGATGATTTTTGCTGAATTTTTTATTCACGCAGAAACGGTAGCTTACCAACACTCGTACCGCCACCTGGCACTATGTTGGGGACCGCGAGCTTGACGAAACTCGAAACGGGCCTCGGTTTTTTCTTGTTCAGTTTCTGAGGAAGGATTTGAAGTCTAGGGTTCGAATCGGTTCCCGAGTTTTCAGCAGCTAACTGATAACTCTCGACCAGCTCAAGTTGTCGAGCAACAATTTCGGATCGCCTCGGCAGAAGTTCCACTGGCTCACCGCCCGGTATCACTATGTACTCTATCGCAAGTCGCACTTCCTATAATTCCCAAAAAAAAAATCAAGATAAGTCGCTCAGAAATAGCGAAATGTTTTACAAGACACGATTTTTTTATCGAACAAATGGAATAAAAATAGAAGGCATGCATTTTTCACGAAATTTTTTCAAGAAAATTGATTATATATTCGGTGTCGTGCAGATGACTTCACCGGAAATCGTGAGTTCCATGTCGTACTAAATATAATTCAAGACCCACTATTGTATCGTAAAAAAAAAAAAAAAAAAAAAAAAAAAGAATTAAATAAAATAAGAGAGAAAGTTATGCACCTCCAAGGCATCAATCTCCTCCAATGATGGCTTTCTCTTCGGCATGTCATCTTCAATCTCGATATCGAGAGAATTTCCGATCGATTGCTTTTGAGTAGAGCTAAATTTATCCATACCAAGAATCATTCGCACCGCCTTCACCATTTGCGCCATTGCAGTCGACTGCAATTTTTTAACCAAAATATATTGACCATTAAAAAAACAAAAAAAAAAAAAGAATCATCTTTACACGGGGGTCGTAAAAATTACGAGAATACCTTGATAACAAATACAGGCAACTGATGAAACTTCGCCACACCACGAATCCAAGGATTCTGTTTCATTTCATGACTCGATGCCAAAATAGCATCTGCAGCTCCAATATCATCGGTTATGTCGATTTTATCCTCGATCCCCATCACAGCCGCTACTTGTAGCAAATCTGTTTCTTGGATCTGAAAGTTATAATAATATATCATTACTCCTCGATCATATTTCGTATATAAAGAAAAAAACGAAACCTTATGTCAAAAAAGCACCTTGTAAGTGTATACGTATAACGGGTACGTATTTTTGCTATTTTTGCTCACAGGCACGTTAGATACGACTTTCTTGGGCTTAGGGTAGTGCACTTCGTCTTTCTTGATAGGCTCTTCATCGGTCTGATCTTTTTCGTCGACTGTCACTTTCGCCTCTTCCACATGGTCTTCTTTAATTGGTTGACTCGATTTCGATGAATTGTTAGCTTCAGGTTCTACTCTTTTGTTGACTTTAGTCAACCGGGATTTCCTCGGTGCCACCTCAGCATCTCTAATGCAATCTTCTTCAGTTAGTTGATTCGGTATTGAAGAATTACTAGCTTCATCGTTTACACGTCGGATTTCAAACAACGGGGATTTTCCTGACATATAAAAACGGAACTTTTCAGTAGGTGACGATTAATTCATAAATTAAAAAAATAATAAAAATAATAATAACTAAATACCCGCCAGCAAAGCATCCACAGTGGCATCTAGTCTATGATGAACGTGACACTCGGTTTTGGAGATCATCTCAACCGCACATGTAAACGAAGGAGGTCCTTTTCTTTCGAGTATAGTTTTCTGCACTTTCCTCTTTCGTGCTTCCTCGTCGCCCAAAGTAACACTCTGTTTTTCGAACGATAAGTAGAAAAAATATTATTTATTCGATTTTTTTTAATCGGAAATATTTTTTTAAATAATCGTACGTTTCCCACACCTCTATTCCACCGACAAGGATCTGCAAAGAAGGATTCTTTATAATGCTCTCTATCGTAATCCCGTGAGCCGTGCCAACAAGCTGTACTCCTCTTTGAGCAATTGTACTAGCAGCCAACGCCTCGAGCTCCGTTCCGATTTCATCGATTATAATAGTTTCCGGCATGTGGTTTTCAACCGCTTCGATCATCACCTGCTCAGAAGGATAAATTAGTAAAATCTTCCGGCGAAGCGTAATACAAACACGAGGTGGGCTAATCCAGCACTCACATTATGCTGCATGTGAACATTAGGTACTTGCATCCTTCTAGCACGTCCGATACCCGAATGAGGCACATCCCCATCGCCACCTATTTCATTCGACGTATCGACAATAACTACTCGTTTTCTCTGGTCATCGGCCAATATTCTCGCAGTTTCTCTGCAAGAAATCCGACAATAGTTAACCAACTTGATTACTATTACTATTATTTTATCGAAGTTATCATTGGCACATTTTACTAGATATATTACCGTAAACGAACAAAACGAGATTCAAGAAACCATTTTTAACATATTGTCGTACATTTTATTCGGTGATCGAGACAACGCATACCTGATTAATGTTGTTTTGCCAACTCCCGGAGGCCCGATTACCAAGATGGACCCTCCACTTTCGACGAGGTCCCGTATAATTTCAGCGCTTCCAGAAACAGCTCGACCCACACGGCAAGTAAGGCCTATAATTTGCATTTTCCGATTTCTGATAGCACTTATGCGATGTAGAGAGTGATTAATCCCCGAACGATTGTCATCGGAGAAATCACCTACCTAAACACCACCAATTAACTTCACCACTAAAATCCCACCTCACAAATAAAAAGCTTTAACACATAGAAACCACTTATTTTACATACAATATGATTTTTCACAATTATATATGATATAGGTTATTAAGACAAACAACCTTTGAGATAGCATGGGTTAGATCCTCAATCTGGACCGTCTGTTCCGAGATGACCCAATCACCGGTCGGAAATCGAGCAAGGGGCTTCCTTCCCAAATCCATAACAACCTCAATCAACTGCATAATGTCTTCGTGCCTGAAGAGCTCTTGCCTCATCCTCAAAGGCACAATTTCAAGAAACAAATCCATGTCGGAATTGGCCGCCATATCATCGCCGGAACTCGAAGTGGAGGCCGTGCTGGAAGAAAACGAGAAGAACCCATTTCCCGCCGTGGAAAAATTCATCGGCCGGCGAATCTCCGGCGCCATGGACGACGAGATCCTCCCGGTCCTGCCACGTGCTCGACGAAATGCGGCAGAGAAAGAAGGACCCGCCGCCGCCGATCTGCATTTGTCGAGGTAGGAGAAGGTGGAATTGGGAATCTGCTGAGATGAGTGCCACGAAGTGTGCAGATCGATCAGCACGAAATGGGAATTCAAAGCTCTCATTTTTTTTTTCTATTGAAAAAAAAAATAAAACCCAGAGAAATCGAAAAGTTTGATTGGTTGTTGGGAATTAAAAAAAAAAAAAGAGAGTGGGATTTTGTTGATGAGGGAAAGAGAAGATTCGTTGGGATCTACTCCTATGGGATTGGAGAGAGGAGAGAGAGAGAGAGAGATCAATTGGAAGAGAAAGAAAGAAAATTCAGCAACAAAGTGTGAAGCTTGTCCACATGAAATTCAAAGTGTGCCACGTGGGCGCCTCTTTCGAGCCACACGTTGGATTGCGTTTCGCGACTAATACACACTTCTCCTTGTCTGAAATGGGGCTTGCTATTATCAGTGCGACTTTTACCACTCGCAGTGCAAAATAATTCATTTTTTTTTCTTTTCCAAATCTTATCCAAATACCCTCTCAAACACTCTCAACCTTTTATTCTTAAAATTTATCAATTTTAGTATTTTTTCGACCAATATCAGTTAGAGCACAAGTATTATCGACATGGATGACAACGGCTTCGATTTTGAGGTGAAAATACACGTTTTTTGTTCGTTTCCAACGTTTTTAGCTATTTCGTGTCATAACACACGAAATATATGCTTTCATTTCGTGTAATACTATACGAAATATGTCTTAAAATCGTTAGTTGTTTGTTTCGTAGACAATCACACGAAATGGAAGCTTACATTTCGTGGTAAAACCTACGAAATGGAAGCTATTATTTCGTGTGTGTTTACACGAAATGTAGGTTACATTTCGTAGGTTTTTCTACGAAATCCCTTAAATATTGTCTTTTAATTTTAAATATTTATGCAGGAACTAAGAGAACAATCTCACGATCATAGTCACTTCTTTGAACGTGGTATTGTGTGTGATAGTAGAGAAGCGTTAATTATGTGGGCAAAAGACACAGCAATTAGTCATAATCATCGACTGATTAATCATCGTAAATCAGAAAAATATCATGTTTTAACGTGTGCAAGATATCAATCTGGACGACACGGACTATTGAAGAAACGTTCTTGTCCGTTCAGGTTAATTGGCAAAAAATCAACGGAGGATGGATTATGGCGATTGAGTGTGAGTAATGGTAATCATAACCATCTGCCGGGTATTTGAGTAATGGTAACTTATGTTTAAATTTATATTTGTTTTAATTTTGCATTCAAACTTATGTTTTGGAATATTTAAATTTGTAGCGTTGTGTTTTGCATTTTATATGTTTAATCTATGTTTTTGGAATGTATTAAATTTGTAAGATTGTTTGTAAGGTTGTTTAAATATGTACTTTAATTGCTTCAGTTGTACGTAGTTTCTAAATTCAAATAATAAAACTAGTGAATTAAAATACAAAACAACAAACTAGTAAATTAAATAGTTCGTAATAATAATAAACAAAATTAGTAAAATAATTAGTTCCTAATTAAAAATTAAAATAAATTATTAAATTAAATAGTTCCTAACAATAATAAAAATGCATAGTCCTAATAATAATAAAAATAAACTTTAAAATTAAATAGTTCATAAAAATATATAACTGGCAAAAAAAACCGATAAACTACCGCCTCGCTCTCCTCGGCGGCTGCACCTCATGATCGTCGTCGTCGTCATCGTCGTCGTCGTTGTCACGGTCGATGCCAAGATATCGGGCGGCGGGCTGCATAATATCTCCAAGATCGGCACGTAGATCGGCAAACTGCTGCATCCAGTCCTGTCCAGTGCTCCTGGTGATCGGGTACAGGGCACGTACTACCTGGTAAAAAGCCGGCTGATCTGGTGGCCTCACATTCTCTCGATGCACTGGAGCCGGGCCTACGTCGGGGTTGTTGATCTTCGGATGAGTCCGATCGGTATACCACTCCATGTAGTGCTCGTCGACTTCCCCCCGTTGTCGTGCCGTCTTGTATGCGCGGGCATGAATGGAATGAGCCTGGACCATGTCCCACATCCCACCCGGAAATGGGTAGTTGACTTTGTACGATGTACCTCCTTTGGGACCGCGTGAACATGGCTCCATCGACGGAATCAAGCCGCGTGGTATATCCTGAACCCATCCAAACTGTCGGACGCAACGATCAGGCATATACGGCTCTACGACCCACATGTACTGGATCGTGCCATGATACAACGTACGAGGGATACTCTCGTGTATATACCACGGTTTCACCCGATCACATGTCTTGTCGGGGAATAAAATCGATCCGAGGAGAAACACCAGGTATATCTGAACTCGGCGTCTCATGGGCGTGTCGGGCATCAACAACTGTCCCTGTAACATCCTCCATGTGGGGCCCCCATGCTTCCACGACTCGTCAATCTCCTCAAACTCGAGGTTTAAGGCCTCGGACAGCAAATACACGCAGTTTGTCCGCTCGGTGGCATCGTCGTACCTAGGCGCGACCACCCGTCCCTCCACATTGGCACCTAGAATCATCTGGACATCGTGGAGAGTGATAGTCATCTCTCCCCACGGCATATGGAAGTTGTTCGTCTCCGGCTGCCACCGCTCCACAAATGCAAACAACAGCGGAATATCTAGGCCCTGTAAATAACATCGGGCTAGGGGATACAAACCGGTCATCCGCAGAAAATGCTTGTCTACGGATACATCTACGTCTTCTAGGGCATCTGCTATCTTCTCGTAGTTGAATTGGTTCAGGGAGTTGATACGGGACTCCACTCGTCCAACCGGACGTTCCTGCAATCATTTATTTAGAAAACATATTAATTAATCAACTATAAAAATATTTTAATAGAAGATACAAAAATTATAATATTAAAATTAAAACAAGTAATTAACTTACTTCTCCCCTCCAAATATATGCCGCTACGTGCGACTTGAAACTCGGTATCAAAGACGGATCCCGCGGGCCACCGGGAAATGGACCATCTAGCACATCCGGATTGACTCGAGTATAAGGTCGACCTCCACGGCCCCGTCCTCGGCCTCCACGACCTCTACGACCTCCACGACCTACAACCTCAGTCTCGTGAACGGGGGCCACATATTCCTCCTCCTCCATAGCACGAGAAGACCCAACATCGGGATGTGGAACTGATGATCTGGCTTCACCAGCTCTCTCAGCCTCTCGCCTACGTCGTGTAGACATAGTCATGCGCTCGCGCTCGCGCTCTTGATGTTCAGCCTCTTCACGAACTGCTCGCATAATTGCACTTGATTTCCCTTTGCCTGCCATCTGTTAAATAAAACACTATTAACATCAGTCTAAATAATAATAATAAATAAAATAAATCTTAAAAAAAAAATATGAACTTGGCTGTTTCACTGTCATTTC
>NW_012193102.1:0-356447 GCF_000504015.1 Erythranthe guttata
ATGTCGTCGCGTATACACAAACGATGATATCCATGGATCTGCAAAAACAAAACAAAAAAACACAAAACAAACATAAGTTAGATTGTTATATGCACACATACATAATAAATGAATAACATCATAAATATTCAACGACAAATAAATTCTTCAAGCGAACACATCGATAAATACTAATTGCATTATGAATTTGCAAAACAAAAGGAATAAAAAAAAGAGAGTTTAAGATGAGGACATTAGTTTAGCATGATTATAACAAAATATATAGATGAAGAGAGAGATAAATGAGTTGGGTTGAGATTGGGGGTATTTATACTTAATTTTCACACACTAAATAAGTAAATAAAAGATTTTAAGAAAATCATATATTGTTTATATTAGGTAATGTATATATACTAAAACATGTATACATATATATTTCACCATAATTGGACATAATTAAAATAGATGTAAATTGATTTCATAAAATAAAAAATAGACATGATTGACAACAAATCCGGTGATTGATTTTATTTGATGCAAATTCAAATAACTTATTAATAATTAATAATTGAAAGTCAAACTTTACATAAATTAAAATTAATTATGGTGATATTATTTCCATAAGTTATAATATATAATAGATATAGTATTGGTGATATATATGTATATATAAATATGTATATATAAATGATTTAGATAATAAATGCATATCCGAATTTTAATAAAAATCAAAATATATGAAATATACCCACTATTTTTTTTATCTTTTATCTTTTTTTCGTAATATAGTAATAAAAATATAAATTTCATAATATATTAAACAACAACTTAATTAAATTTAAAAAATTTAAACGTCCAAGTCCATCAATATACTATATTTGCAAAAGGAAATAAAATAAATTCAAATTAATATGATTGATATAAATCTATATCAATCAATGATATAGTTTATATATAATTATTTCCATGTATATTGATAAAATAATATATTAATATATTAATTTGAATTATTAATTAATATATTAATTAAAATTAGAAAAAATTTTATATATATATATTTATGTGTGTGTGTGTGTGTGTGTGTGAATTTCATGTATAATGATATTTGAATATATTAATAAAATATATATTTTATTATATTTCATTTGATTATGATTAATTAAAAAATACTAAATTAATACATTCAAATGAAAAAATTATGAAATATATATTAATTTATTAATATATTCATTTTATACAGATATCCCAATTTTTTTTATTGAATGGATATTCGAATATTCCAAAATATTGAAAATTCAAAAAAAAAAAACAAACAATTGTATTCCTTTATTTTAATATTTTAATATTAAAAAAATATTTTTTCTGAAAATTATTTGAATATTCGTAATTAGTATCGTGAATTTTTTCAATAAATGTATTTTGAAATACTGAAAATATAAATAAGACTTTTTTATTTCGAATTTATAAAATATTAACTTTGTAAATAATATATATACATGTGGTAATTATTTAAATGATTGTATAAATATTAAATAGGAAATAACTTAAATACATACCAAAATAAAATTGACAACTCATCAATTGAAGAATCCACCTCATCAATTGAACTCCAACTAAGCAATTTTGATAAATGACATCATCATTTGCCACATGTCAATCATTGAGGGCATAGATCCTCTTTTTATATTATATATAGATTAATCAACTATCCGGATTTCAAATTTTATAAAATTTGAATATTTAAGTTTTCCTTTTAATATGTTGCCAAAATACTCTCCCAATTAATTTGGACTTTGAATGATTACTTATTTATGATGATTTTTTTTAGTTATCCAATTTTGGTAACTTTTTTTTTCAATCAATGGTATATGTATATTCAGTTATGTATTGTATTTAATGATTTTGTTAATATTCCATTACTAAAATCTGAAATGTGAGGACTTTTGATCATATTTTTTTATAATTTTTTCGTTTCACTTTTATTGCCGCCCATGACCAATTAATTGAAATTTGAATTCATAAAATTTCCTAAACGATATATCATAATCAAAACTATATAATCCCCCATTCATTTCATTCACACTACCCCAACCCTTTTCTACACATAGTATAATGTAGATTACATTGAATTTGATTTTTTTTTTGTTTATATTTTTTGTGCATTTTTCTTCTCTTATTATTTTTTGTTGGTATTATATGTTTATGTTTTCGTAATTTTTTATATATGTTTTTAACTCTATTTGATATTTCTATTTAGTTAAATAATAACATGTTATATGTTTTATGTTTTTCTTGCAGAGTATTTTCACGAATCCAACTTCGATCATACATAATTCATCGAAATGGGGTTGCTTACATTTTTTATTTACAATTATTTATTTTATTATTCAATAATTTTTATAATACGAATATTTTATTATATAGTTTTCTATAATTTTTTTTAATTTTCTATTTATTTATTTGTATCATTAACACAATTTGATATATGATTTTTTTTTTTGTTATACAGAAGTGACAAAATTTAGCCACTTAGTTGAGGCCAAATCATGTGCACTTGTGCAACTATTGAAAAATAGGCAAAAATATATAGTGGAATTACCCAGTTACGTTGTTTGAGTGGAAAATACAAAGCATACAGGTACATATACAAATTCACGGAATAAATGAGACTATAAAGAAATTAGAAATGCAAAATGGGATTCAAGGAAGTTTGACTGCAACATTATAGTTATATGAAGTATGAACGCCATTGGCCCATTCTTTAATTTGGCAAAGCTACTATTAGGCTTATCTTCCCATTTTTTTAGGTTACAAAATTTTATATAAGTGTTTGCCGCACTTTGATTATTCATGGTAAATATTTTTAAGAGTATATATTATTCCAATTGATGAAGACAAGTCTTTCGTATATACGTCAATTTTTTTGTCTACATGATTCAATTTTAAAGAATCTATCACATTAAATGCTATATTATATTATAAATTTTGTTAGTATCTTTATTCACTTAATAATGTTTCGATGAGAATTACTATTTCCTTACATTCGTTTGACATTCAATCGTCATTATCTACTTTCTGTTTCCTTTATTTTTGTCATGTTTGTTATCAATATATTCCAATCAATTTACATATTAATTTATTTTAACTTTGTCAAAAATATTGATATGAATTTGATATATTCAAATCTTATTTTCAAAACTATACGAGTTTTTAATTTTTTTATTTCCTCAAATTATATTCTTTAATTACCTTAAATGGATAGATTATTTTAGTATGTCCTCCCAATCTTATATATTTATTTGAACTTATGAATATCAAGTTTTAATTAGTTGACTTGATAAATTATATAAATACGCAAAAAAAAAAATCATTGATTATAATTAGAAGTGTTTTAATTTTTCCTTCATGATCCGAATAGCATAATGTGTTTTGGTATAAATAAAAACCGCGTGAGTTTATTTAATAAGCTAATTTTTCAAATAAGCATGTGACATCATCAAACAACAATCAATACCTTTTGTATTACTCTCCTCATAAAAGTGAAAGAAATGCTAAATATAAAATAACATGTTATATTCATATTATAAGAAAGGAAATTAGATTAATTGAGATTTTAAATATCATAACTTTTTTGATAAATGATCTTTTATTATAAAATTATTGTAGGCATGATAAATAATGAATTGCAATACAATGCTACGTCCGAGAAATTTAATTTGCATATAACCAAAAAGGACAATAGGCATGATTTATATTATACTAATCTATATAAAATATTTAAAAAAAAATTATTGCCTTAACGAATGACATGTGTCAAGATGCTTATGTCAAACTTTGAAATCGTTTAGTTGAACTAAATTGCTTATGCATTTTAGTCAATTGATTATTTGTCAGCTTTTATTTTTGTATAATTAAATTCTTTCCTACTTAACTTTTGTATATACATATTCTTTTATGAATTTTATATTTTATAAATTCAAAAAATATTATCTTATTTAATTTAATGTTCCGAGAAACGTAATTTTTAATGTTTTTTTTTGTATTATTTTTTAATTTAAATATTTACGTTAATAAAATTTTAATTGAGACATATATTTGAATCATTTATGTCCAATTATATAACAATATATATATTTTTAGGTAAAATTTATACTCCTCCCATTCAGAGTTAATGCTTTTAGGAAAATTGATTTGCTATTGCCGCCCAATTGAAATTTTTGAATTTTGAAATCTTATATTTTCTACCATTTACATGTACTACATGCACACTTTATGGTAGTCCGTAAGTATTTTCGTTTGTTTGATAATAAATTATGAGTATGATTATAAGTATTATTTTGAGTACGAATATAAGGATTAGTATCAGTATCAGTATTAGTATCGGTATCGGTATCGGTATCAACATTAGCATTATTTTTATCATTATCATTAGCATTAGCATTAACATTAGTATCAGTATTAGTATTAGTATTAGTATTACGATTAGTGTTAGTATCAGTATTCACATTAGTATTAGTATTAGTATTAGTATTAGTATTAGTATTAATATTAATATAAATGAATATAATATGTATCAATATCAGTATTACTATTATCGTTATTAATATACTATTAGTATTAGTATTAGTATTAGTATTAGCATTAGTATTAGCATTAGTATTAGTATTAGTATTAGTATTAGTATTAGTATTAGTATTAGTATTAGTATTAGTATCAACATTAGTATTACAAGTTGCATGGACAATTATATATCGTAATGCAGAGAATAGAGTATGGGTAGCATAAAAAATTTTATCAAGTTGGAATCAGGCGAACAATGTTATTAACAATTTTGTCTACAAGGAGGGTTTATAAGTGATTATGAAGGTATAGCACAAAATTTTGTGATTTTATAACAAAAAATTTCATCTCTAATGTACATTAGTGCCGCTCCAATGAATTTTTTTAATCTAGGTAATTTTATATAAATTGTATTTATTTTATATTTTTAGGTGATTTATTATTCAGTAATGTGTACGACTGAGAGAATATGAACAATGCAAAATGTGTAGGTTACTCACAAGGTATTAGATGAGTTGTAAACGATTTCAATGCATGTATAAAATATCACTTTGATAACTAAATTTCATGTTAAGGATTCGAGTGCATTGGGCGAGATAGTTTTACGATTTGGGTCAGATGAGGTATTATATATTTTATATCACAAGTATTTATTTTATATTTTATTTTATTATTATTTTTTTTTAAGTTTTGTATTTAAATCAGATGGAATGAATATTTTTTTTGTTTTGGACTATATCATATTATATATCAATTAATTAAAATTTTTACTATATTAATTTATTTAAATGTATTTTCATTGTTCGTGACCGTAACTTCGTGTTATATTGTACCAACATTCAGATTAATGTACAAGAGTGGTCCATTCATTCGATTCCCCACTTGGAGTTGGTTGTGGCATTTCGGCGTGGATGGTTTGTACAAGATTGCCATTTTATATTTATGTAGACTTTTTGGTGATGATATAAAATACGAAATTGTTATTTTTGTTCGGTCGTATTCGACTTAAATCTTCGACCTTTTTTTAGTTCGGTGATTTTTTAGAATAATTTCTTTTGATCTAAAATTTGATCCCGTGCATCGCACGGGTGAGATACTAGTATACATATATATAATCACGGTTCAATACTTCAAAACATCCATTATTAATTACTATATTAATATAATCTCCACTATTGAGAAATATATAGGATTGACTCAATTCAATTTTTAATCAAATGAGTAGACTTAATACAAACTCACTTTTGTTATTAAAATCGATAGTGTGAAAAAATCGAATGAAAAATAAAATAAGATGTTTATTTTAAAAAAATAGATTATAACTTATTTCAATGAATTTAAATCGATTAACCTCAATTGTTGACAAGAACTTATTAATATTATTGAATATTTTATCATAAGATAATTGGTTAAAAATATAAATATTGTTTATTTTAACAAAAATAGATTATATCTCAATTCAATTATTTTTCTTACTTTAAAATTAATATTATATATGACTACTATATTCAAAATATTATGATGTAATTTCTCTTTTAATAATTGGTTTAATTTGAAAAAATCGTAAGAATTAAATTGTAGATCATATGATTTAATCCTTTTTTTTACATATACATTTATTCAAATATTAGAATTGAATCGTAAGATTTAAATGGATTAAGCTCAAGTTCTTTCAATTTATTTTAATTTTTTTATTATATTATATTTGTTAATAATTTAATTAAAATTCTTTAGTAATTATGAATATGATAATTAATAATCCATTAAACATTATTTTTATAATCAGTTTACACTATCTGTTATTGGTATATATATTGTTTGCAAGTAATTTCCCAAATAATTGCTTTGCCCCAGTGGTTTGGTTTGGCACACACATTAGAAGGGAGCGGAGTTCAAACCCCATTCAAAGCATAATAAAAATATGTTCAATGATAAACTATAATAGTGTAATATACATTGGTAGAGATATTGTTCGGCTAAATACTTAAACACGCAAGTGCACGTATCGCAAACAAGTAGTAAAAGTGAACTCGTCAGAGTTGGATGTCGATCCCAGACGAAAAACTTATATTACCTAACCCTTAATACCGAATTCTTAAAATTATACTTTTTATCCAACCTACTCAAATTTTTTAAGTTTTTACGATATAAATTATAAGACTCACTAAGAAAACAAATAAACCCACGAAAATATCAATTAAAAAGGACCTACGATTTTATTCTTCCCCTGTTCGCTAATTCGTCATGTAATTAAACCTCTATCATGCAAGTTACGACTTCTGATTATTAATCCGACACACTAAATTACTTATAACCGTTGTCGCATGTATTATAAGTCTTTCATTCATAAACAACTCATCAGATACCTATGCAAACCAATTATAAAAGAAGCATCAACTAACAAGTCTCGTAAATGGCTACCTAAGGTGATATCTGTATGTCTACCATATCGCATGCGATTCAACACACCCATCCGATGAAAATAATTCGAAGGCTCTTGTATCCCTGTTCTAATTATTAAAATGATATGTCGATTCAATTTTAGCAATAACATATAGCACCATAAATTAACTAGATTCATGCAGTAAATAAGATCAGATAGAAGAAATACTCGGGGAATCAAACTTGCATAATATTAGAAATATAAGTTCAAAATCACCACATAGGGTTCCGATAAAATCCTAGACTGCAAAGTTTAGCTACTCATGATGTTCTCTACGAAAAACATCATAAAAATATTAAAGTACATAGATGTAGAAAAGAGAAATAAGAGAAGCACTATGATGAAGATTTGTCAAGCCTTCGTCTTAAGTTCTCGATGAGATTTTGCACTAAAAACTCATAGCGCGGTTTGAGAATCCAGATTTTTGTTATTTCACTCTTTAGACCACGGTATGAGATTTTGTACTAAAAAGTCATACCGCGATCTATGACAAAAGTAAGTTTTTTTTCTTTTCTTTTCTTCTCAGACTGAGGTCTAAGATTTCTTTATGACTGCGAGACTGAGGTCCCCTATGGCAGTGACAACCTTTTCTCCGATTTTTTCTTGTAACTGACCGTTTGCTTCCCAAGATGCTCAAATCTTCAATTTGTATCTAAAATACGTGAACCTAGTCACTAAGCCCCATTATATCAATAAAATTCCACAAAACTTCTCGTAAGAAAGTATAATTGAGTGTAAAACCTACACTCTACAGATATACAATTTATTTGATTTAATACACCAGCATGAACGTTATATTGTTATATATAATGAATGATGAGAGATATTGTGCTTTCTCATGTTTGGAGTTTGTCTAACGGTGAGACGGTGATTTGTGCAGTTTATTTATATTAAAGAGAACAATTTAGTTAAAATAAATGAAAGAAAAAACTAAAGAAATAGTAAATATATAACACAACTTACACAAACGACTTATAAAAATTATTTACACAGCTTAGTTACGTTGAAGGGCAAAAGTTTAGAATGTATTCTTTCATGTAATTTTAAATGGAGTTAAACAACTTAAAAAACTTATTTGCACAACTTAGTTACACATATTAGTTAAAATAAGCTGAGGAAAAAAACTTAATCTCTGAGGCGTGCATTTCCACCAACATCACCACCACCATCACCATCACCAAACAATTTTTCATATTTTCCGTTTTGGTTTCCATGATTATTAGGTTACATCAGAAATGCATGAATGTAACCAAAATCGTATGTGTATGTGTGTGTATGTGCATGTGTGTGGTTGTGTGGTTTTTTCATGTAATTTTACATGGAGTTAGGTGGTGTTTGCAAATATTTTTTGAAAGTGATTTTGCGGTTTTTTTTTGCTTATAATCTGTTTTTAGGTGTTTGCAAAATCAACTTTTGCTTTTGCTTCTCTTAAAATAATCTGCTTTAAGCTATTTTTTTAAAAGTACCCCTAACCCTGCTTTATCAATTTTAGTTCATTTTCCGAAATATTTGCAAACACCCCCAACTTTTAGAAATAAGCACTTAAAACTAACTTAAATCATAATCACTAACTTTTGCTTTTAAATAATCACTTGCAAACACCACCTTAGACAGCTTAGAAAACTTATTTGCACAACTTATTTACACCTTAGTTAAAATAAGTTGAAGAATAAACTTAATCTTTGGGGTGTACATCTCCACCACCATCACCATCACCATCACCAAAAAATTCTTCATATTTTCCGTCATGATTATTAGGTTACATTGGACATGCATGACTGTAACCAAAATCGTATGTGTATGTGTGTGATTATGTGTATGTGCATGTGTGTGGTGAAGCTTCGATGATAGCAGCGGCGGAGAGCGGGGTGGAGCAGATTTGACCGAGTGTAGCAGGGTTGGATAAAATTTGGCAAAGAACAGTTATAGTAGCGTTATAGTAGCGCGATGAAGGCGAATGTTAAAAAAAACAAAGAACTTGTAGTAAATTGCAAAACTTAGTCTATCCCGATTTGAAAGACAATTAGCACTCATAAATGTTTAGCAAATTGCCCATGGAATAAATAAAGAACATTAATTTATCCTTATATCTAATAATAAGATATAAAGTTACTTATTTGATAATAAGTTAATAGCTAGTTTGATTACACAGTCTAGCATTTCAATATTTTAGAGGTAATATTTATTTAAGCAAAACACCTTTGTGGTAACTCCATACATTTGATTTTGGTGGTGATCGAGGTCTTGGGAATTTAGTACACTCCACATAACAATGAGATTTATCTCCACATAACAATGAGATTTATCTCCATATAATTTTGACATAACTTAGGACACTCACGCTGACAATTTTTAACTGGACCTTTTGGTTTAAACGCACATATTTTTCCCTCTATCACAAGCAACCCTGTTGATTTTTAACAATAAATTAACTTGTCAAACATCTTAAATAATTCAAATAAATTGACGATACATTAGGGGGAAAAAATAAAAAGAGTCGTCAAAAGATATAAACTGTCATTTTCTTCATCTATATATATTGGCTTAAACATGAGTTTTCTACTTTAAATTTAATTACAGGGTCACCATTTTTACATATATTAACTAATGTATTTATAGTTTTACCTAGGTGTTGGAATTAAAACGGAACGTCCGAATTCTGCCAGTTTTGATCAATATTTTTTTTGGAACAACTTTTTCCAGTCCAAGTTCTGGTTTTTTCAAAAACAATTTGGATAGGAATTAGAATTTTATATGAAAGTCTCGGACATTTCGATTTTTGTTCCGATTTACTTTTAAAAATTTCTGATATTTTTTCAACTAAAATATATTTATATCGTAAACTTATACATGTATTAATTAGAGATATACTAGATATGTGTTTCACTTTAAGATATAGCACTAAGAATACACTAAAAGTCCACCTCAAGTCTTTGTCCCAAACTCCAAATAAAACATTGGCCATGCCATCTATTTAACATTTCAGTGTTAATTTAATTCTTATTTTTGATCCCTTATATCAATTTAAATTCACAATCGGATATCAAAATTGGGCTGAATCAAAAATAAAAATATATCACTCTAATTATAATTCAATTTCTTTTTTTTTTTTTTTTGAAAAAGCCGTGACGGATTATCAGATATCAGAATGAAAATATTTGTTCCAGATTCAAAACATTATGCATTGGAATCGGATGATGAGTTCGAAAATTTGAACTAGGAAAAACCTAAACCGAACTAAATCAACTGATTATCAAACCCGCTGTCGAACCAACAAAATATCATGGATCCCCCCATATATCAGATTTCCGGTTGTTCACGATTTCTGGATTTTTTCAAATTCTGATATTTCCGAATCAAAATAAAATTTTTGATTTCGATTTTTTTCGAATCGAAATCTGAAGTGATTTCTTGTTAATGATAAAAAAAAAACAGATTTTTTTTTCTTTAGAAATGGTAACTTTATGTGGGCTTTAATAATACTTGGTCAACTATTCTTAAATAATAAATAAAATATACTAGATTTCGAGTTCACCATATAGGATTTGTAATATATAATTTTAGATAATTATCTATTTGTCTCCCATTTTTTTTTTTTTGAGTAAGTCTCCCATTGAATCTCTTAGTAAACTAATTTATGGGGAAAAAATTCACTACAACAATTTAGGCTTTATACGATCCTTTATTTACCCGACGGTTTCTAAACATGTATTCTTAACACTTATTAAAACATTTATGACGGATTAAAACCATTGTATAAACACGTATTCTTGACACCTATCAAAAGTCAAAACATTTATGACGCATTAGAACCGTCAAGTAAGAGTTTATAAAAATAATATATTTTACTATCTGAATTTATCACATTAATTAGAACAATTTATTTTACATTTTCGTTGAACATTTCCAATTTCCTCCCACTCTCGCTCCTCCTCCTCCTCCTCCGCTGTCTCCTCCCCTATCTCCGGCTATCCTCCATCTCTTTTCCCCCGGACAAAACATTAAGTGAAGTGACTGAATGAATCAAAGTAAAGGAAAGTAGTTGAGGAAAATAATGAGGTGCAGCGCATCGATGGATCAGAGTCGGCTCTTTAAGGCTGAGGAGAACCGGGAACGATCAGCCGCCTCAATTCCACCGCGACGATGAAGCTGCCATTTTAGGTTAGATCTATCATCTAATTTTGTTGGAGTAATTTCGGATATTTTATTTCAACTTTCCGATTGTATTATAATTGTTGATATTGGAATCGTTAATTTTCAAAATCAGGATCAATACCGAGGATTGTTCACTCTATTGGAATTTAAGGAATTTGTCAAAATTTTAGGTTAGTTTAATTTGAGATTTTCCCCCATTCTTTGGATGAGCTCTGTTTAATTTGAGATTTTCCATATGATTGTATTAAATTATGATACATGCTCTTTCAGATTATGGTGTTATATTTTGATGGGAAGCTTAAATCATAAACCATAAGGCTTAAATCATTAACCATCAAGATTGGTTATGGGTGAGTGATGAAATTCACTTTATTTTCTCTAGGTTAGCTCATGATGTGATGTTCCAATGCTATTCCTAATGCAAGCTGCTGCCGAGGGGTTAAAAGTTGTTTTGAACCATGCTTAGTTCGGTGAGTGAAAAGTCTCCAAATTAAACCTTTAAAAGTTGTATGGACATATATTTTCTTTTTAAACCCTCTCCATTGGAACCAAGTATAATACAAGAGATTCAATAATATGCAGGCATGTACACGAGATGGTGGCTGGCTTTAACATCGATAAACTCTGCTAACATATTCAGGTAGTTTTATTTTTCTCCATTTGAGCTTCAAAGGTCTTATCCCTTTTCAAGTGTACTATTGATTTTAGCGGTAGTACAAATTGAAAGTAGTTGGCACTCCGATTTCACCTAGGCAATAGTAAAATATGTCTGCACCAAAACTCTTCGCTTTCATTCATTGAAAATGGCTGGAATTGTATCATAAACTTGTGTTAAATTCTTAGATTTCAGTACTTAGGAGCTGTGCTCTCTAACTACATGCAATCATCTTCATTTATTTATTAATCATCTAACTATTTTTTATGTTGTTTTGTATTCTTCAGAAACTTTTGATGATTCAAGTAAGTAGTTGGTTATTGCTTTCAAGGGTAACCGAAAAGGCGGTTGTTGAAGGGTATACAAGTGTACCTCTTTTATTCTATTATACATCACTTCTATTATGCATTTATTGTCTTGCACTCTTTTTGTATTTTCATTTGGAACTGCTTAGTTACATTTCTTAGTTTCATTTCGGAGAACCTGATTGTTATTTGTAGCATATTTGTTCGTTTGAGAGTAGTGAAACTGCTTAGTTACGTTTCAACATTTATGTGGATGGTTGAGTTTGGGTTGAGCTTTATGTAATTTGATGCCCTATGTTTATCCTTGAACTGATCATGGATAGAATGCCAATGCAATCCATTTAGCAAGGAATGTGATAATATATATTACGTTGTTATAAATTTTGTGATTATTTCTTGATTCCTATTCGTAAATAGGCTACGGGGAAAAGAGAGGTAACCGAACCCTTTCATTTTACTATGCTGATAAATTAAAACAACTAAAACAGTTTAGGATCTAATGTAATCCTCTGCACCATTTATTGTTTCCTAAGAACTCTGCTTGGTTTAAATATTACTGCTTAATCGTTTATCATGGTATAGATGTGCAGGGTTTGGCAACTTTGAGTTTTATGCAGGTTAAGATGCATTGAAGTTGATATTTCATCACAAGGTTTATTTTGGTGATTACAGGTATTTTGGTACATACATAAATGGTGAAGATCCTAGTGACCAAGACTTTTGGGTGACAGCACATCTTGGCTGTTATTTCTAAGATAGGCTTTATTTGGGATATTGTATTATTAAAAAAAATAAAAGAATTCATGTTGTAGAGAGCGTGAAATAATGATGTTGTTTTGAAAAAATATACTCTGAATGTAATTTGTTATCTTGAACTGTTACTGTTAATGATAAATAGGTTTCTTTGCTGTTGAGTATTTGTTACAGATTTTAGCATCAAACTATCTTATAGTAAATAGATATTCAGAGAAAATATATATATATATATATATATATATATATATATATATATATATATATATATATATATATATTAGTATTCCCGACGGTTTTAAAGGGTCGGGAAAAATCTTTTCTTGACCATTTTTTTACATAGAAAAGTATATACGACACCTTTTTTCTTGACGGTTTTCTGATGGTTCATAAGCGTCAAGACTAGTATTGCCGACGGTTTTTTCCACTTTCCCGACGGTTTTTGTCCGTCGTTTAAAGCAATAAATGTTGTAGTGATTAGAAATTAATCAAACCTGAACAATTAAAATATAGTAAAAGGGAACGAACCACATAATGCAATCAACCATGTGAAGGTGAGGAGTCTCTTCTGCATCTTCCACTCTTTCCTTCTTAGTTATCACCTTTTCTCTGCTGCAAAAAAAAAAAAAAAAAAAAAAAAAGTTATCTCGTTTTCTCTTAATAAATTATATTATTTTCTGTATACTATTTAAAGATTTGGGAAGGGAAGTTGACAACAATGAATATTTATAATAGTTTGTTCACTAAAGATGGCTAGGAAGCAGCAGGCGTCGGACTTTTATTTGTGTAGATAGATAGGTGATATGTTTTACTTTATTGCATACTCATCTATTAAACGAAAAAAAATAAATAATGTCAAACAAACAAACAAACTCTTATTTAAAAGCTACAATTATGTCTTGATAAAAAATTATTTTTATTTTCACTTCAAATTATAATTAGTCCTATGCATTTTCTATTGAATTCAATTTCATCCATCGATTGTTTTCGACTACAATATAATTTCAAGTTACAACTACATGATTTGACCATAATACCCCCAACCATATATTTACTGTTTATCCTTGGGGGTTATTTGAGAACATCCTCTCAATGAAATTCACTATTGTTATTTTTATTCGATAATTGGTAAACCTATTAGAACCAAAATACATAATATACCCAAATTGACTATTACGGGATATTAATTTTTTCTTTTGGGAACCCGCCCAAAAGAAGTTTCACTGTAATATCTTGCATAATTATAACCCAAAAATCACGCCTCCACTAACTCGAGAAAATCCCATCATCAACATACTTCTTCGTCCACACCGAGACCAACACCACAAGGTCAAAATTTTCTAAATAGACGTTTTTATTTAAAAAGAATAATGCCGAAAACTGCATAGCAGAATAAACACCACGCAGTAAATTGGTCATACTGTTGGATGTACAAATTGTGTTTTTCAAATTATTTCCAGCCAGATTTGAATACAATGCTTAATTTTGAAAGAAAGAAAAACACAATTTGTATATGCAACAATATAACCAATTTATTGCGTGGTGTTTATTATGTTACGTAGTTTTTCATTGTAGTTGAATTGCGCAAAATATGGGCCAGAAACAGATATAAATAGATAAGCTAGTACGTTTATAACAAATCCACTATTTTGAATTCAAAACCTCAAATAAATTCAAACTGTTAGAGTACATGTACTACACTTTACCGAATTCCAATATAGGATATTGATAATAACACCACTTAGGGCTCTTTTGGTTGGTATGATAAGCTATGATGGAATCAATTGTACTTAGCAGTACAACATTTGGTTTGTATGTTTTGTCAAACATTGACAAATGGCCCCACCATTTTTATCAGCCAATTGAAATATTAGTTGTCAAGACAAAATTGACTTGACAATTTATCCGAGAAATACTCCCACCATCTTACACCAACTGAATTGTCGAAAATGCCCTTACATCATACAAAAATTACAAATTTATTACATATGAATACTCGATTTCATCAGATTTGCCCCTTTTGCAGCTTGAGCCCTAGATTTGCTAGGTAAGAATGAACTCTTTCATCATCTTTCGAATCGTTGTGAATCGTTAGTTAATTCACTAATTTCAACCTAATCCCTTCAATTTCACCGCTATACCTTGTAGTTTTGCAGATCGTTGCCAAGACGAAGAGTTACAGGCGTAAGAGCTTCAATAGAAGATTCAAGTACAACTTCTGGTAATTTTCAATTCCTACTTCTTCTTTGCTGGTTTTTCAGCTTAGTATGTTGTAAGCCCTTCAGTTTCCTTGAGAAACTTAGGGTTTCGTGTTTTGAAAACATAATTTCACAAGTATTAGGTTATCATCTTCAATATTTTCCCCCAAAAATCGTTGAATCTGCTAGCTTAAGATTATTCAAAACTAACAGGTATGTACTTGAATATTAATTTTTAAAACATCGGTGATTTAATATGGTGGGATTCTTTGTATATCTTCTTGTGTTGGGATCTGTTAGCCAAAGAAGTTGTGTTCACCTACTTTGTGTCTGCTATTTCAAAACAAATGTCCCACAAATAAATTTTTATGACTTGTATTTGCTTGTGTATGATACCTAAGTTGAAGCAATATTATAATTTGTACTACTATATTGAACTGATGAAATGCAAGTGATGTGAAAAGATGAATTGTAATAGGGGAAAAATGTCATTTGTCTTTTCTTACAAATTATTTGTGAAAAATATGTCTTTTAAAGGGTTGTATATTCAGATTCTTATTATTTAATTACACTGTAATATTCAGCTTAATATTGAGCTTATCTTTAGTGAATATTATAGTATAGTTGAATATTTAGGCAATCTTAAAATATTCAATTTACCCGTTATTGAAAATGGTGCGGTTTATTAGTATCTATTCTACAGAAAATGATATTAGGTACTTGTATTAATTACTGTAGGAAATTGTTGGTGTTCGATGGATTTTTCAAAACAAGAAAAAGATGTAGTTGTGTTGGACCAACTCATGTTTAATCTCAGGCTGTTTTTCTTAATGACCATGCACATTTTTACTCAAAATAACCATCGTCGTTTGACTCACTCGCACAATAACACCCGAACTTATAGTTTGGTAGGAAGAACATCTTCGAGACTCGAGTATTTGCATACAATAGTTGGTTTGAACGATGTTACATGTCGTGATAATCTTAGAATGAACATACAAACTTTCTACCGCTTGTGTTCCGTTTTAGAAAATGTTGGTGGTCTTAAAGCAAATAGAAATGTCTCTATACTCGAGCAAGTTGCAATGTTTCTTGAAATTTTAGCCCATCACACAAAAAAAGGTTGTTGCTTGGAGTCATTTCAACAGATCTGGATACACTGTAAGCAAGCACTTTAAGCGCGTCCTTCTCGCTTTGCTAAAGTTACACGAAATGCTTTTGATTACACCGAAACCCGTTGGTGAAAATTGTGAAAATGAGCACTTTAAAGTAACCATAAATAACATACAATGTCAATGTTGTCTTACACAACTGTAATTTGTTTAAATAACGACCATATAATGTTACATTTGTTACAGTTGTCTTGGTGCACTAGATAGGACGTACATAGGATGCCGCATTCTTTTTCTTGATAAACCAAGATATAAGAATCGCAAAGGTAATGTGTCGATCAATGTCCTAGCTGTTTGCGATGATAACATGAACTTTATATACTTACTTACCGTAATGGAAGGCTCTGCAACTGACACCAGAATACTTTGAGATGCAGTTACTTGAGACAATGGTCTACGGGTCCCCACGGGTAAGTCATTATTTGTAGAGTACCAAAGTATTAAAAAAATAGTTACCTTTTCCTTATATAAGAACCAAACTAGTCATTTCCAACTGTAGTAAATCCTTCACCTTTACATGTAATCACTACTTGGTTGATAACGGTTATGCCAACGAGGAGGAATTTTTGGCACCGTACAGAGATTGTAAATACCACCTCGTTGCATATGGGCAAGCTCCAAGTGCACCTAGAAAACTTTATAGAATTTTTTAATATGATACATGCAAAGGCAAGAAATATCATCGAGCGGGCATTTGGGCTTTAGAAATCAAGATAGGACATATTACGTAGTCCTCCATATTACCCCATCAAAGTTCAGATTAGGATCGTAATGGCATGTAGTCTCCTTCATAATTTTATTCGGACAACGAACGACTTTGACACTGGAAGAAACTTTGCACGATCTTTTCCGTAAAAATACAGGCATTATCAGTGGTGAAGATTATATTAACACTGTTGAGACTTCCGAAGAGTAGACTACGTGGTGGGATACTGTTGAATATTTGACTTTTGAGTCAAATATAATTTAATTGTTTTTGAAATTCTTTCGAAATTATTATTATTATTACAGGATTTATTATTTGAAATTCGGATTTATTATTTAGAGCTAGTGGGCGGTTATTTTTAGCTTAGTGGGTAGTTATTTAAGCATCTGTTTAATTAATCCACTAACCCATTATCCCACTAACCCATTATCTCTCCTCGTGTGTTACTTTCGTGCAGGGCAAGGAGCTCTTGGACTCTATAAATAGGAGAATAACTCGGTTCATTTCTCACATTTTCTGCAGAGAGTCGAGAGCATAGAGTTGCGGGTGTTGGAACACCTTTACCAACACCCTATTTTCTTTATGGATTTCTCACTACATAATTGAGTGTCTTTTGTATTCAATCTCATTGAATACTGATTTATATTCCTAGAGTACTTCTAAGCAATCTCATCATAGAGTCTAGGAATTGGTTTACGAAGAAATCATCTTGTGATTTCTTCTTAGAAGAGAAGATCTTGATTTTTCATTAGTATTCTTTTGAATATTGTTTTTGGCCTATGAAGGCTCCATCCACAAGTTATATACTTGTGGGTAATGATTTGAAACTTGTGTCATTTATATTCCGCTGCATAATCTTTCTCAACACAAGTTTTTGTATATTGTTTGAAACAAATCTCTGAGTTTATATCGATTCATATTATTTTAACGAATTCGGAGGCATTGAATTCTTTCAATTGGTAACAAAGCCTACACTTGACGTATACTAAGTGTTCGATCTTGTGTTTATATTTACACTGCACGGATTCGTTATGGAGAAGTCTGATTTAGATGCATCTTCTTCTGCTCATTATGATTTCATTGACGATAAAAAGTCACATTTTTATGCAGAAATTAAAAATACTTCATTTTTTTTAAAAATCAGATTTTTCTCAAAAGTCATATCTGATAAAAAAAATATTTTTATGTCATTACTGTTTGCTTTTGGTCATGTTAGGACCTTCTGCCGAAAAAAAAACTGATGAGATGTTGTACAAAATGTCACATGACATTCCAAACAACATTTCTAGAACTGAGGCAATTTTGAAAAATATAAAGCAAATATGTGTTCCTAAGTCAGGTCTAAGCTGTAATGTTGCTAGAGTTTCTGTGACGACTGATATTTCAGATTCTTGGTACTTTGATAGCGGTTGTTCACACCATATGACCGGGAAAAGGGAACACTTGGCTAACTATGAAGTTTTCGATGGTGGACAAGTACCTTATGCTGGAGGTGTCAATGGAAAGTTTGTTGGAAAAATGAACAATTACAATCAAAGGACTTCCCAAAATCATAAGTGTTTTGCATGTTGATGGGCTTAGTGCAAATTTGATTAGCATAAGTTAATTATGCCATGATGATTTACATTTTAAATTTGATAAAAAAAAAAAAAATTGTTATGTGTTTTATAACTCTAATACTTGTATGTTAGCAGGAACAAGATCCAGTGACAATTTTTATCAAATTGGTGGCAATCAAGTGTGTAAAAGCGTAGGCATAAGTGAACTCGAATTATGGCATCGAAAGTTAGGGCATGTAGATTTCAAGAATTTACAGAGGCTGATCAAATATGAAGCTGCAACAGGAGTTCCATAATTGGACTGTAAGAACACATTTGGTTGTGATTGGTGCCAACGAGAGATCAGATAAGACGAGATAGTTGAAATAATGGATCGATCAATAGAAAGCTACTTTCCTCAATCTGCACCAAATGATGAAGAAGATGTTGTAACATCTGAAGTCACACCTGACTCTGGAAATCTAGAAGATATTAAATCTGATCAAAATTCTGAAGTAAAGGTGAGTGAATATGATACCCATCATCTAGTAAGACAAGTTCCAAGCAGAATACAAAAGAATCACCCAATTTCTCAAGTCATAGGTGATTTAGATGATGGGATAAGAACTAGGACAAAAAAGAGGGTAGATTATCGAGATATGTTACGATTAGCTTCTATACCTTCCACTTCTGCTATGCGAGGTACTTCTTACTTAGTTTCGTATGTGGAGCATAGAAATATTTTTGTATTTTTTAAGGATAGAGATCATCCTGCCAATTTTGATTCAAAACGTGATAAGGGATTGCTTGTTGAATATGCACAAAAGAGTCATGCCTTTAAAGTATATAATCATGGCACTAGAACTATAGCTGAATCTATAAATGTGGTATTTGATGATATTGTTGATCTTAGTGGAAAAACATCTAAAAATGAAGTGGACGATTTGATAGATATGTCACAAGTACATGTTGAAGATGTACCAGACAAGGACAAGTCTACTACATCATCTATCTCAAGACCAGTGAGAAGTAATAGAAGTGTCGCTCCATGTGCCACAACACCTTCGACAACACCCTGTTCAGTTTCAGTAGATACAGATGAATCTGATTCAGATACATATATTCAAAGGACAGATGTGCGCAAAAAAGAGCCATCAAGGAAAATTCAAAAGAAACATCCCACCTCACAAGTTGTTGGAGATGTCTTTGATAAAATGCGCACAAGGGGTAAGGAAAAGGTACACTACAGAGAGAGGGTAAAACTGACTTCTTTGTCCACCTTATGTGTTGATTATGATGCATCATATTTTTTTTCCTCCATTGAACCTAAGAATATCGCAGAAGCATTGATAGATGACTTATGGATTAATGTTATGCATGAGGAACTTAATGTGTTTGTTAGAAATGATTATGGCCTATCTAATGATATTTTGACCATGTATTGTGATAATTCTAGTGCCATTGACATTTCCAAAAATCATGTCCAACGCTCACGGACTAAGCATATTGATATTAAGCATCATTTTATCCGTGATATAGTTGAAAAGAACAACATCTGCTTGAAATATGTGTCTACAAAAAATCAGTTAGCAGATTTTTTTACTAAAGCACTTGTCCATGAGAGATTTTCTACTCTTAGAAGATTTCTTGGCATGAACAGTATGTAGAGTGTTCTATTGCATGTACAACACTTCCAAGAACACTTAAAGTTGTAACATGTTCGTTTTGAGTTTTGATCAGTGTTGGCTTCTCTGAGGGTTGGATATTGGGCTCATATTTCGTGTACCTGTGACAATCCTAGTGCAATAGTTCTTTAAAAAAAATCACTATGGCTCCTCTATCTTTTCACAAAAGCATGAGCCAAACTCCTCTATTTTAATAGTTGGAATGAGTAACTGAGGAATCTTTCAAGTTGACCCTTGATAATGTTCCGTGTGAAAATTCTAAACTTGAAAATAAGAGTAGTGATTAAAAAAAAAAAAGTTTGTTGCACAATAAAAAGATAAAAGGATCCTAAATAAGAATACATACAATAATAAAGCCCTAAATTGCATATATATATATATATATATATATATATATATATATATATATATATATATATATATATATATATATATATCCGTGATTTTTAAACTGATATTTCTTGTGAATAGTGACATTTTCATATATCACGATTTTTAAATTTTACTTCATATTTATTTTGCTAAAAATCGTGAGTGTTGGCCCCTATTTTAATTTTGGCACTTTAAGTATCATAGTTATTGATTAAAGTGTATTATAATTTGGGTTATTAATTGTTTGTTATTTGCTCTCTAAATTCTCTCACATCTTTTCTTACACGTGTCGATCATATCGTTGATAGGTTTCTCTCTTTCTCCCTCCGAACATTATGGCTCCTTGTCCACTAAGCTCAATCGTTCCAGTTTTGGTTGGAATGAGACGGCCAACACTATTGATGTGGAACATGAGTTGTGGGATGAATACATTAAGGTATCCATACATTAAATCCCATGTTATGTATGTAATTTAGTGTTTACATATACATTTAATCAATGTCTTACTAATCGTATATGCTATTAGATTCAACAGAGTGATCCAAGTGCACGTGTAATGCGTTACAAAGCATGGCCATGATACAACGATTGGGCTGCAATTTTTGGGAAAGATCGTGCAACTGGTGAGAACGCCGAAACACTACTTAAAGTGGTGAACAATCTCTCGAAGCATGATACTGGTATAAGCGATGCATCAGGTGGGGGTGAGCATGTTCCATTTGTGATTGCAAATCCCAACGACGAAGAATCAAAATACATGTCATCTATGCAAGACGGATGCACATCTACCTTCAACCATAACAACGGTGGAAAGTAGAAAACCCACAAACGCAAAAGAAATAATGATGAACTAGATGCTCGTCTTGTTGACATGATGGCGGATATGACAAAATGTTTTGCCGAAACAAAGACATGCCTCGGTTAATTGGCCCAAATAATCGGATTCGAACATGACACCTCTATTACACGGAAAAAGGTTTTGGAAGCAATTTCACCCATGCCCAATTTATCCATCGAAGATAAGATCAATGTGGCTAAAGTTGTGGGTAACAGGCCTCAGGAGTTGGATATCTTTTTTGGGCTCAAAGATGAGGACAATATTGTGATGGTTCAAATGATTCTCCAAGGACATTATTGATACTTCGGTTGTCACTAATTTAAAATATTTTCATTAGTATTAGTTCTTCTATTTTGCATGACTGTCGTGATTCAAAGTCTTTTACTTTATTTATTTTTGAACTCCTAATTGCACTTGCTAATTAGTTGGAACTCCAATATTGTGCTTATTTGCTTTTTGGAACCCTAATATTGAACTTATTTGTTTATGAGACCTTAATTTTGTCTTATTTGATGTTGGGGCCCTTATAACACTTATTTGTTGATTATTAGTCACAGTGTCAGACACTGTGTTTGCTTAATTTTTTATTCTGCAATATTTGATAATTGATGCATTGTTGGTTAGGAATTTTTTCTCACAGAGAATATAATAATTCCTACATTAGGGAATCTATTCCATGCAGAAGAATATCAACACTTTATTGCACATGTCTATATAGATAAAATCTCATACAAAATCAATTGGATAAACTGTAATGAAAAATGTAGAAGTGGAGATCAGCATATCACCAGTGAGATAAATCACATATGTAGTTTAATTAGTTTAATTACGTTTTCTAAAAAGCCTACTCATGATAAAATCACATATGTATTTTTTTCAATGACAGAGATAAACTTTTCACCAAATATTAAAAAAAAAGCTAAAACACATCAAACTAACAAATATCACATGCTTAGACAAATCCACAAAAACAGAATGAAATGCTTATAACAGAAGGTGCAAAAATTCAAAACACAAAATAACTTGCTAAATAAGGAAAAAACATGAACCGAAATCTAACCGTACTTAAAATCGAGTCGGAAAAATTAGACTACATCACACATTAGTCCTAATGCTTGGGCTCGTTACAATCAACGTTGTGGTGTGTGTCACCATCTTCGACCCATGGAACATTAGACCCCGATGAGCTTACTCCAAAAAGGTTTGCAACATGCTTGTATGTTGGCATCAAAACATCTTTTGGTTTGAGAGGGCTCGGGGCCGCCGAAGTATGGTGGAACTTCGAATGAGCCGTGATATTCTCCGTGTTCAAAGAGCCATCAGACTCGTAGTTGTGTGTGAGCTAGTCCCACACATTGAAGTTTTATGTATTCTCATCTGAAGAAATGTCTACAACTGTCCTTTCGGACACGGATACCACATGAGTTGCAGTTACGGGCTTCACCTCTTCGTCGTCTTCCGGTGACAACACGATGACCTCTTCAACTTGTGGCTTACCTTGAATAGTGGGTGGGCCGAAAATGGTTTGTAGATCTTCCCATTTGGAGTCATCGTATGTATGATAAGCCCAAGCAAACGTGTGATCCTAATTTTTCCAAATTTTTTTTGGGGTGAGTGAATAATAAAAAAACTATAGTATTTCGTTTGAATACATATAAAAAAAATGATAATTAATACCTTCAAAATTTGTTTCCATACACCATCCCCGCGGTTACAACATTAGTTGCTTGATTCCACTCCACCCCCGGTAGAGTTAACATCCAACCAAATGTATCGTACCTCATTTCGAGAATGGATAACTTCTTAAGAAAATATTTTGGAGAGAAGTGTTTGCCATTTTTTTTTTTTTTTGGATAATGCTTTTGGCCATTCGGATGGAATCTCTCATTTTTTTTTCCAACAATGAAATTCCCCAGACGAGCTTGGTAGGAAAAAACTTGAATGAATGTATCATCCACCTTATCATCCCAATCTAACTCATACATGAAATCAGCTTGGAGAAGATGATGGTTTTGTTGGCAGCCATACAATAATATTGGGAGGAGGAATGCAGAAGCAAATTGTATATGTTTGTGGCTTGGGAAAGTCATTTGATGTTCATGTAACACCCCGCATTTTCGGTAAAATAATATTATTTTATTTTACCACCTTTATGTGAAATATGTGAATATATGAATTATGTGATTATGTAAATTATTGTGTGAAATATGTGATTATGTGAATTATTTGCTTAGGAAATATTTCGAGATATTATTTCGAAATAAACTATTTTCATGAATTAGAATTTTATTCTTGCATGTGATATTAATTAAGCATTTCATCATATTTATGCATACACAAAGTTTTAGAAAATTTAATTTTTATCATGCATTTTAGGATTTTTAATTATTGTCGAAAATTAGAAAATCCTCCCCCCATTTTCTTGAATTTTCGGACATCACAAACACACACACATGATTTTAAAATTTGCATTAATTAGTAGAAAAACATGCATTAGTGTGGTTGTACTTTGAGCATAGGAAGAAATACTCAAGCCTAGTTCCCTACTCTATAGACTAGGCATGCTTTTCACTCCTTTAAGTAAGACCAAAGGTCTTCTTCTTCTCCCTTCCTTCTTCATTTCGGCAGCCACACCCCCACCACCATAGCCACCATTTTCTCAAGCTTGAACCACCCAAGAACCACCACCACTTCAATTTTCAAAAATTGCAAAATCACCCTCAACCCACCTAAAGATTAAATTGCCAAGAAGCCCCTCCTCAATACTTAACCATTAAGGTTGCAAGCCTCCCCATTCTATAAATAGAACCCATTACCAAGTGTTTTCTTATTCCCCACTACAATCCTAAGTTTGATAAGAAATCCCTCTTCTCTTCTTTCATCTTCCATTTTCGAAATTAGTAGTAGAAGAAGCTCAAAATCTCTTCCTCGAGAGATTCTTCAATTTGAATGTAAGAGCTTCATCTTCTCTCTTATTCGAAAATTTCCTCTCTTCCTTCTTCATATTGTTTTGTAATCTAACTCTTAATCTCTTCTTGTATTAGAGAGAAAAGAGCTAACAAATACTTCCCCTAAAGAGTATAGGTGAGAATTCTTGAATTCTTGCTCAAACCTACAACACCACTAGTATTTTCGGTTTTTATGTGTTTTTATGGATTTCTATGTGTTTTTATTGTTTATTATGTGATTATATGTTTTAGATGATGATTGCATGTTAGTGTTTTGAAAAGATGACTTTGTTCTTGAAGTTCTATGATTTTTCGAAAATTGGGGAAAAATGTTTTAAATGGCTTATTTGGCTTAATTAGTGTCTTGCATGTGTTGATCTAGTGTTTGATTGTTGATTTTTGAAAAGAAAATGAATTTTTGACTTAACTAAGGAACTTTCGAATTTTTGGGGAAAATGCTTAAAATTGCTTATGTGGTTCATGTGTTGATCTTGTGTTGATTGTTGTTTTAAGGCCTTGCATGTTAAGATTGGTGATTGATTGTTGATCCAAGGTCTTGCATGTTAAGATCTAGTGATTGATGGTTGATCTAAAGTCTTGCATGTTAAGATCTAGTGTTTTCTATGAAAAATGGTTTAAGAACTAAGAATTTGTGCTAATTTGATTTAAAATACTCTTGCATGTGAAGATCTAGTGTATTTGCTTGAATAAATGTAAAGATGGAAGTCTTGAATTTTATTCTTGTAAAAAATGCTAGATCTAGTGAACTTTGATGTTAGATTGTTTTTGCATGTTGAGATTTCGGTTATTTCTATGTTTTTATGACGAAATGATTTTGTGAAACTTTATGTGTATTTTCTATGTGCTCCTATGTGCTCTTGCTTGCTTATGTGAATCATTGGGTGTGAGGATGAGAGAAGGTAAGTAGAAGGGTGCATGGGTGGGTGCATTAAGTGTCATGAATTTTAAAAAAAAGATAAAACTATGTTGGAAAGTCTTTCGAGGTTACGGTAAATTTCTCGGGTACGGCGAGCCTGGTACCGTAGGGCCTAGGGGTGGTTTGATCCCACGTAGTTAGACGTGGTTCGAAATATATGGGGTTATTTACCGGTAACTTAGATTGGCTCTTCCGATGGATTCCCGACAATTTTTCATGTCATGCATGTTGCATTATGGTGTTGATGATATAGGGGGAAAATCTCACTCTATGGTCTTGGGATCGTAGGGTTATAAAGGTGGGAAATTCCTTCTATAATCTTCAATACGTGTCATGGCATAGGGTTATAAAGGTGGGATATTCTCACTCTATGGTCTTGGGATCATAGGGTTATAAAGGTGGGAATTATCTCACTCTATGCGTGTGGCAATTATGTGAATGTAGAACGCCGACGAAAAAGGGAAGTATATGGTTGTTTTACTTCATGTTGTATGTTCATGTATAAGATATATGTATGTATATATATGTATAGATATATGTTTGCTCTATGTGCTATGTGTATTCGATATTACTTCAAGATTCTCATTGAGTCCTCAAAGACTCATATAGGTGTTGTATGTTTGTAGGTATACCCGATTTAGGGCCCGAGGAGTGAAGTTGGGAATCGAGCTCGAGAATCGGAAGGAGATCGTATGGAGGGGTTGTGGATAGTGTTGGCTCTCAATTTAGTCATGTGGTTTTATTTGTATAATATGCTTGTAAAAACTTTTGATACGGTTTTAGGTATTTTCTACCGTTCGCTTCCTCCGATCGGTGGGAATTATTAAAAGACGACGTGTGTAATAGTAATTAGGATTACCCTATTTTGGATAATTAATCGGTAATCCGTAGTCTTTTGTAAGCGAAAGCATATTTTCACTATTTAAATGCATGCATGCTTTCGGCTAGTGATTTCTTCATGTTTTGTCTCCATGTTCTGAAATTATTTTCATATAGGTGCTCTGCTTAGAAAATAATGAAATTTAAGGATTCTCTGCATCTCTCTGTCCTCATCAGTTTGATAGGTCTTTTGCATGATTTGGGTAAGTATTCATTTAGATATGATTTATTTGTCACTACTGCATTGAAGCAGGGCCATTCGGGTGTTTTCTGGTCTATCTGGAGTTTTACTCACTCAAATTCCTTGTTTCCACTTGGAAAATGTTTTAAACTTATTTGTATACCTTGGGGTAAAATTTGGTAGTCTTTGGGTCAGTGAGGAATTTATTATGAATTTTCAAAACCCCCTCCCCTGTTCTGGATTTTAAACCGAGTGATTGTGCCATTTTATTTATTTCTCCTAAATGGCCATGCATCTTTCAAAACCTGTTTTAACTGAGTGATCTTGACCCGTGTTAGATGGTATGGTATTATTTTGGGGTCATTTGCATGAGTAGTTTAAGAGGAATTAATTTTTAAAGCTTCTGCATTGAATCTGTCCGCATTTGCATTAAGTCCATCATGCCTAGTTGTTTCCTAGTCTTGCATGTAGCATGCATTGGTGTTAATTGATCGATTAGGGTTTAGCAAGCTGTGCCCTCTCTCCCTCTGATTTAAAACGAAAAAATTTCACGTAAATTTATATCCACAAAAATCATATTTTCAAAAGTCTTCCGCTGAGATTACATATAATAAGAGTAATCGGGAGAGGGGTGTCACAGTTCATCTATGTATAGGCAAGAATGGGGCTCTGTACTGCATTTTCTTCCTAATAACAATGATGATTTTCATGACATATGTTACTTTGCGTGGGAATATATCATTTGGCAGCAAGAAAGAATATTGTAGTGCAGAAAAAACACAATATTCTCTACACAACCACTGTAATTGCAGAATCTGCTAAACTAGATAATAATATTCATTTGAAATTTGCCAAATTAAAAGAATAATCATAAAAAAATAGACAATAATTTATTTACTTTCAATAATAGAAACATACAACAAGCAAAATACAACTTTTTGTTGTTCTGCTACACCATAGATAAACAATTAGTAGATCATAACTAAAAATAAGAAGATCATTACAACTACACAACAATTAATTATACTGCAATGTATACAACACCACCAACATGAGGAATAGTAAGATCAGAGCAAGTGATGAACATATAGCAACCGTTCTGTAGAATTTCGTTTTGCTGGTTTCAAGATCGAGCTGCAATTTCAACCCTTCAATTCTTTCCTTCAATGCGTAAATAACGCCACTGGAATTTTCACAAAATTCATCGTCAACCCATCTGGAGAACTTGCATTTTAAATCCTGTAAGATATTATAATTTTATAAAAAAATCTTGAGCAATTCAAATGTGGTTTTACTTTTAAATGAATAACTGATATAAATAATTAATTAACAACGAATATGGAAAATTGACCAACTAAATTACCCTCCTTTGTTCTGGACATGAAACAAACCGACGACCTGGATTGGCACACGTCGACGACGTTTTTACTGATCACTTCAACCCAGAGTAGCAAAATAGCGGCACTGCTTCATCAAAATGACGACCATAGCCTATAGAACCGCCTCCACGGTCCCTCATACCCGAAGAATTGCTGCTACTCATGGCGAGATGGTGAACAATACGGTCAATACGATCTATTGGAACAAACAATCGATGTGATTTTGAAATGAGCAAATTGTATGCCACACAATCGGTAAAAGATGAACGAGTAAGGGCAAGTTTTTTTTTTTTTTTTAATTTGGGAAAAAATCAAAATGTATGCGTTTTTTTTTTAAGAAGTGGCCCTCCTAAAAAAAATAACGAAATTTCAGAATATTTTAATTGGACCCCAAGGGGGCACTTTTATAATTTCACACAAAATCCGGATTCAATCAAATAAAACTAATGCAAGATTGATAAGGGATGCCTCAATCCAAATGTTCGAATCCAAGATACCAAACCTAAGCTACGTACCAATTCACCTTTTCCAAACAGTGTAATCCGACCAAAATAATCCAATCCCACTAAAATCCTTCCAGGAAATCAAAACAGCCCTAATACTAATATTAGTCCTAAGACTAATATAAATACTAATACTTATACTAATATTGATACTGATAATATTGTTAATATGAAGGTGTTATTTAAGAAGAATAAAGATTCCTTGTAAAGTCCCCTTGAGGGTAATATTTTTCTTTAAAAGTACCATAAAGAAATGTCGCGTCTTCAGGGTAAAATCAGTGTTTTTCGGGGAATATTCGAAGTAATAAAAACAATTCTGTAAAAAATCATACCCTAGAGGGCGGGTCGGTGTAAGATGGAAACAAACATCAGAGAAATTTTAGTAATTTCGAACATGTGATGTTGTTTTTCTTAATTTAGCCTAAGTTGATGGGGTTTTCATAATTTATCCCTGTTAATATGCAAATTAAATTGATTAACACATATGACCATATTCATAAACCAAAATAAAGGTTGATGCTTATATAAATAGTAAATTGAAAAATAAAAATTAATTGAGTTTTTTTCTAAATCAGTCGAATATATTGTGATTTCAAAAAAACATAGAGATATAGAATCGATATTAGATTCTTATTATAAAATAAATAGTTTTATTTTACAAATATTTTAAAAACGGAAATTGACAAAATACATATATCTTATTATATATGATGGAAATAGAAAACTTGAAAATTTCTCACTAATTTAGATACATAACTTGTAAGTTAAACAAAAAAAACTCATATATTTCAATACTAAAATATAGTGAGATATATATTATATACAATGTTAAAATATTTAATAATTATTTATGTACGCAACAATACCCTACATTGATAATTTTTATTTTTATATGGATTAAAAGTTTTACTTTAAAAATTAGTCAGAATATTTGTAGATAAACATAAAAAAAATTCCCTGATAGGTTGTCTATTTCTTCACACACTATAATAGATTGTAGTAAATCTCGTATGAGTTTGATGTGGCACAAATATCGTACCAAATGAAATGATAACCACTAATTTGGTAATTCTTAGATAATATTTTGTTGGTATACCATCAGGGGCGTACCCACGCCTAAGGCTGGGGTGGCCCCCGCCCCCCCAAGAATTTTTTTTTAAGCTGTTTTTTTTTTTTTTTTTTTTTTTTTTTTGGGTATTTATGTATTAGTTTATACACTTTCGCCCCCCCAAACTTTTAATTTTGTACATTTTAGTCCCTAAAAACAAAAAAAAAATTCTCTCTTAATTTACCCCTATATTTCCGCCCCCCCAAGAAAACACCCCTGGGTCCGCCCCTGTATACCATGATACTTTATATTTGGTAACTTTTTCCACCGATAGCCATAATATTGCATCAAACTTTCTCAATTTGAAAAGACATACACATAATTATGCAATTACTTCTCATATGAGTAGTATTTTATGTAATATATAAATATCTTATTGAGTTTGTAACTAAACTGAATCGTAGAAACTAATGATTTACCTATTGAAATTGTATCTGTTAATGTAAACTATTTAAAGTAAGAGCACATTGAGTGGGGTTATTAAATAGGCTATCAAAACCTTTAACCACCATTTTTATATTCAAAAATAGTAATTTTTAATTTCAATAAAGGTATGAAATGAGGATTGTGATATTTCATCTTTCGTAATATAAAATACATCATGCAGAATAATATATCAAATATGCATTATTAATTTAACAACCTCAATGTCCATTTAGAAAATGACATGTGGCAAGTAGATATATAAATCAATTTAATTATTTTTAATTAACAACCATTTATACATATGGTTGGAGAAAATTACATTTAGATAAATATCAAAATAAAATATTAAATATCACATAAATATTTGCAAACTCATTGTGATACTCTTGGGTTGGAGTTGCCCTAGATATTTATCAGTGTGAAATATTTATTAGTGGAATACAATATATAGTATATACGATCATTATACATTTTAAACAAAACAATTGATATTCTTAATTTGTGGTATTAAATAAAGTGAATAAACAAATTTAATACCAAAGAATTAGAATAACATTGTTATATTTTGAACTATATAAAATCAATTCATTTATTTTTTATCAATTGATTAAACTTAACTTCTGTTATTCAACTTATTAGTATTATCATGAGAAAATTTGTATTTTAATTAGTATATAATTAAAAAAAATTAAATCAATCATAAAATTTATTCTCACTGGATTCAATAAGGGCCATTTTGGTTTGGGTGATCGGATTACATGGGATTATTTGAATTGGAATAGATTATACTATGTGGATATGTAGAAAATTATTCAATGTCGTATTTGGTTGGATGGATTGATCTTCATGGGGTTTTGCTGGATTGGATCATACTAGTGTTTGGTTCGCCGGATACGGCTGGACAGTGTTGTGAAAATCCGATTATGCCCTATGCACCTCCTTATTAAAATACAGTCTCTTTACTTGTGCTTTTTTACGTTTGCAATGAATTAACTGTGTCCTACGTTTCTTTTTTTTTCCCCTCCAAAGTTTTTATATTTTTCAGTAATTCTTGAAACGTTGTCACCATTGTTGAACCACCATACGAAATGAGCACTAACTGTTCTAACAGTTTCCGTAGTCGGGATCGTCACGTAGGGTTTTGTAGCGTCGTCGAAGGTCACACCCATCCATTTGTATGCCACTGTGATCTTGCTGTAAAGGTGCAAACTTCATGGACGGATCTAAATCCAGGACGTCGTTTCGTTACATGTCCGACGAGAGGAGTGAGAATTGGTATACTGATGACGTCCCACAATTTTTCCATTTGTTAACGTAGCTCTCTCATCTATGTTTTTTGCAGACAAATAAGTGTCAGTTCTACTACTGGTGCGATGCCGAGATTTGCGATAGGGGCAAGATCATAATTCCGGGGTTACTAAAGAAGCTCAATGCTTTACAATCTTAGGTGGCGGTTCAGGAAGCAGAAATTAAACAGTGGAAACCGTAGCGTTTTGCATTTCTATGTTTCTTATGATGGCTATAATTATTAGCGTTATTTGATTTTGTTGTTTGCCAGTGGACATCCTACTGCAGCCATGTTTGCGGCACTGTTAGCTTATGTACTCATCATGCACAATGCAATTTATCCGAAACTTATATAATTATACGATGTGAATTCCAATTATTAGACTTACTTTCGTCTACACCATTGAGCACCATTAATAATTTTAATCCAAGTTAGATGAAGTGTTAATTGGAACGATTGCACGCCTGATAAAATTAATGAATATGTTCGACTTGTGAAATACATAACTTTGTTATAACTAGTAAGCGGTTGAGACAAGAATGTGGGAGAGTAGATAAGAAAATAGATGCAAGCTTCATGCCTTCCCCATGCGTTCAATAAAGTAAGATGCAAGTCAGGCATATATTCGGTTCAAACATGGGGAGCAGATTTAGGAAGATTTTATTCGAGAGACTAAATTTTATTCTTCAGTGCTATGCAATGTTGGAGATTGCAAGATTCTTCTACTTTTTTGATAGATTTTTTGAAATATCAAATCATCACGTGACATACACTATTATTGTTTTGGTTGTTTGCTCTCCTTCATATTTTTCTGTCATAAGTTCTTTTTCCTTTAGCAAAATGTGTGTAGGTTTGCATGACATGTTCAATCAACTATTATTCCCACACCAACAATGAATAGTTAATTTGATAAATAATTGATTTACTATCTCTATATATTGCATACGTGCATTGTATAAATAGTTGCCATAAGTTTATAGGAACTTCACAAACGACACTCATGTCACCAAAAAAGGTCATAAAAAATCTTGAAGAGGATTACTTGTACGATCTAGATTGGGATGACAAAACTGATGACACATTTGTGCAAGTCTTAAGTTATGAGGCACGTGTGGGCGGTTTTGTTGTAAGCAAAAACAACAGAAATCCAATCCGGATGGCTGAGACGTTGATCAACAAAAAATACGGTATGTACTTCTCAATGAAATATTGTTTAAGAAAGGTGGCGGAACTTGAAAAACATTACAAAACCTTTTGTTGGATGTTAACTCTTCCTGGCGTGACATACAACGAGTCGGCCAACACCGTACACGCCTCCGATTTGATATGGTCGAACATTCTGAAGGTAATTTTAATATTTCAATACGTACCAAGCAATAAGGAATTATTTTCATTTCTTGAATTTTTACACGTAAATAGAGTTTTGTGATTTTTGGTTCTATGATAGGAAAACCCTGTCGCACATTTGTATGGTACTTATGGGGAAAACAGATGGGAAGACATGCAAACCATCTTCGCACAGCCTACTAAAACACCTATCACTTCTAACCACGAAATTATAGTTGTTTCTTCGGTAGACAACGATGAATTCATACCGAATATCGATCCTCCAACGTTGCATGACAACATTCCACCCCGAGTCTTTTTGCCGTAAACCGATGTGGTTACCATCTCGTCAGACTCTAGTGCCGTTAATGTTAACGTTTGGGACTATCTAACACACTTTTTCGACTACGAGGGCTCATTGAATACCGAGTGCAGCACTGCGAATTCAAGGTTCCGCCGTCACTCCAATGCCTCGAGCCCGCTTAAGACAAAGGAAATGTTGATGCCGAAATATAAAAATCTTCATGGCTCCTTTGGAGTAAGTTCGGCGGGTTCCAACTGTCCTCCGGTTCCGGTGAAGGGAAAGGAAAAGGGTCGCAATTTCGTGATAGTTTATTTGCAAAGATGGTGTATTGGCATCCAATAAATTTTTAGGGTGCAATTTTGGATTTTGCGGCTAACGTATGTTTTACTTTATGTTCACGTATCTTATAATTGGATGTTGTGAGTTTCACCTTTGCTTAATCTAATATGTTTGGTTAAATTTGGTATTCTTAATCAGTTGGATGTTGTAAGGTTCTGCATTTGAAAATTTGTTTACATAACCATGCATTCGGGCAATTAACCTCTTTATTTACAGGTGGAATTAGATTGCAAGCAATATTGATGTTTGGTGACACTGGTTTTATGTTAACAACGCAAAATATATAACAAACCCCACTACATAATGAAAACAATTCCAACCAAATACAAGTACAATATAGACATAACAAAAGCAAGTTCATAATTAAGCATATATAATTTAAACACTTCAAATACAAAAACCACTTCAAGATTGAGTGACTCCAGATTCAGCGTCGGATTCAGAGGCTGAATCGCTATCCGATTCAGCGACATTTCCATCATCAACTTCATTATCTAGTGAAGTCGGTGCCGCCATACTAGCATCCCACTCTTCCCGTGCAGCATCCCAATCAACATCCCAAGGATTCTGATTAGGGAATTGCATTGCCATGAAGTTTAGATACGTCGTTTGTTCATCTTCCATGTCATTATCATCGGTAGAAGATTCATCGAACTTGTATCCCGCTTCGACAGGTATTGGATCTTCGATCCGATTGCCCGGACCTCCACTTACATTAATTGCCCCAGCATCCTTCTCATCGAAGATGAGTTCACACGTATCAAAATATGCAAAACCATTGTTTCGGAAATAATGAAACATGAGTTTTTTGTGTTTCTTCTTCTGCATTTCAAATTTACCCGTTACTAACCACTTAAAATACTGAATACAAAATAAATTTGAAATTGTCTGTTTGTGTTCTAAAATAGTACCCGTTCATTAATTGTCGGGTTGTAGAAATCGCTAATGGTGAGCTTTTTGGTCCTTCGGTTGTACTCCACAAATAAGCGGTACCGATTGCGCATAATGTATGTCCGACGTTTGACCTCATCGTTTGTGAAATCATTCATATACATCCTCCTCATCTCAGCCACCACCACTTCGAGGACCGAGTTGAAGAGAGCATTGTCGGCTAGAGTATAGTACGGTAAAGAGAAATAATCCAAATGGGCCATCATAAAGTCATCATATTCGACGGGTCAGTCGGCTCCATTGAACATCGAAGCAATTCGTTGTTTGCGTGTCATCACCATTTTTTCCTGAAAGTAGAATGAAAACATATAAATTAACCGATGACGAAGATTAAAATTGCATGTAAAATACTATGGAAGGACATTATTTTTTGAGTTCAATTATTCATCAGTAGCTGCCATTAGGGTTTGAAGGTGCACCTGCGCTGCTTTTGTTTAACAAGTAATGGTTCAGTCGGTTTAAATGGAATTTGAAAGGGTTTATACTTCATTTATAAATGCCAACATTATGGTGCATGTAATCCTCATGCCACATGTGCCATAATTCGAGCATTAATGTTCTGTTTTTAATTTTATGTTTTGCGGCTTTCTATAATACGCCATCAACCAATGCGGGCTCAATATTAATGGCATCGATTTACCGCGTATTCGAAAGGTCTTACCAAGGGTGTAAAATCAGCCAAAAAAAAGTTTCCAACGTATTAAATACAATTCAATTGCCTCACCTACCAGAATTGCAAGATTCACAGTGTAGAATTTACTGCTACTGAAATGTTTGGTGTAATCACCCTCGTTTTTCAATGCACTTACCATCACTTTTTTTTTAATTATAATTTACTGCGGAAGATACCGTGTAGGATCTTCCTTCACAGCACGTTGCCAGTGACATGTAATTTGAAAGGATGTATCAGCTTTAATATCACACACTTTTGGACATATTCATGTCGAATTATATTTTCTATGGCCAACATCCGAGTTTTTGTCTGGTGCCGCCCCACTAATAATTATACAGCTTTTTCTTTTTTAGTAGTTTAGTCAAGCAATCAAGATGAATTGTATTGTTCATAGAACAGTGTAAATGGAAATATTTTTTAATTATTAAGATTTTGTTTCATTATTATAGAGAATATATCTCTTTTCTGCACTCTGAGACTGTTTAAAAAAAAAAAGCAGCAACATACATATATAATATTAACGTTTGTGTATTGCATACCGAAGAAACATCAACATGGAATTTAATCCAGTCAATAAACAGATTCAAGAAGATATATTTTATGAGCTAGATTGGGATGAGAATGTTCATAATATATTTATTGACGTCTTAGCCGCCGAGGCCAAAACTGGGAATTTTCCAAGAGGAAAACCAAAATTATCAGCCATCCATACTGCGAAAGAGGCTATTCGCAAGCACTACGGTTTAGAATTCAGTTACCACATGTGCATGCAGAAGTTGGAAAAAATAAAACACGATACCGTATATTCGATTGGCTTCTACAATGTCCGGGAGTCGAGTATTGTCCCGAAGTTAATACAGTTTACTCTAACGATGCCACATGGAATTTCATACTGAAGGTGAGCTCAATGTGATATTTTTAAGAAAAAGTTGTTATCATTTTGTAATAACAACTAATGTTTTCTATTTTTGACTATATTTAAATTTCAGACGAATCCCTTCGCCGCAGCTTACCGTCCGATTGGAGAACCAAAGGGGACTGAACTAACAGTAATGTATACATAGGTCGAGAATACAAAAGAGTTCAACGAGACTGAAACATTGGAAAGATTTGTCACAATTGTACTGGGGCAATCTACATCGACTATGGAAGCTGTCAAAAAACCCTCCAAAGAACCAATGTTGAAAGCAGAGTTCACCAAATCAGACGCGACTTCCTCAAATGAATATCCAAAACAGTTGTGATCGATAAAATTCAATATTTTAATGAACCAATGTGAAGGCCTTTTTTTTAGTTCAAAATTCATATCAATGTCGAACCCCTAATTTTCCGTGTACTTGTGGGGTTTTTAATTTCAATATGTGGCTTCTAGTAAATTACATATCGTTTAAAATTTAGTGATATCCATGTGCCTAATAAACTGGTTGCAGTAATTTTACACATGGTTAATGAACAAATATTGCTTGTATTTCTCTTCCACATGTTGGATAATATCCATGTTCCACATATATTTTACATTGCTAGCATTACTCTTAATTTGTCAGTTACCATATGTTTAAGTAATACTACGGTATCTTGAAGCAATTACACAAACAAAGTCTATTTAAGCAATTACACGAACAAATAACTGAGTCATGATTGTACCAAATGAAAGACATATTGCCGCGTACTTAAGTACATTCAATGCGTAGTCGCAAAATTTAAAATTGCGACACATTTACCCAATTTCAATAGCGTCCTTCAAGTATCATTCGAACCATTACCGCCCTTTCACTTTCATCCAACCCAAAAAAAATGTCTAACTCATTCGGGCTATTGCACACAGCCTTAGCAACGCTTATCTTGTCTTCCACAGTCAAGTGCAAAGTGGAAAGTGCATCCAACACCTTCTTACGTGTGGTGGATGCATCGTGATCAAATCCTATACGTTTAGCAAGCTCTCCTAATGTAGAATTTGTCTCGGCAAATGACTTAGTCATGTCCAACATCATTTCAACAATGCGAGCATCAATATCTTCATGAAACCGAGGTCTTTTGTGTAATTTCTTTTTTCCCTTTTTTTGCTGGGAAGATGAAGTGCCTTCAGCATGCATTGACGACATGAACTCCGAATCATCGTCGTTCGTCATTGCATTTAGAAACGAGTTGTACTCAGCTACGGCTGAGGCCTCACTTATATCCTTGTCTTGTTTTTCCAACTCGATCTTTCTCAAAAATTATTGTCCAGTCATTGAAAAATGGCCACGACTTGTAATGCATAGTCTGTGCATTGCTATTGTACTACGAGAATGGGATATAATTTGATTGACATTAGATTATTAATAAATGGTTTGAATGGGTTAAAGTTGGTTTAATACCTTGACATACTCATCCCATACTTGATCGTCGATGACGTCGATCATATTTGCAGCGTTATTCAAGTAAAAACCTGACCGAGTTAGCATAGTAGATAAAGAGCCATATTGCTTTTTCCATACATGGACTTTAGACAAAATATGTGGATCAGCTTTCAGATTAGTCCCAGGATATTTTTTGTTCATATGTTGTTCCAACACACCCAAATAACCTGTCTTGAAGCCATTGTCAGACTTCCACCCTTGCGAAACTATATCTTTTAATGAAGCAACTAACGCCTGCTCCTCTGTAACCGACCAACTTCACCTAGTTATATTCGAACGTGACTTTGTTTTACCACTCATTTTTTTGTGATATAGAAGTCGACATAGTGATTCCTATACACAACAATTCATGTTGTCAATATCATTATACATGCAGCATATAATAAGCCATACAAACAAATAGTGACTTACAACAACCAAATACCACGACGTATTACACAAGTACGCATACATAAAGAAACCAAAGTAGTGTTAACAAGGCAGAGTATGAAACTGATATGGAAGGACTGATTAGAATGTTTAAGCAAACCAATCTAGTGATAATTTTAATTGTGAGTATGATGGGCCCTATTATTCCACAAAGTCATTGCTAAAGTATCTCGCCATGATGTCTACTCATCGGACGGCTCCACATTTTCTATGAACGTTTCCTCGCTGTCCGAATCCCCATCTGAATTTGTGTCCGAATCTGATCTAATAATTTCAACGGGTACGACATTCTCTTCCGGATCGAATTCGTTGGTCGTACGAATGAAATTGTGCAATAGGCAACACACCATTATTATCTGATTTTGAATTTTAATCGGGTAATACGAGGCGCTCCTTAAAATTCCCCAACGTGATTTTAATATGCCAAAAGCGAGTTCAATCGAATTACGTGCTTTAGCATGTTTCAAGTTGAAATATTATTTATGGTTGAGGTGTGTTTCTCCCTACACCGAAGTCTTGGAGATGAAACCTAGTCTTCCGGTAAGGTGCTAAAAAACCATATCCGTTGGTATAGCCGTTATCAACCAAATAATAATTACCTGAAAACCAAAAAAAAAAAACCAACGGAATTGTTGGTCTTATAATATGAATTTTATTTGGCAACTGTTTTTGTACACTGCAATTGTACCAGTTGGGACACGTAGGCCGTTCGGTTGAGTAATGGCATCGCGTAATATCCTACTGTCAGCAGCGGACCCTTCCCAACCCGCCAAGACATACACAAAATTCATATTTCACATACAGCAAGGACGTTGACCGACACGTCAGCCTTACAATTTATATATCTTGGTTTTTCAGTGAGAGCAACGCGGACTTCAATATGTTCCATCTAATGCACCTAAGCAATCCTACGGATCGAGTGAAATATTCAAGGAACTATCTCATGCAAATACACCCTAATTCATCACAATCAAGCATTGGTGTATAGACTAGTCAAGTAATTATGAATTGCAATACCTGAAAATAGTTCTAACGCACGTGCTCACAGTGTTCGTCAACGGGTACCGGATGAACAAGTAAAACAGTGTACAGCTTCAAAACCGCATTCAGGACCCTAGAAAAATATTTACTAATTGTCCAGCCCGACCTTTTGTAAGTGGTTTGGACTATTACATTTTTTTTCATGGTGGGAAAGGATATGTAGGAACATAGCAACCTGCTCAGTTACCGAAACATTTCTAGTAGCATTTAACCTACCGTGATTTTCTAGAAGGAAGCACAAACGACCAAATGTGTTGATGTTCATCCTAAGATTTTTGTGACATATTGAATCTTTGAAAGCGGTCTTTCACTTGATCTGGGATATTATTTTTCAAACTATACAATCTTGACACACGACTTATATCATTCCTAGAACGACGAAGACTAAGCAGGCGAATCAGCTGTGTTAGCTTAAGCAAAATTGTTTTCATCTGATCAACTACTTGGTACAGGGCTACTACTACTACTTCGTCGTCAGAAATCGTCGCCATTTAGTCAACAATCGAAACTGGAATTACAAAATAAGTTAATAACTAATACCAATAATGAAACAGTGCGCCGATAACATACAAAAGGTAGCCACAAAAGAAATTGTGAATATGTAAAAAACAACAAATCTAGCCCAAGTAATTGTGAATATGTAAAAATTTTCAGCAATCAAAACCGTAAAGGCCCACAACAATAAAAATTAAAGAAGACGACAGATTGACCCGCATGGTTTATCGATTCGGCTGAAAAACCAGATCTATGATGATGTGTATATGATTTCGAGGATTAACAAGGAGGTGCAACTAACCTGTGTACATCACCAAGTTTCGGAATGCAGACGCGCAATGTTATCCCTAGTCGCTGCTACTTCGCTGAATCACTACCGATCGAAAAAGCGATGGCCGTCAACTAATCTCCAAAAAATGGTAACAGGACCCTACAAGTTGTAAGATTGGTTTAAGGGGTAAAAGGTCGAACAAAATTATATGAAATTTAACAACATATGGAATGAAACAACAAATCGAACAAGTGGTTACTGTAAAGAATTGTATGCGACTGTAGATAGCGGCGAGAGTGAAGACGACGATTAGGGCTTCTACAATCGAATTTTAGGGAGAGAGCAACCTTATATACTTGGTTGTTTTTGTAAATTGGGAATGATAGGTTGAGGTAAATTGTAATTTTCAATTCACTTTATACGCGAAAGGCAGATGGGATAAGAAGAACCCACCTCACCTGGTAGGATGGCGAATCACGAGAATGGGGGATACACACCCGGTCGAGGAACAATCCCGGGTTATTTACATACGAACCAAACATCAGTATAGAGTGGATTATGAGATCAATCAGCTGGAATCAACCAAACCAAACAGGCCCTAACGACGAAAAAAAAAGTTAAAACAATAACATGAAATTCATGTAGTATAATTTTCAATATGGTAAAAAAATACGGAGTATATTACATTGCACATGGCAGAAGAGAAAAAAAAACAGTGCTAATTTTCACAATATAATAAATTCGAACATGTATCTTTCTTTTGCAGAGATACTATTAAATTACTAAAAAAGAAAATCATATTCTCTTGTGTAAAATGTATAATATCAACTTATTTATTCTACAATATTTTTTACTACAAATTCATGTTTATGAATTAAAATACAAAATTTCCGTAGCACCACCAATCATGCAATTATAATAAGGGGATATTTTAAATTGAATTTAACTAAATTCAAATTAAATTAATTAATGTTAAAATTAAATTCAAAAATAAATATATTTAGAGTTTCCGAGAAAGTTTATATATTTAGATATATATATATATATATATATATATATATATATATATATATATATATATATATATATATATATATATATAAGGGCACTTTTCAAATAAGCCCATTAATGGATACTTATTTATAAAGGGGTCCAGACAATAAATTCTTTACAATAAAATCCACACATGGTCCAGAGGTTTGTAAAGACTAAAATAACCCCTCATATTTTAATATGCTCCATTTTCATCCTTTGATTTAATCTAACCTCAATTTGGCACCAAATTTCACAAATTATTCAATTTCGACCCAAAACACAATTTTGTGGACAATTTTGTCCATCACCGCCGGTCTCCGGCGTCGACTTTTTTTTTTTCTAACTAATGTTTCCGCCACCGGTTTCCGGCATTTGACCGGTGTTCAACGCCGGTCTCCGACGTTGCTTTTTCAAAAAAAAATTCTTATTTTTTTTTTTTTTTTGAATTATTTTCCTTAACATCTTTTTGCCCCCCTTTTAAACAACAATATTGATGTGGTTGACAGTAAAAATTAATAATATCACTGTTAAACACAGTAAATTTAACTATACTACAGTTTAACACAGTAATATTGATATATTAATCTCTAGCACAGTAATATTAACACAACAAAAGCCATTATTATTGTGTAATAGAGTAATATTAATATGTTGATCGTTTAACAAAGGTAAACATAATAAAAAAAACAAAAAAAAAAACTAATATTACTGCGGTTGACTGTAATATTACTGTAACAACAATAATATTACCGTCAACCACACTAATATTATTGTATTTACAATAATATTACAATAATAGACAGTAATATTATTACGTTACTCTCTCAATAACTCAAACAAAACAACAAAACCCAGAAAAAATAATATCGATGCGGTTGGCAGTAATATTACTGTGTTTACAGTTATTTTACTGTGAGCGATAGTAATATAATTACGCCGACTTGTCAACAAATCAAACAAAATTCAAAAAAAAAAAATAACCAAAAAAAATAATAATATTGTCGTTTGCTCTTATTGTACTGTCAACGGCAGTACAATTACGTTAATGTATTGTCAGTGACAGTATAATTACGTTAATTTATTGTCAGTGACAGTATAATTACTGTTAATTTACTATCACTGACAGTATAATTACTGTTAATGACAGCACAATTACGGTCAAAGTTTAGCGGTGATCGTAAAAAAAAAAACCCAACTTAAAAAGGTCAACGCCAGAAACCGGCGGCAGAAAAAACAGACCAGAAAAAAAAATCAAAAAAGTCAACGCCGGAAACTGGTGGTGGAGAAAAACAGACCAGAAAAAAATGAAAATTTCAAAAAGACAACGCCAGAAACCGGCGGAAAAAAAATAATTTATAAAAAAAAAAATTTAAAAAAATCAAAATTGGATTTTTTTGGTCAAAATTGATTAAATTGAGGTTACAATTAAAAATTGGGTGTAAAGGGTTTGGGGTAATTTTGTCATATACATTATTTTTTCCTTTATTTATAATACATATAAATGGATGAGCTTATTGGCGAAAGAGATATAATCCCTAAACCTAGAATAATAAAGATGATTGGTCAGGAACTTATGCACAAAAAACCCTATTAATAAAACTATTAAATACATTTAATTACCTTTAATTTTAGAAAATGGTGACATGTTTTTTATGATTATTTTCAACAATCAGTTTGCCACATGGAATGAAATTGAATACATGTCAACAATTAAAATTTCCAAATGTCAAGCAATTGAGGGAGGAATTCAACTTTTTATATTATAATTATATAGAATATAGACTAGTACCTCACCCATGTTTTTTTATATTATATAGAATATAGACTAGTACCTAACCCGTGCATGGCACGAAGGTTAAATTCAAAATTAAAATGCTATATTCAACAAAACAATCCAACAAAATTTTAAGATATTTAACCCAAAAAACAAAGTATCGAACAAAAATCAACTTAACAATCGTCCAAAACAAAAGAAAAAAAAAACTAATATAATACGCTTGAGAGGTATACCATAGCAAATGGTATAGGTAACTAAAATTAATGGAATTGAATTCTAATGCCACCTTTTCAATCCAACTCAATGTAGTAGACCACGACATTAGAGTAAAATCAAACATTATCGAACAAAACCAAATATTGAACAAAAACTAATATAAAACAAGCATTGAAGTACCTTAAAAATCGACAATATCGAATACGCTAGAAAAAAAACCCCGTATAAATATACCCTTGTATAGAGAGTATGTACACACATAAATAAGACGAAAAAATCAAAACAATTATTTCACCATTTTTTAAACCTCGTATCTCTTAATGATAACTGTATAATATTTAGAATAAGCAATTATCAACATTTAAATGGTTTAAGTTAGTCAAATCAATTTGTCCATTTTAAAATGTTGTTTATCCATTTTGATATCTAACATCTAGTGATGGTAACGAAGTACAACTTTAAAAAACAATTTATAAACATTTTAAATGAGTTTACGTTACTAATACTAATAGTCTAATGCCAGCACCAATACTAATACTAATACTAATACTAATACTAATATTAATACTAATATTGATACTGATACTGATACTGATACTGATACTGATACTGATACTGATATTGATACTGATACTGATACTAATATTAATACTAATACTAACAGATCTGTTCGAAAGAAATACGATCCCCGGGTCTTCTTCGCAGCTGCAAAAAAGGAGCCGGACTGACGCCGGAGTTAGCACTCCGACGGTCAAGTCAATGACGGTTCAAATGTAATTTCAAAGGTTCTCTTTTAGACATGCGTATCTCTTAAGTATGTAAAAAACCTGGTCTTTTGGGCTGGCATACGCCTCCTTTTATATTGCTTGGCCGGTCCATTCCCCCAAGGCCCTAAATTCCGATCGAGCAGCCATAAGGTGTACTTTTACCGGGCGGCCCGGACCATGATGACCTCTCTAGCGACCAGACTTAGGCGTGTCTGGCAGTCCCCTCTCCGACTTTTCCCAGTTCTCCGACCGCACTTAGTCATTCGGGCATTAAATGCCACTGTCAGAGTATTTAATGCGCCGTTGGGGTACTGTCAATGCATTTATATCTTTCTTCCCGCACTCGCTCGGTCCCTTCGCATCTAGCGGGCTTCCCGAGCGGCGCTAGTGCCCGCGGGATCACGTTCTCCCTTTTTGTTGTTTTATCACGAAGTGGGTGTAGGTTTAAGGGTTGGACTTTTCCTTCTTGGGCCGTCCTCGTCTAGTCAAACTACTCATATTATGTTCGGGCCTTCGTTAATGGGCGTTCTGTTTTGGGCTTCTCGGTCCGGTAATTGGTCCAAATCAATTAGCTCCCCACACCGGGTGCCATAATCCTATTCAGATCTTGGGGCCCGGAGTTCGTGCAGTTTCGAAAGACCCTCGAATGGGTGCCCGGTCCCTTCACCTGCCTTATCCGTTCGAATGACCCTTTCGTTTTCCGCCCTTTTCACACGCTTACCTAGGTAACTGTTGCCCACGCGGATGATTCCTCGTTTTTCGTGTACTTTTACTGCTAACGCCCCTTCGACTAGCCCTGGACCCCTTTTACTTTTAACCCTACCCCTTTTCATTTCCCTTTTCATTCACATATTTCAGCCGTTTCTCTTTGCTCCTTCCTTGCTAGCGCGATTTGTTTCACCATGTATTCTTCTGTCTTTTCCTTTCTTTTTCTTTTAATTCGTCCGACCATGGTCTCCCAGAGCACCTCCACCTCTTCTTCGAAGAGGACTGGTTCCGTTGCCGCCCTGCCCAGCCTGTGCGGCCCGGTGGGCGACTACCGGCTCCGAGAAAGGGAGTGGCTCCTTCTTCTTCCGCGGCTGGGTTGAAGAAGGCGGCAGAAAAACCCCTCCATTCATTGGTTGACAAATTTGATCTTGAAGCCCTTTATGCTACCCAGAGGGTTGATTCCTCTTTTCACCTCCTCGTCCCTTCTCGTTCTCAAACTCCTTCCGACCCTCCCTCTGGGTATCTCATCTGGTACCTTGACCAGTTCAAGGCCGGTCTATCGCTGCCCCTCCATCCTTTCTATGTCGAGGTCAGCCGCTTGTATAGGGTTCATCTTCATCTTTTCCACCCTAATGCGGTGAATTTTATGTCCTCCTTTTATATCGTGTGTTCCGGCACTGGCGTCAACCCCCACCCACACTTATTCTTTACCCTCTTAACCCATAACCGGTCCCCATCGGGCTATTATCATCTGTCATCACGTGTCGGCCACCTCTTTACTAGCCTAGTGACAAAAATTGATTCGTGGCAGCGATGGTTCTTTTTCATTCGCCATCCCACTCCTTGGCCTTTTGAACCTACTTCCCCTCTCAAGTCCCCGAAACGCGCTGCTCTAAGCGCTAACCTTGAGGAGGAGATCGCCGGCTTGCTCGCCCGTGTTCGCCCTCGTGCTTGGAACGTCGAGAAGATCGTCAGCACCATTCCTTTTTTTTCCGTGTTGGCCCGTGTTCTGCTCGTTTGCCCGGAGCTCGAGCTCAACGGGGTACTTTTACTTTCCTGAGACCGATGAGCTCGAGCTCGACCAGAGTGGGGTACTTTGGCCTTATAAATAAGAAATCGCCTAAGTACCCATCTCGCTGTTTTGTTCGTTCGCCCGGAGCTCGAGCTCAATGGGGTACTTTTACTTTCATGAGACCGGTGAGCTCGAGCTCGACCGGAGAGGGGTACTTTGGCCTTATAAATAAGAAATCTCCTAAGTACCCATCTCCATGTTCTAATCGTTCGCCCGGAGCTCGAGCTCAACGGGGTACTCTTACTTTTATGAGACCGGTGAGCTCGAGCTCGACCGGGGTTTTCTTACTAGATGTTTCCTCACAAAAAAGGATCAAAAGATGATTTGCATTTGTTTTTACGTCTGACAAAAAAGACCCTGGGCTTTATCTATCTTGCCCTTTCAAAACATAAGCTTCTCCTATCTTACGCGAAGTACCTTTTTAAGTGTCCTACATTCCATGGTCGAGGGAGCTCTCTCCCCTCCGAGTTAGACAGTTGATATGCTCCCCCTTTCAAAATTTTAGTTATTATGTAGGGTCCCTCCCAACAAAGTCGCATTTTTCCCACCGCTTTCAAGGCATCCGCCTACTTGAGTACTAGGTCTCCTACTTGGAAGTGCCTTTTCCTCACCTTCTTATCATAGACATTTTTTATCCTAGCTTTGTTCGCCTCCATTCGGATGGCAGCCTGCTCTCTTCGTTCCATTGCCAGGTCCAGGTCCAGGTCCGCCCTGAGCTCTTCATTGTTTCTATTTTCTTGGACATTCTTTATCCGGCTGGAGGGCACACCGACTTCCAACGGGATCACAGCCTCTGAGCCATGTACGAGCACGAAGGGAGATTCCTCGGTGGCCTCTTTGGGCGAAGTTCGGTGTGCCCACAAGACCGAATGTAGCTCGTCTACCCAGTTTCCCTTCGCCTTATCCAATATTTTCTTGATACCCTGTCCCAAGATTTTGTTCGTTACTTCCACTTGGCCGTTCGCTTGCGGGTGGGCCACCGCCGCAAATCTTTGTCTTATCCCGAGGTTCTTGCACCACTTGGTTATCCTTGCCGAGTTAAACTGTGTGCCGTTATCTGAGACAAGACCCCTCGGTAACTGTTGGCACCAAATTTCTGTTACTGGAGATTGAAGAAATCCGCCATACGTGGAAATTAAAGATTGGCAAAGATTTGTTTTCCATGTTTAGTTTGGAATTAATTAGAGTCCTATTCTTGTAATATTTTTATTAGGACTTAGATTTATTTCCATGTATTATATTCTAGTTAGGTATCTTTTGTACTTATCTAGAATAGAAGTTGAAATCGACTAGGATTCTATTACCTAGCTAAATCGATTTCTTAGGGCCCAAGTTAGGTTTAGGGTGGTGATTTTGTGCCAATATAAGGCCATCAACCTCATATGAGTTACATGGAGCTTTAATCGAAAAATCCCAGCATAAAGGCTTTGAAGGGTGCAGCCCGTGCTGCAGCCCTGTCGGCACATCATGTGTGGCAACATAACAGGTTTCTTCTACCAGGCCATAAAGAAGATCGGCGTTTCGGGAGAAGTGCTTAAAAGATCTCGGGAGAGTTCGATCCGCCGTTTGAAGGAAGTTCAACATTGGAGGAAGTCCAAGAGTGCGGAGGAGGAATTGCTTTGATTATCAACAAGTTCGAGTCGTGTGCAAGAACGGCATATTACATAAAGAGGGAGTCTTTAGTGTTTTTATTAAGTCCTATTAATGTACACTTAAATCTGAACTAGTTTTGCAAGTCCTCGTGGATGTAGGGTATGTTTGTATCCGAACCACATTAAATTGTTGTGTTCTTTATTCTGCTTTTAGTAGATTTATTACTGTGACAACACAAGAATTCTGTTACGACACCTAATGTCGTAACACGTAGTCTGTCTCAACAGATGAGTAGATATTCATAAGTATTTAAAATCAACAGTAATCCGTATCTGCAGCAGACAATCTGTCATGTAAACTACATGATCTCCGTGTCGCTGATCCTTGCTACTGCTTCTGCCTTAACCCACTTGGAGAAGTAGTCTATGGCGATTACTAGGAACTTTCTCTGACCTGCAGCCAAGGGAAGAGGTCCAACGATATCTATTCCCCATCGGACAAAGGGGCAGGGAGCGTCCACCACCGTCATTTTCTCGCCCGATATATGTATGCGGGGCCCGTATCTCTGGCATTTGTCACATCGTCTCACGAATTGGATTGCGTCTTTTTTCATAGTCGGCCAAATTTAGTCGGCCCTCAGTAGTCGCATTGCCAGTATCTAGACACGGCCATGGGCCGGTTTTCGGCCCAAAACCGGCCTGAACCGGCCCGTTGACGAACCGGCCCGTCGTCTCCGGTACGGGTCCGGTTCTAGGAATAGGTGAACCATGAACCGCCGGGCCGGCCAGGCGGTTCACCCGGATTTAAAAAATAATAATAATTAAAAACAACTGAAAAAAGATGAAACCGGCCGTTATTTGCTATTTTTTGAATTTTTTTCCCCCTCATTTTTTCCTATAAAATTAAGTTAAAGTCCTTATATTTATTTCCTTTTGTTTTTTTTCATATTTAAAAGTAATTATTTTAATTTATTTATCCATTAAGTTTTTTTTTTTTTAAATATATATATAAATATAAATTTTCGAGCCGACCCGGAACCGGTCCGGATAGGCCCGGAACCGGAGTGAACCGACCCGGAACCGGACGGATTAGCGGACCCGTCAATGAAGATCTTCCAGCTCTCCTCTTCGACCTCCATCGGGGTTTCCTGCAAAAACTCTGCTAAAGCTTGTCCTTTGATGGCCGCTTTGGCTTCATACCGTATGTCGAACTGGCCTAGCTCGACCGCCCACTTAATCATCCTTCCGGACACGTCTATTTTTCCCAAGGTGCTTTTCAGCGGAAAATTAGTTCGTACTACTATTGAATGAGACAAGAACTAAGGTCTTAACTTTCGAGCCGTGATCACGAGGGCCAGCCCCGCTTTCTCGATCTCGGCGTACTTCCTCTGTGCTCTTTTGAGCATACGACTCACATAATAGATGGGGTTTTGGACCCCTTTCCTTTCGCTCAAGAGTACCGCACTCAGAGCTTGTTTCCCCGCTGCCAAGTAAACAAAGAGCTTCTCCCCCGTCTCTGGCTTCGCTAGCAGAGGCAGCTGGGCGAGGGACTCTTTTAGCTGCTCGAAGGCCAGGTCTGCTTCCGCATCCCATTCAAACTTGTGACCTTTACGTAAGATTTTGAAAAAATGGTAACTAGCGTCGGCGCTCGGGAGATAAAGCGACTCAGCGCCGTGATTCTCCCTGCCAGTGTTTGTAGTTCCTTTATGTTCCTCGGAGGTCGCATGTCAGTCACTGCACGCACCTTCTCCGGGTTTGCCTCTACCCCCCTTTCGGTCACCATGTACCCTAGAAATTTTCATGTCTCCACGCCGAATGCACATTTGGCTGGATTGAGCTTCATGCCATATTTTCGCAGCGTTGCGAATGTCTCTCGCAAGTCGTCGATATGTGAGTCTTTATTTTTGCTTTTGACGAGCATGTCGTCCACATATACTTCCATGTTCCGACCGAGCTGTGCTCGGAACATGGTATCGACCAGCTTTTGGTAGGTCGCGGATGCGTTCTTGAGACCGAACGGCATCACGACATAGCAATATGTTCCCGTTGACGTGACGAAGCTTACCTTGGACTAGTCTTTCTCGCTCAATCGGATCAAATGATACCCATGCGAGGCGTCCATCATACTTAACATTGCGCAGCCAGTCGTCGAGTCCACGAGCTGGTCAATCCTTGGTAGCGGGTAATGATCCTTGGGGCATGCTTGATTTAAGTCACAAAAGTCTATACACATTCTCCACTTGCTGTCGGACTTTTTCACCAACACGGCATTTGACAACCACGTCAGGAATCTTATCTCTTTAACATGTCCTGCTTCGAGCAACTTATTTACTTCCCCCTCTATGCATGATCCTGTCCTTTTCAGCGCCAAAATGTCTCCTTCTCTGCTTTACCGGGCAAGCGTCGGGTTTCAAATTCAGCTCGTGCACGGCTATGTTGGGATCGATTCCAACGAGATCTTTAGGCGACCAGGCGAACACATCTTGATTTGCCCGTAGGAAGGATAGCAGCTCCTTGGCCATATCTACACTCATTCTTGTCCCTACCTTTGTGACGCGGGTGGGATCTCCTTCGCTGAGGCTGACCACCTTTAGCTCTTCCATCGGCTGAACGTGGCCTTTCTTCTTCTCTTTGGGATCCACGAGAGGTCTCTTCTCTTCCATTCTGCCAATATCGTCACTTCTTAACCTGTCTGCCTTCTTCTCCCATCGGATGGGATTGATGCGTCGTTGCCCTTTCGGCGCTTGATTATAGCATCTTCTCGATGTTTCCTGGTCCCCACGAATCTCCCCTACCTGGTCCAGCACGGGAAACTTCATCTTCATTTGAAAAGTTGAAACGACGGCCTCGAACGAGTTCATCGACGGGCGCCCCATTATCATGTTGTAGGTAGAGGGGGTGTCTATAATAAGGAATCTTATTGTGCGCGTCGCCCATAGTGGCTCGGTACCTATTGACACCGGCAAGGTCACTTCTCCCATCGGTTGTACCACTTCTCCGGCGAAACCAATCAAGACCATTCTACCCTCCGGACCTCGAAGTTCAATCTCATCTGCTTGAAGCACTCGTATTAGATTATATCCGTTGAGCTGCCAATGTCCACCAAAATCCTGGCTACATCATACTTCGCCACCATGGCCGTAATGACCAGCGCATCATTGTGCGGTTGTTGGATTCCGATTTCGTCCTCCACCCCAAACGTGATGGGTGGGGCTATGGACACCCGGTACATCATTGCCAGTTCTCCTCTTAACTCTTGGAGCTCTCGTAGATGGGCTCGACGAGACCTGTTCGAATCTCCTCCGACTGGGCCTCTAAAAATTGTATGGATAAAGTTGTTGGGTGGCTGAGGCTCCGCGGCCTTGCTTGCCTTGTCCTGAGCTCGGAGGGTTCCTCCTCATTTTCGCGGATATTTTGAGGCTGCATCCGGGCTACCTCCCACAAACTCTAAAAGGTTCTTGGCTCTAATCAGTCTCTCGATCTCATCTCTCAGGTGCTGGCATTCGTCGGTAGAGTGTCCATGATCATTGTGAAAGCGGCAGTAGGGTCCCGCACTAGCGGGATTCCTCGGGATCTCAAAGTAAGTCCGTTGCCATTTGAGCTTTGGATGGTTAGCTATAGTGACCAATATCTACGATGGAGCCGTGCACAGTGGGGCGTAGTTCTCAAAGCGGGGCCCTGCTCGGCGCTCTACACCCGCCTCCCTTCGTGAGGGGGGATCTGGGAGTTTTGTCTCATCGCGGGCTTTTTCTTTGTGTTTTTCAGTCGATGGGCTTGTTTCCAGGGTTTTGCTTCTGCGGGCTTCCTCCACATTGATGTACTTCTCGGCCCTTATGAGCAGGTCGTTGAAGGAAGTCGGGGTTTTCTTGGAGAGAGAATCGAAAAAATCTCCCATGCACAGTCCCTGGGCCAGGGCATTGATGAGCACCACCTCGCTGGTGATGGGGACCTCCAAGGTTGCGGAGTTGAACCTCTGTACATGCTTCTCAAGGGCTCGTTTTTCTTCTGTCTGACCGAGAACAATGTGAGAGTGCTTCTCGTTCGCTTCTTGGAGCTGGCAAAATGATTCAAGAATAGTTCACTAAACTGTGCAAAACCATCTATTGAGCATCGTGGGAGTTGACTGAACCACCTCTCGTTGGGCCTGCCAATGTGGTTGCGAACACCCTACCTACCCCGTCAGGCAACTGATGGAGCGAGGCCGAGGTGATGAACCGCGAGAGGTGCTCCCAAGGGTTAGTGGTACCAGTGTACTCGTACGCCACATGTCTGAAAGTGGCAGGTAGTTCTCCGTGCTGCAGCTTGGCGGCGATGGGGTCCCCTCCCTTCCTTCAGCTTTCGCGGGGTTGGATCCCCCGACCTCTTTGCAACCCCCCGACCACTCGGGCTGGTCCGTTAGTTTTCTCTTGGTGCATCTCCAATCTTCCCCGAATGGAGTCGGCCTTGGGCGGCGGCTGAGATGAGCGCTTGCAAGTGCTCCAGTGTGAGAGTGATGGTAGAGTTTTCTGTTTTGATGAGGGATCTTGCGGCTCCGGGTGTCGGCTCCTCCGACGGCGGTGCTGATGAGGCCCTCCTTTCTGTCACCACTGCCTCGGGAGTTAACTCTTCCTCTAGCTAGCTGAATAGATCCCGAACGATGCCTGGGGTCGACACCATGAGGAGGTCTTGCTAATGTTAGATGGTGTTTATTTTTGTAACAAATTCCCATAGACGGCGCCAATTGATCCATTTGAAAGAAACACAATCCTCGGGTCTTCTTTGCAGAGGCTATGTGACCTACAAAAAAGGGAGCCGGAGTTAGCACTCCGACGGTCAAGTCAATAACGGTTCAAGTATAATTTCGAAGCTTCTCTTATAGACATGCGTATCCCTAAAGTATGTAAAAAAACCTGGTCTTTTGGGAGGACATACGCCTCCTTTTATAGTGCTCGGCCAGTCCATTCCGCCAAGGCCCTAAATCCCGGTCGAGCTGCCATACGGTGTACTTTTACCTGCTTTAGAGCGGGCGGCCCGGACCATGATGACCTCTCTAGCAACAAGACTTAGGCGTGTCTGGTAACCCGCTCTCCTACTTTTCCCGGTTTTCCAGCCGCACATAGTCAATGCATTTATATGTTTCTTCCCGCGCTCGCTCGGTCCCTTTGCATCTAGCGGGCTTCCCGAGCGGTGCTAGTGCCCGCGGGACCTCGTTCTCCCTTTTTGTCGTTTTATCACGAAGTGGGTGTAGGTTTAAGGGTTGGGCTTTTCCTTCTTGGGTTTTCCTCGTCTAGCCAAACTACTCATATTATATTCGGGCCTTCGTTAATGGGCCTTCTGTTTTGGGCTTCTCGGTCCGGTAATTGGTCCGAATCACTAATACTAATACTAACACTAATACTTGTACTCGAAGGCGGATACTTCACATGAAAACAATGTGTCAATTGTGAGTCCCTTCACGAATAAGAGTGATCACCTCCGAGTGACTGATCATATTTCCTTGTATCATCTTGGTTGTCATCTCAGAATTTGTCTGAATATACATGTTAAACATTTCGAGCTGGATTCCCAACTTTTATAAAAAGGCAAATACAAATACTAATATTAATATTAATAATAATACTATTATACTAATGCTAATGTTAATACTAATATGCAATATGTTAATATGATACTAATGCTAATGCTAATATGTTTAATACTAATGCTAATATTAATATGCTAATGCTAATATTAATACTAACGCTATTGCTAATGCTAATGCTAATGCTAATGTTAATGTAATGCTAATGCTAATGCTAATGTTAATGCTAATACGAATTTTAATGCTAATGCAAATGTTAATGTCAATGCTAATACTAATATCAATGTTAATGTTAATTATGATAATCCTAATAATAATGCTAATCTTAAATTAATTTCCATTAAAATAATTTATTAGGTTTTATTTTTCTAAATTAGTTCATTACATTTTTTTAGGATTGGTTGTAGTTAAATATTGTAATTTATTATAAATAAATTTTTTAGTATAATTATTTAAATTTTGCGTAATACTAATTAAATAGTGAGAATTTACGTTGCTTATATCATTATCGAAAATGATAACATATTTTTGATTTGAGATGAAATATATTATAATGCAATCGATTTTAGTTGAATGATTAAATATAAAAAAAAAATTAACATCGATGTAATATAATGCATGGAAGTAAAATTTACGTTAGTGTTTCAATCTATTAAATGACAAAATATTTGCCATAATATAATAGAATATACATGTGATGATCCGCAAAATACATAATGTGAGTTGATAACATTACATATCATTAGATCTTACAGATAATGGTGTAAGATTGAACACCTTAAATAATATGACGGCTACGTGATAAAATATGTCAACAAATGAACAAATATTTCCATATTTAAATTGATATATCAATGAAAATAATGTCTTCTAGAGAAAAAAAGGTAAAAAAACACAGGCAACCAAAAAATATAAGCATTGTTAGCGGCGGAAATCGGACGGAATGGATCGGAAATTGCTTTTCGAAAATATTTCCATTTTTCGGAAATAAAAAATGGGTTCCAATTTTCTTTCCAAGAAAAAAATCGGAATGCAAAAATTCATTCCGACTTCGAAAACGGCCGAATTTTGTAAATTTTGGAAATTACATTATTTATAATATCTTGTTCCAAATTCGAATACAATGGAAATTTTCACAATATTTTTCTACGTGTTTTAGAATTTTGCAGGAAAATGCAAGAAAATCCAAAGGAGAGTTCGAAAGAAAAAACAACAAATAAAACCACATGTTGGCACTGCAAATTGAATTATAGTTTTCTAATAAAGTGCAATAGAGAGCTTCTGATACCAATTAATATTTTATAAGGTTTTAATTTACTTGACCCTTCAATATTTATATTTTCATATAAAATATAATATAAGTTATATTATGGAATTACAAAATATAGCATAAAATTATATTATATTAATAAACATCAAATCTTGTAAATTTCTCAGATTCATAGATTGACATCATATTCATCTGGCAAAAAATAAATATATAATATTAATAGATTAGAAAGAATTTATCCGATTGAAAGCAATCAAACGAAAATAACAGTAGTATAGGAGTGACAATTACACACATATGGTGAGTAAAAAAACCGAAAAATTGTAACACTACTAAAGAAACAACAATGGTTTACAAAGAGTTTGTGAGATTTTGGTGAAATATAAGGGCTTTTTATAGTATTTTGAGAAAGATAGGAAAAAGGAAAGTAATTAATGATAGCAATAATATAAATTTGTCTTGTAAATGATTTGACTGTGATATTATTGAATTAGTATATGAATCCGGATTTTAGTGTTACCATAAATTAAGTAATTTAGAAATTTCAAAAATGTGAATGAAATATGAAATCCGTGAAATATAGTAATTAAAAACGTGTGAAATGTGGAAATTACTATAATTGTGTAAACATAGTATTAGTGTATTTAAATTCAGGGGTAATATGCTATGAGTCCCTCATATGAAACCTAACTTAAACTAAATGACGAATTCAAATCCATTTTTTTTAATTAAATCCTTAGATTGAAATAATATATGATCCACATCCTTAATTTTTTTAATCCGTATCTTACCCTTACATCCTAAATCTTATAACCCACATATTCACGTTTCTCTTTCAGATTTATTTTTCCACTTTTATTCTTCTTCTCTCTCTCCCTCTCCGACTCTCTCTATCTCGCTCTCTCTGTGTCTCTCTCAGTCTCGCTCTCTCATTTATTTCTCTCGGTCTCAAGCTATCTCTCTCGTCACCACTCCATCCCATGATTTGACGGGATGTGGTGGCTATGACGATGGAATCGACTATGGCGCTGGAGGCGGTGGCATGCGGAGAGAGATGGCGATGGCTGCTCTGGGGGAGGCGCTCGTGGTGACCCGATGTTGGTCATGGGGATGTTGGGCGGCGGCGCTCGGGGCTGGGATGGTGTCGGTGGTGCTCGACGTTGGTGGTGGGATGGGGGGCAATGGTTGCGTGGGTGGGGTTTGTGGCACCTTTAGCGGCGTGGTGATTTTGGCATCTCAGATCTAGGGTTTGGTGGAGGAGATCTACGGTTTGGTGGGGCGGATCTAAGATTTTTCGATTTCATGTCTATAGATATTTATGGGTGTCTATGATGTCTGGCGGCTATGGTTCAAAGAGGAATTAGGGTTTTAAGAATATGTGACTACGGATTACTATAGTTTCCTACGAGTGTCTATACATGACTACGGACTATACTACGATATCCATATCCTATGGGTTTCTATAGAAAACTACAGCCGAAAAAAATTAAAATATCATAATTTTCAATATTATGTAGAAAAAAAGGAAAAAATACGAGATTGCAAAAAAAAAAATTCTACAAAAAAAATAATAACAGAAATGCTAGATGCGAAAAAAAAATATTAAATGCAGATGAAAAATGATAAATACAGTTTAAATATTACTTGGTGCAGATTTCATTTTTTGTACGTGGGGGCATTTTTGGAATAAAATTTATAAAGGATGTGAAGCAAAAGTTTAATTAGACTTGTCATTTAGTTCTAATAAGTTTTGTCACCAGAGACCTATATCTTAATCCCCCTTAAATTAATGGCTTAAATGTGAATAAATGTGTTATAAAATGCAAGTAAACTCAATTGAAATAGAAGCAATGCAAGAAATCTAGGGTTAAAATTGAAGATGTGAAAACATCAATTGTGTACCTTGACTTTATATATTATATAGATATAGATCTAGACTCATATGCAATATAAGCACAATTTAGTATATACATTTGAAGATAGAGGACACAAATATTACCAGCTTAATTCCACTTTCACTCTTGAACTATATTATTTTGTCACTTTATACCTACATAAAAATGTGATAGCATTTTACATCGTTAAAACAAAATAAATTATTGAAATTGCACCCCGAACTGAAATTCTAATTATTTTATAGTATGAGACAACTGCATCTTTTCAATGGTATTTTTTCTTTTTTCTTTCTTTCTTTTTTTTTTTTTTTTTTTTTTTTTTTGCAATTGTTGAAGACTACTACAAATAGCTAAAATAATTATAGAACAAAATAAAAACAATGTTCACTAAATTAATAAAGCTAACTTTTTTTCTAAAAAAAAAAAGAGAAAAGAAAAAATCTCATATTTGCTTCTTAACAAATTATTCGATCGGTATATCTAGGGCTGAAAGTCGGAAGGATCGGATCGGAATTAGTCTTTTCGGAATATTTCCAAAAAAATTCGGAAGTACAAAATCAATTCCAATTCCAATTCCAAAATTTTCGGAATCTAAAAATTCATTCCAATTCCAAAAGGCCCGGAAATTTCGGAATTTCGGAAATTTTTCGGAAATGACATAAGTATTAAAATTTCGAAACTTCGCTAAAAATTTCATAATTTGCTAAAAATAAAAACATCCATGTCGACAAAAATAACTACTAAATTTCAATTCAAAAAATAAATAAAAATAAACGACATCATAATATCCAATAAAACTTCTAGCAAAAATCAAATAGACTCTTTGGCTTTGCACAAGAAATAATAAACGTAAAACTAGTGTTTTACATAAAATAAACTAGGGTTTTTTTAGGTGACATGGCCCATAAAGAATAAATACAACTAAATAATGTAAAATAAGTATAATATAATATAATATATATATATATATATATATATATATATATATATATATATATATATATATATATATATATATATATATATATATATATATATATATATATATATATATATATATATATATATATATATATATATAAAAATCGGAATTTTTTCGGAAATAATCGGATCGGAAATCGGAAATTCCAATTTTTTTTTTATATAATTCCAATCCAAAAAAATCGGAAAAAATCGGAAATCGGAATTTCGGAAATCGGAATGAAAAAAGTTGTTCCAAAATCGGAACTTTTCGGATCGGAACCGGCGGAAATCGGAATTTCCGTTCCAACTTGCACCCTTAGGTATATCTTTTACTACTAATTGTGAAAATATTTGCTGGGATTATTTTTATAAACGAGAAGGGGCTGGAGGAATTTTTTTTTTTTTTTTTAACTCACACCACTAACATAAATGTATTGAAAAGTAAAATTACCATAATTGATTACATAATTTTTTTTTTACTAATTCCAGTAAAAGACCAAACATTCAGTTTATTTGGTGAGAACAATTTTGGTAGAAATTTATATTGTTCACAGAAAAAAAAAAAAAAAAAAAAGGAAAAAAAAAAATTCTAGTCATTTCTTATGCGCTATTCTTTTTTTTTTTTTTTTTTTTTTGTCATTTAAAAATACAAGTATTAAGAGAAGAAATTATCCTTGTAAGTTATAATAATTCAATAAGAGAATGGATTGTAATGATTTATTGTGTTTCAAACGTTCAAAAATTCATATTCAGCCAAACATTAACTAGTGAATCTACGAAGCTCCCTTTGTCATATCACTGCAAAACAGAGCAGCTCATTAAAACATTTGGATTCAAAAAAGGAACAAATTATCAACCAAAATGATTAGGTTTTTAAGCATTTAGAGAATCATCCATTCATTCATCCTTCACATAATAATAAATGAGGATTAATCAAATACAACACCACCATATCCAAAAGCACATTTTATACTATCACTTTTTTTCTTTCTTTTTTATCAAAGGAACCTGTAGCCACATACGTGTACTCGCTAAACCCTACTCTCGTACATACAATCATAATCAAATTTACTAGTTTATATAAATCAGCTACGAAACAGAAACTGATCCTTGCATCTGAAGGTATGAATCCTGTCGGGGCAAGAATAAATTTTTGTATCGAAAATTATAAATGGCAATGCAAAATAAGCAAGACAAATAAAAATCTAGATAACGTTAAACTTTGGAGTCACTAAATTCGATACCCAATGACTCGAAGTATTGAGTATTCGTATTTATCGGAGGAGCTAATTCATCCAATAATTCTAAATGAATATCTGTAGTGTCAATAACGAGTCTGCATGGTACCACCACATTCTGATCATCATCACCAATCACGAGCGAACAATTTTCATAAAGACCTTCTTTTGGTGCAAGATTCAACAAACACGACCTAGGTACCAATAACCTCTTTCTCTCTCTAAAAACATTTTCACTGTTTTTAACCCTTACTATAAGGCGATGATGGCGTCCCAAAAGCTCCGTCACGTATTTCATATCACCTTTGGCAAGTGCATGACGAACTCGAGTGGATGACACCTGTCCTTTCTCGTGTGAATTGCTAGAAAATGTTTCGTTCACAGATTCTTGGTTATTGTCCATGACTGAATTTATTATAGAAGCTCTCATGCCATACTCGTTGCACAGTCGTACCAGGTCAGATGCATCACCTGCAGCTCTGTATCCAAATCGGTAATTTTGACCTGCCATATATTATTATAAATCAAGCTTAGTTAGTAGTAATTAATTTTCACCGTAATAAACTTGATAAAATCTTGGAGAAAAATAATACCCGCCACAACACCAGCAACTCCAAGTTCCTCGGCTAACTTCTCGACAAATTGCTGTGGACTAAGACTTCGAACTTTAGAAAAATCGATCTGGAACTCCTTAGGTACAATATTACCACAAAGTGGGGCCCACGATGAGAGAACCCTCTTCCGATCGCATTTGGCAACTATTGGAGCCCTGTGTTCAAAATTAATGAACGAGGTCTGTCATTACTTTGTTTCCCACTTATCACAGGCTATAATAAGATTTATAAAAAAGTTTTAGATAATATTAGAAAGTCAAAATAGAACTATAAGCCACTGCAGCATGGAAATCCAAAGACTTCTCAAGCTCTTTTATGATTTCAATAAACATAACCATAATTTGAAGGAATCGTTTTAACATAATCTTCAAATATCATATAAGTTGGTCGAGTTAACTATATACTCGTGTCCATCAAATGATAAGAGTTCAAACGTCTCCTACTAACTAACCAAAGCATCTGACCTGGACTGTGTATAATCATCAGCAAATCCTATTCAACAAATATTAACATACATTTATTAAAATATGATGCAGCTCGACTTGCATAACCCACAACCAAAATGAATAAAAACCGACTTTCGGGACACACAAAGCCCTGAATCCTGAATCCTTTTTATTTCTTTTTTAAGTCTACACCGTTACAGAATTTATATAACAAGATCATTAGGGCCAAACACAATTCAGGGAAGCCAGAACACTATAAGAATACTTGGACGATGCCTCCAACAAATTTTGTGTAACCCAGCTATAGAAACTAAAGCAAAACAAACGCATAAATTTCAATTGATTCAAAATTAACTTATCTGCAGAAATTGCCACTAGCAAGATAGTTTCGTACAATAGCATGGATCTTTTATACACCATTTCAATTTTAATTATTTACCAAATTTCTGAAATGTTATTAACATTTCAATATTCTTTCTTAGAATGCTTGGTCTTATCTGTTTCGGTTCCCTACGGCTTGAATATTTTACTTGAAAACATTTATGCAATAGTAGTATAATGAAACTGAATATAACGCAACAAAACTTTGTTTATTATACTTATCTGAAAGTGCTATGTAGATTTTATAAGCACCCCATTCCATGAAGGTAATCTCCGACAAATGTAACAAAGACAATGTTTTTAACTGTGTCATTAAATCATTTTCAGTTCCATTTAGGTACTTTCTAAAATGTTCATGCACATTTTCTGGAGAAATCATAATTGCTAAATAAATCAGTCAATATCTATCGGATTGAAAAGAAGTTCTGCAAGAGCGTCTCAACATTGTAATTCAACTGACAATACAAATATTTTGATCCCGAGAACAAAAACAGACAGAGATACGAATATCCTAAATGTAAAAAAAATGAGTATTTTATGTGCTATTAATATTCTGATTTCCGATTGTTATAGGTTAAGAAGAAAGAGGTGAATTACCTAGGTTCCCACCCAAGTATCTCTGCCATTCCAACAAATGACAAAAGAAATGGAACTCCAATCTTTGCCGCTTGGATTGCAAGTTCCCGATGACCGATATGAAGGGCATCAAACTTTCCCAATGCTACTATTCCCCCTGTTACAATGAATAACTAATGGAAATCATCAATCCATTACTAATTAACAAATTTAATTACCTCACTGTAAATTGGTCTATATGACTTCTAAGAAATTAATTAAAGTTAACATTTTGATACATAGAAAAAACTGGACAAAGATATCAATGCAATTTAAATCATAGTGCTCCAAAATTCTAATCAAATCCAGCAAAACTACTTTCAATCAAAAGATTATAATTAGTTGTCAAGTGTGCATATATATATGTACACATATAAGTTAAAGATTGATTGGAACAAAATTGAAAAATAAGATATGGTATATAATATATTCATATGTGCATAAAGTAAGACGGACTTGATTGTGATACCGGTACAAATAAAACGGTCCCTTAAGTTACTAGCAACATGTTATATTCCATGAAATATTTTTTTGAACTTTGAAGAAGAATCATTTGTCAAATACTTAATTTTCTTATCCGTGTCAACTGGAAAAGAGTGCAGGAATGATAATACATTATACAAGAAAGAAAAAGTCTCAAACCAGGCCAAATGACCACTTAATAATTAAGAAAACGAAATATATTGATTGCATTCATGCAGCTTTAAATCATCTTTTTAATGGTGGAAATGATGAGCCAGCACATACTGAGAGAACAATTTCGCCAGTACAATTCTTACAAAGAAGTGGAGAAGATAATTTAATTATCCATTAAAACTAAACTGGAGTTACAGGAAATATGGATGCATCCGCTATGCTTTGGTACAAAACTTGTATATTAGAGAGGGAAAACACTAAAAAGTAAAAATGTGTTCTTTTTCTTCTTTTGCTTGGTTTGAAAGTAATACACAAAGAAGCTATCTGAAAAGAAATACAACTACTCCCTGAAATAGATTTGATGCTTCATTTGGTGGTGGTACCAAACAAAGTTGTTCAATTGCATAAATTTGTGTTTGGCAAAGTTGTTACCAAGATTGAATGGACAAATTAACAATCACTAAATATTTATATTCACCATATGCTTGGGAATAAATAGATATAGCTTCTTCGAATACTAAAATGATTGACAAAACTAAAAAAGAAATCAAAATGTGTAAATACAACAACAGGTGAAAAGAGTGAATGTGAAAGCACTAGTAGTAAATAGTGTTGAAGAACCAACCTGCTACTGCTAATCCTTCAGAGAGAGAATTCTCATCATTTTCAGCTCGGCTATTCACACAAACAATAACAAAAAGCAAAGTGCATATCAAAACCAGTAAAAAACTTGAAAAACACAAAGTTCGTCAAAAGATGACACATAGCATATTAACCACAGAAGAATTGATGCTGAAATACAGCCATATATGATGTTACATTGAAATCCTATAACTAGAAATACATATTAATCGTTCAATTTCGACAACTCATATTAGATAAAAGGGCATCTTTATAGAGAAAAATGAGCCTCACAGGAATACTTGCAACAGATTAGTGGTGATATAATAACAAACCAAATTCAGTTGTTGGCAATATTTATATTCAATTTTGGGTGGATCTCATCTCAAGCAAATTATATAGCTTCTGGATTGAACAAGTTCATTACCAATAATTTATATGTACACAGTATCACTACCGTATACAAACAACTAAAAAGAGTTAAAATAGAGCCAAAAACAAGATGAAACATTTAGAAAGTTACCTCAACGAGTCAGATAAAATATCTTGAGTGCAAACTTCCTTGTTAATGGAAGAGACCAAATCTTCATTATTATTATTATTCGTAACAAACGACGACGAAGAAGAAGAAGAAGAAGAAGACGAATTCGTGCCCAATAAGTGGAATTTCGAAAACCGTTGGGGGGCAGAGGTGTAATTAAAGAGGAAAGGGAAAATACGAGGCGGCGGCTGAGGGGGGCGAACTCTGTTGTAGTAGAAACAACATTTAGTGTTGTTAGTGAGACTGCAAATCCCAAATTGGCGAGGATTGTATTCTCTCAATTGCTGCGAAATACGGCACCCATTCATCGTCATTGTTTCAAAGGGGGTTTTCAGTTTACAGCAAAAAGCTGCCCAATTTGAAGTAGAACACACCAATTTATTATTATTATTATTTTATTTTTTATTTTTTTTTACTGCAAAAGGCGAAATCCCTCTCCTGGGCTTATTATTATTATTATTATTATTATTATTATTATTATTATTATTATTATTATTATTATTATTATTATTATGGAGAGTGTTTTTTTTCCTTCCGGTGCTATACGGGTGAAATTATTTATTCCGATGTATGGTGAGATTTGTTCCGGTATAAAACTATTTATTTAATTTTCAAGTTTTTCTTCTTGTTTTTTCTCAATTTCAGTTACAAATGCAAATATGCAATGTTACTCAAATTTGCAAGGGGCTTGCTATGGGATAGACACGGGTTGGGTCTGCGTCTGGGTCAGACCCGCCGGGTCCTGGTCTAACTTTTAGGGAATTCGAAACCGACTCGTAGGGAGGCGAGTCCGGGGTGCTCAACCAAATCCATCTGGGTCTGGGTTGAATTCGGATCCAAACCGGTTTTTCAATTTTTTTTTGCTAAAGAATTACAAGAAAGAAAAGCTTTTCAATAAACTCCCTTGGGCTAATTCTTGTCATTTCAAAAATGAAAAGCTCCAATAAACTCACACGCTTTCTTTTCTTCCAATTCCTCATCTTTGAGCTTGTGAGGATCGTATGATACTCCCCTTTCTTTAAAAGGATTCGTCCTCGAATCTGGACAAATGTCACAAGGAGTATATAAAAACCACCTTTCACGATCATCTTCAAACAATTGTAGCTCATATGGTCTAAAATACTTCAAAGTTGATACATTCAACATTTCCCACTGAAGTATAACTAGTCGCATTAGTAGAACCTACTCCATCAATAATTAAACTCGAATATACACCTTCATGGCACTGAGTAGAAACAAGATAATCTTCGTATACTGCATCACCAACTTCATCAACATGCACAATTGGAGTTTGTACTCCGGTTAGGTCGGCATTAACTTCGATGCATGGTTGGGTTGTATATCCACCACCTCTTCAAAAAGATTCGCCCTCGAATCTGAACCTTCTTTTTCTTCCCCATCAAACTCAATCTCACGACTCTCATTTATTGTTTCTTCAACTAACACATCATCACTTCCTAAATTTGTTTGAGTATTCTCATTCTTCAAACCTTGACGAGTATCTTCCTTTTCAAGTGGCGATAAAGAATCACCCTCTCTCTTCAATTCCTCGTAGTCTCTTTCTTTAGTCTCATATGGAGGATTGAACATGGCCTCTCTTCGTATTGATTCCCTATCTCGGTTTGATGAAGAGCTCCACCGTGATTTTTGACTCGACGATCTCTTTTCTTCTAACTCATTGGCATGAAATGAACGAACTGCAGACTTAGATGATCTAGGATGATCAACCAACTCTCGCTCGTAATACCCATACTTCGTCTTGGTCGATCGAATTGAGCCCCTTGCCGCATATTAACATCTCTTGGTGTTGCAGCTGTCACACCATATCTTCCATCACCATATATCTCCTTATCACGATGAGGTATAACAGGCTGCTGATCATCACGTCGTACGTATGGCCCTCGAACATGTTGATCTTTGCGTAGTTCCTTTAGTTGGGTAATAAGTTCTTCCATCCGATCTTGGAGTTCATGGAAGCGTTTTTCCATTCGCGACATCCTACTATTAGAGTAGATGACCAACAATCCAACTTGTGGTTGTGGTCTTTCAATTTATTCTTGTAATAAATAATTTTTTTTCGTATTAACGATAAAACACCTTGGCATTCTATATCCTTGTCACTTGTTTAAACATAGATATAGTCCTTACATTTATTACAATTACTTGTAATTGATCTTTTAAGATCGTGAGATATTTATTTAAGTATTATAACTGTTAAACAGTGTTCCTAGTCGAAGGGTTACGCTACCAATGAGGCGGCCTTTCCCATTAAGAGACTAGCACTTAGTGTATGTGTACGACTAGTGGGAGACAAGTTAGAGGGCTTTACCGACTCTAGTTTTAAATTGGATGTGGACGACTCAAAGTCGAACTCGGGATTTATATTCACGCTTAATGGTGGTGCCGTGTGTTGAACGAGTTCCAAGTAAAGCACGACGTCCGATTCCACTACCGAAGCTGAGTATATTGTAGCGTCCGAAGCTGCAAAAGAATGGACTTGGATAAGGAAATTCATCCAAGAGTTGGATGTTATTCCTAATGCTAATGATCCAGTACCGTTGTACTGCGATAACATAGGAGCCGTGGCACAAGCTAAGGAGCCGAGATCTCATCAGAAGTCCAAGCATATTTTAGGAAGTATCATGTTATCCGAGAGATCATTGATAGAGGTGAAGTCAAAGTAGAACAAGTCACCTCAGAAGAGAACGTTGCAGACCCCTTCACGAAGCCTTTACCAAGGTCGGTTCACGAGAAACATCGAGAGTCGATGGGATTACGGTTTATGGGTAGTTGGCTTTAGGTAAACTGGGAGATTGTTAGAGTAGGTGACCAACAAGCCAACTTGTGGCTGTGGTCTTTCAAATTATTCTTGTATCATTTTTCGTATTAATGATAAAACACCTTGGCATTCTATATCTTTGTCCATTGTTTAAACATAGATATAGTACTTATAGTTATTACAATTACTTGTAATTGATCTTTTAGGATCGTGAGATATTTACTTAATAATTATAACTGTTAAACCGTGTTCCTAGTCGAAGGGTTACGCCACCAATGAGGATATCGACCTTTCCCATTAAAAGACTAACACTTAGTGTATGTGTACTGCGTCTCATCGGTAAATGGTATTGTGATATCGACATGCATAAGAGGGTGCTCGTAAGTTGACGAGTTCACTGAACTCCCTCATCATAGAAATCTCTAAGTGGTTCTCAATAAGCGAGTAGAGATCTCTATGGTATAGTTGTACACCATTAGTCCTTAAGACCTAGACATCACCGTGAATTCACTAGAGGACCAGCTGTATCGTGACTTGTCCCTCAGTTCCGTCGAGGACCGCCCCAAGGGCCAGTGTTCGTGCAGTCTGAAATCTAGTGGGAGGTCTGTGCATTGTAGTCGGGGATTCGATCGCTAGAATATTCTTGGATGTCCCGTGTGTTCTCATAGTTTGTAATCTTTAAGTCTCTGGCCAGAGCTGACTATGTGATGATTAGGGAATTGGATTCTCTAAATCATGCACATACAGATTACAACAATTATAACGACCGCACAGTTATTGAACTACAAAGGAGGATTCGATGAACAATGCCTCTAGTTCAATCGGGACATATGAATCGAAGGGATTGTACTGTACGTTAACTATATCACACGGTTCTTGCAGGCACTTCACTTGTATCTAGGGAATCATGATCCGTAGTTGCTAGATGCCAATCTTGATTCATTGGGTGATTAAGTTGAAACGAGCTTCATCTTAATTGTAACTCTAGTGACGAGTTTAAACCGCAAAGAGTTGTGGACCCACGGCTAGCTTACACCTGAACCATCGAGGGTCACACTGCTCGTCTCCAGTTCTTTGAATAGACGGTCAAAGATAAAAATGTTTAATCTTTGTATAATTGGAAGTCAATATGATTGAGTCCAATATTCGTAATTTGGAATTATGAATGAGAATAAGAAAATGAAAGAACTAAGCGAACATCTTAGTGAACTTTCTAAATTGGCAAGTTTCCAAATTTAGAAGGTCCACTGAATTAGGGTTTCCACTTTTAGAAATTGGAAATCAAGAATTGACATTCTTAATGACGAGGACGTTTAAATGATTTCGAAAATATAATTTTTATAATTTTCCGTTGAGTTGTGAGAAATGAGCGAAGAAAGACTAACGAACTTAAGTTGTTGGGCCCGATCCAACTTAAGTTCGTTAGGGCTTCTATATATACAAGACACTATAAATACAAGATTTATAGGTCTTGCACAAAATGACAACACACATACAAGAAACCTTAGCCGCTCTCACACACGGCCGCTGTCATCTCACCGCCGCCGTCGCCGCGTCACCGGAAATTGATGCCCCACACGCCGATACTCTTGGGTAGTCCTATTCCTTTTGTTTTATTCTACCGTTTTATTTAATTTTCGCGTGTCTAGTGCCAAGCATTTAGTAGAACTTGGTATACAAGGTGAAATCCAAGATGAGGAAGACAAAAGAGTCAAATCGCCGAGAAGCACTCTTGGAACAACCGCAGCACGCGCCCCTACGCGCCGCCCGAAGATAGCGCATGATTCACACGCGTCGCCGCTGCCTGCGCGTCCGTCGCCGCCGCTGCTTCCGACTGCATGGATTGGTTTCCGTGGCATTTTGCTTCAATCCGAGAATTTGCCTCACGCTTCAAGAGGTAATTTCCGGATCCATATTGTATTAGGTTTTAATTTAATTAGATTAAATTAAATGATGATATTCACAGTATGATTTTGCTTGAATGTTTTCGTGAAATTGTTTATGTATGAATGATGATTTCGCTTGAATGTTTTCGTGAAATTGTTTATGCATGAATTATGATTTACTGCGAGCATGCTACATGATTTAATTATCGAATTAATATGTATATCGAATTTTAATTTGTGCTTGAAGCATTAAGGTACGCAATTAATTGCTATTATCAAGCACATGTTTATGTGATTAAAATTGTTTTTCATATAAATTTTTTATTTCCGCTGCGTACACGTGCTCAATTCCCAACAAGTGGTATCAGAGCTCATTGCGTAATTAATTAATTGCGTTAATATATTTTGCTTATTTTAATGCATGTTCGATTTATTAAAATTGTGATTGTTGTATTATTTAGTTGGGTGTTTTCGAAAGTTTAAAATATTTTTTAAATATTGTTTAGAATTTTTCCAGTTTTAAAATTGTTTGTTTTAAATTGGAAAATCGGATCTGAAATTTAATTAAAATTGTTGATTTTAATTTTGTCTGGATCGAACCGGTCGGACCGGCCGGTTCGATGGTTCTTTTCGATCCAATTGTCCGAATCGACATGGATTCGGATCAGTCAGGCCGGTTCTTGGTCAGACTGACCCGACTTACTGATTCGGCCAGATGGGCCGGACTGAGCCGGACCGTTTCGGTCTGAGCCGGTAAGACCGGTCGGACCGGACCTGTTCACTGAAAACAAAAAAAAAAAATTATTTCAGATTTCTTAAAGTGAACTTAAAACAAATTGATTTTATTTTTTTGAAAATTATTTTCAATTAAACCCAATTATATAATTGATTCAACAATCATCTATTTTAGTAAATAGTGGTTATATTAATTAATTAATTTAAATTGTTAAATTGATTTTAATTAGTAGAACACATATATAATATTAATTATACTTCAACTTAATTATTAGTACCTCAATATTATTTGATTGATTTACGCTAATTGAAATCCTATAATTATTGTGAAAAACCCGATAATTAATTAATGTAATTAATTATATAGTTTATATAATTAATTACACAGCTGGTCCTCTAGCAAAGTTGCAGTGTTAGTATTAGGTCCTAAGAACTAACGATGTACAACTATAATCATAAAATATCTACTCGATTAACGAGAACCACTTAGAGATTATAGGACAAGGGAGTTCAGTGGACTCATCGGCTATGAGAACCCACTTATGTATGCCAATGTCAATATATTTGTAGGCTGTCTGATCAGACTAAATTCACATACACTAAGTGCTAGTCTCAAACGGGAACTGCCACTATCCTAATTATTGGCGCAACCCATCGACTAAGAACTTGTTTCATAGTTATCTTACTAAATGAATTATCTCATGATTCTCCTAGATCAATTCATAGTAATTTAATAATAACTATAAGGTCTATATCTTGCATAATAAAATTGGACAATAGATATAGCTTACCAAAAATAAAATTTCATTAATAACGAAATAGATTGTTTACAAGTAAAAATGAAAGACAACAACCACAAGTTGATTTGGTGATTACATACTCTAACAAAATTTGCAAACATGAAGCACTTATTTAGAACGTACAAGTCTCCACTAGATTTGTACCTAATCAGTTAAAGTCTGGTTCATAGCTTACGAAATGTTGTTTTGTTGTAATTTATATTTGTATTTGAATATCAGTTTACTTGGTATTTGAACTTGATTTTAAGTTTGATGTTACATTTGTATTTATTTGAGTCTTAAAAATGTTGATTTAAAAAGAAACCCTACAAAATTAGGTGATTTTGTGGTATTTTCCACGAAACATGGTTCGATGAGAGAATTAGGGGTGGGTTTGGTAGGGCTACCATACAAAACCCGCCGAATCACTACCATTACCGAACTTTCGGTATTATAAAATTCATTACCATTGCCCTGCCAAAAAGTTCGATATACCAAAAGTTCGGTACGGTAGGGTATGAGAATGATAATTACCAATTTATGTTATCTACTATTTAAGTCTAAATGGAATATCATTTTTTCAAAGCAATTCAAGGCATATATGTTTAAAATGTACAAAACTAGTTTTTTAAAAGATAAATATTCTAAATATATGTTCTTAACTTACCCAATATAAAATATTTCTTAACTAAAATTATAACATAAAATTTTTTAACATCAATTATATCATTATTAATGAAAGCAACTTAAAATAGTTTTGACATATCTAAAGAGTATAATCAATTTTAACTAATAGTAGTTAATTAGATACTATTTTAACTTTTTATATATGATAAATGAATTATTAAAATAAAATTTTATTTATTAATAATATTTCAGTACGGTAGGGAAATATACCATTTTAATTTGAGTGCCGTTGCCCTACCAAAACTTTTCTGTAGGGTACGGTAAGGTACGATAATAATTCGGTAGAAATATTTCGATAGAGAATCAGTATGGATCGGTAGGGCAATGGGTTGGTAGGACAATTTGGTAAAAAAAACCTACCCCTAAAGAGAATTGAGAGTTTTTTCCTTCAAAACCTATAAATGAAAACCTATAAATGAAATGAAATGAAATAGCACTGCAACCAGTAAACCCACTATCATTTCACTATTTAAAAAGGTCCGAATAGTGGGACTCCTTCACTATTTAAAAAGGTCCGAATAGTGGGACTCCTTCGACCCTACACTCGGTGATAAATACCGGGTGGATCTTCTGCTAACACGTGTCATTTTTGTTATTTTTCTAAGACCTCCAAAGGTAAACCCTAGCAGAGAATATATTATAAAATAAAATAATAACACACGGTAGTAGAAGACCCATCCAGTGTTTATCACCGAGTGTAGGGTCGAAAAATCGAATAGTGGTGCTATCTCTTACTTAATTACACCGTCATTCCCATATTAGTAATTACTAGTATTAATTATAATACTTAATGGTATTAATTGTCTTTATAGTCAAAAGGAAGAGCGGTAGAAATTACACCAACTTTGACAACTATTTTCTTTTATATCTTTCACATGATAAAATAAACATTAAATTATCATTTTCTCTTCAAATTACAACCTCACCTTCTCATAATAATACACATTCTTACCATTGCACAGTACAAACATCATGATTATATATTAACAGTTACAAAAAAAAAAAATGATTAGTGTTTTATGGAGAAAGATACTTATTTTTAATGAGACATAAAATACAATCAATTTTTAATTTTTTTTCAAAGTAGAATCAAATTTATTTCGTCACTATTTTTTTAAAATCATCTGATGCTGAAGCAACAGTCAACAACACCCCCACCCCACCCCACCCCACCCCACCCAACCGGCTAAATATTTAGATTTATTTAATTATTAATACAGATGGTATATATACTTACCTTTGAAAGCATCCATTAACAAAGCACCAAACTACCTAAAAAAAAAGAAAGAGGAATAGCCAAAACTAAAAGGCTATTACTCTTTGCTTTCTGCTCTCTCTCTCTCCTCTCTCTCTCTTCCAATATCCTTTCTTTCATCGCACAATATTATATACACTGCACTTGTCTCCTTTTTCTCTGTGTAATCAATCTCATCTTATATTATATACTACTGCATGCATTTTGATTTGTTGAAGGTGGCTGTTTTTTTTTTTGTTTTTTCTTCAACACACACATCTTATTATTATTTTAATTGATAATTATTATTCGTCACTCCATTAATTAATAATTGTCAAAATTGCTGTCTTTTTCATGACAATTGATCGATCGGACATCCTGCGAGTCTTCGGGGAAAAAACCCCAGTATCCTGACTTCTTCTGACAACATACAAAAACTCATTCAAGATTTCCTTTTTTTATTTGCCCCTTTAATTTTGTGGAAAAGGGATCCGTTGAAGCTTTATCATCATCATCAACTGGATTTGCAATTTCTGGAATTAATTCATTCGATTGCATTAACTTATGCGTGCGTTTCGTTTCTTTCTCCGCAAAATTCGATCAATTTTACCTCCGAATTAGCTGGAGTTATTTTTTTTTTTTGAGGAATTGAGGGTTTCAATTTGACGGTAATCGGCAAGTTGGGTTTAAGAATTTATTGATGTTGATTTGGTGATCGGCTGCTAGTGAAGAGTCTCTATGTTGTTTGGTATAACTATGGTCCCCTCCATTTAGTTCGCCTGCTAAATCTGTGGGGCCTTTGATTTTAACTCTGATTCCTTTTTCAAGATCAAAAGGGAAGGAGAAGAGCTTTCCTTTCGATCCGATTCATTGAATTCGAGAGAGGAGAGAAGGACCATTCTTTTGGTAAAAATGTCGCAAACGAAGGCCCGAAAACCGAGTTCCTTTCAGTCAATTAAATCGTTGCCTACGGATTTTAGGTTTATGGGTGGTGATCAAGATGGTGATGAAATGATGTTGTCTGATACCATACCGGAAAATGTTGAAGCTGAAGAATCGGATAATGATGAATCACCGTATTCTAGTTTGGATATTTCAGCCAAAGATGAGATTTCCTCTAATGGCGATAACAATGGTCATAATGATTTTAAGGATACTACTAATACTAATCCAGTTCGATCACCTAAAAAATCTCATGTTGACTCCAAGTGGGGTGACACCACACCATACGCGTCCAAGAAGGTACACGTTAAGTTCTCTGCATTGTTTTCTTTGTTATATATTTGTTCAACTTCTTCTGTTACATACTTTGTGATGCACTTGCTGCCTGATTACACACACCTGTATATTGTTCTTGATTGCTCCTGTTTTCTTTTTTTATTCTTTCATCTGATTTTGGATTGCAGTTATGTTTATTGCCTAATTGAATACTTCACGTTGTGTGGTCGAGTTCGCTGACCATATTCTTCTTTCTGTTTCTTGTTTTAAATTCCGAAATTAAGATGCAATCTTGCTGATTTTTTTTTCAAATTTATAAACCGGAAGTTGGATTCCGGTCAAGTTGTATTCATGTTAGCAGTTTGAGGTTTTAACATTAATCATGATAATAAAGAATTTATTAGGTAGGTAAGCGTTGCAATATTCCTCTATCTTATAGAATTACTAGCTGAAATTTGAAAAGTTCATCTTATATCCTTTATGGCATCTGTTTGATATTTTTGTGTTCAGAACTCTACATTGCATATGTAAAGAGATGCTATTAAGATATTAGATATGAATAAAGCGGTTGCATGAGAGAGGCCTGAACATTTGCTAATAATAAAGTGGATAATTGTAATATTATTTGTTTGTCAGAATTTGATTTTTCCATAAGTTCCAACAACGGGTAGGAATATTGTATTTTTGATGCTTTCGATCCTTGTATTGTGATCTTGAAGATTCAGAATGGTTCTAACATATTCCCGTTCATATACTTGTGTTTTTTAAAGCTAGATAATAATTATTTCAAAATCAAAATAACTTTTTATTGTTAAAACCGTGTTACACAAATGTAATCACCATTGAAGCGGCTCCTAAACTACTAAATTTGTTCTGCAGATAGTTCAGTCATGGGTTCAACTTCCCGATGGCAATTGGGAGCTGGGAACGACTATTCGGACTTTTGATAATGAGTCATTACTTGTATTGGACGAGGGAAAAGTGAGCATAAATGGTTTTTATTCTGTCATTATATATATTTTGGAAAATAAACTGTTAATATATGCGTATACTTCTCTAACCGTTTTCCACATCTAGGTTTTGAAAGTGAAAACAGAAACTCTGGTGCCTGCAAATCCTGATATACTTGTTGGTGTAGATGATCTTATGCAACTAAGTTACCTAAACGAACCTTCAGTATTGTACAATCTCCAGTATAGATATAATCAAGATATGATTTACGTAAGTAATCTTTCTTCATTCGTTGTCCTGATTTTCCGATGGTTTCTCACTTTTTTCCTGTTCATTTCAGACCAAAGCAGGGCCAGTTCTGGTTGCCATTAATCCGTTCAAGAAAGTCCCGTTATATGGAAATGATTATATTGAAGCTTATAAGCGAAAATCTGTACAGAATCCACATGTATATGCCATTACTGATACAGCCATGCGTGAAATGATTCGAGGTAATCCGACTCAATAACTTAATCATACAGACTAGACTCCACATGTAGTAATCTAACTCAATAATTTTGTTATTTGCAGATGAAGTAAATCAATCTATCATTATAAGGTCAGTTTAAAAACTAATTATATTGGTTTATTCGTTTAGCTGCTCATCCTTTTCTTCTGTATGCCAATCTTGTGAGGACAATATGGATGGATGCGTTGCATTATTTCATCGACGAAGTTGATTGAATTTCCTACACTTATTTAGGATGTCTACTGTCTCTGATTTCCTGTACAAGTCATTTTAGTCGCATGAAATTATGTCCTTGTTTAATTCTTAATGAGATTTTATAAGGCCTTCTAGGGTTATGTTTTTACTGAGAATTCTCATTTCAGAATTTCTATTGAGAAATTGGTTTTGTACTGATTTCGCTGAGAAATGAAATTGTGTTGGGATGAAGGAAATAAACAAGATTTATATAGAATTATTAGGAAACAATTGCCGCATGGAGTAACCACTTGATACCAGATGATATGTACTTCTGTTTTGATGTAACATTAAGCAATTTTTTTTTGTAATATACATTGAAATGAATGTTTGACTAAGTATGGATTCTGTTTATCTTACTTTATCAAGTGGGGAAAGTGGAGCTGGAAAAACCGAGACAGCAAAGATAGCCATGCAATATTTGGCTGCACTGGGAGGAGGTAGTGGGATAGAGTACGAGATACTGAAAACTAATCCAATTTTGGAAGCCTTTGGTAATGCCAAAACATTAAGAAACGACAACTCGAGTCGATTTGTAAGTTACTTGTTTTGAGAAATTAGTATTTTGTGGAAGTGAAATATACCTTAGCTTTTTGCTGCTTGTAAGTTCAACTAATGGGAACCATATATCTACAGGGAAAGCTGATTGAGATTCACTTTAGTGAAACTGGAAAAATATCGGGTGCAAAGATTCAAACTTGTGAGATTGCATCTACCATTATTATATTCTTATAAAATACTATTACATAATTTTTAAGAGTCGTCTAACTTATTTCTCTTGTGTTTCATCATGCAACACAACATGGTTTATGATTCCTTACAGTTTTACTGGAGAAGGTACATATTAATTTACTGTCAGTTGTATGGTTAAGATAATTTTCTGTGTGATGGAAAATACTGAATGAAGATGTATTTCGTGAACAGTCTAGAGTTGTTCAGTGTTCAGAGGGAGAAAGATCTTATCATGTCTTTTATCAACTTTGTGCTGGGGCTCCACCCACCCTTAGAGGTACAGCACTGCCATCAATCATCCTATATACTTCTAAAATATTTTGATTAATTAATTAATTACCTGTATTCTATTATCAAGTTCGTGGTTTCTTGGTTATAATATCAATCTCTCTCTCTCTCTCTCTCTCTCTCTCTCTCTCTCTCTCTCTCTCTCTCTCTCTCTCTCTCTCTCTCTCTCTCTCTCTCTCTCTCTCTCTCTCTCTCTCTCTCTCTCTCTCTCTCTCTCTCGTTTACTATTTTTCCAATGTCTTTTATGCAGAAAAACTACACTTGAAGAGTGCAGCTGAGTTCAAGTACTTGAGTCAAAGTAATTGTTATACAATATCCGGGGTTGATGATGCCGAACAGTTTCGTGTAGTAACGGTATTATTATGGATATCATCTAATCATTTTTTTCTTACATAAATTCAATCTTGAAACCAACATAAACATAGCTACATATGTTCTTGCTAAACCTAGGAAGCACTTGATATTGTTCATGTGAAGAAAGAAGATCAAGAGAGAGTATTTGCAATGTTAGCTGCTGTCCTATGGCTTGGAAACGTCTCCTTTACTGTTGTTGATGGTGAAAATCACGTTGAACCAGTCTTGGACGAAGGTCATTCAATAATTTGTATTTTTGTATTGATGTGGTTCGGCTAATATATAATTCTCTTTGCGGTGTTTTCAAATGATTTTTGGAAATATTGATACAGACTTAATATTGCTAAAATTTCCCTGCAAGGTGAATGATTTTTTGTATATATTCAGGTCTAACTAACGTTGCTACGTTGCTTGGGTGCAATGTTGAGGAATTAAAGCTAGCGTTGTCAACTCGAAAAATGAGAGTGGGAAAAAGAAACGATACAATTGTTCAAAAGCTGACACTAGCTCAGGTTAGACAGTTGGTTCATATAGGAATTGCTTTATTTTAGAAATAGTCATTAATAACTTTTGCTATCTAATTCTTCCAATATAATATTTCAGGCTGTTGATACTAGAGATGCGTTGGCAAAGTCAATTTATTCATGTTTGTTTGATTGGTTAGTGGAACAAATAAATAAATCATTGGCAGTAGGCAAAAGGCGAACTGGGAGGTCCATCAGTATTCTTGACATTTACGGTTTTGAATCATTTGAGGTTTGTACCTTTATCTATACTTCTACTTTTTACCGTTTCTCATCTGTTTATGTGACGGTGATTATTATTGTTTTTTTTTTTTTTTTTTTTTTTTAATCTTTTCAGAGGAATAGTTTTGAGCAGTTCTCCATCAATTATGCTAATGAAAGATTACAACAACACTTCAACCGTCACTTGTTCAAATTGGAGCAAGAGGTAATATTTCATGTCCTTACTCCTCTCATGAAATCTCATAATACTGCAAAAATCACAGTGCTTTGTTTTTCATTATTTTCTTCTATCTTCTCTTTTGGTTATACTAGTACCTAAATTTTGACGTCTTCGCTTTTTTTGTTATCCTAGTACCTAAATTTAAATTGGTTGCATTTTTATAATCATTCATGTTAAATGAGTTGCCCATCTGAAATTTAGTTCCGAGTTTTACAGAATTTTTAGAAGCATGTTATTAAATATTGACTTTGAAAAACCGAGTTTGAAGTTTTTGAAATTTGTTTAGGAGTACATTCAAGATGGCATTGATTGGGCAAAAGTTGATTTTGAAGACAACCAAGATTGTCTTAATCTCTTTGAGAAGGTATGCATGTTGTGTCAAATGATCTTCTGATGCAATTGACTTAGAACCTTAAAATTGATTTAATAATGCAGAAACCATTAGGGTTACAATCCTTGCTAGACGAGGAATCAACCTTTCCGAATGGCACAGATTTGAGCTTTGCCAATAAGCTGAAGCAACATCTCGATTCTAATCCTTGTTTTCGTGGAGAAAGAGGCAAAGCTTTTACTGTACGCCATTATGCAGGAGAGGTACTCAGTTTTATCTATCCCCTTTTATTTTATTTTATTGCACTTAAAATATTTTTTACTGTATGAAATATAATTTAATTGGTGATCTCAGGTTAGATATGAGACAACTGGTTTTCTCGAGAAGAATCGGGATTTGCTTCATGTGGATACCATTCAACTTCTTTCTTCATGTACGTGCCACCTTCCTCAGGCTTTTGCATCAAGTCTGCTCAATCAATCAGACAAGCCTGTAGTTGGTGCACTGCATAAATCTGGTGGTGCAGATTCACAGAAATTAAGCGTCACGACAAAATTCAAGGTTAAAAAAAACCGTCATAAAATCACTTGGTCTATTTTTTTCTCTTGTTTGATTGATGAGAACGATGGTTATAAAATATTGATACTATTACTGCTGGTGGTCAGGGTCAATTGTTCCTGTTAATGCAACGTCTTGAGAATACAACACCACATTTCATTCGTTGTATTAAGCCCAACAACTTCCAATCTCCTGGTACCTACAATCAAGGACTCGTACTTCAGCAGCTCCGTTGTTGTGGAGTTTTAGAAGTTGTTAGAATATCAAGATCCGGTTTTCCTACAAGAATGTCCCATCAAAAGTTTGCCAGAAGGTAAATACAAAAATAAATAAAATTATATTTAATATTTAGTTTTCATATCCATCTTCCATTTCTGATATCCGTTGTTATTCGTCAGGTATGGGTTCCTTCTATTAGATCATGTTGCATCTCAGGACCCACTCAGCGTTTCAGTGGCTATTCTTCATCAGTTTAACATTCTACCTGAGATGTATCAAGTTGGATACACTAAATTGTTTTTTCGAACTGGACAGGTATAAAATATTTGATCCGTTGACTTTTATTTTATGTCTGATCCAATACAAAAGGAACACCGCTTTGTGCAACCTAAAATGTCTTTAGAAAACATTAATCCGTCGACCCAAGTAAAATTCTTTTAATTATTTTGCAGACTCCTGTGTTTATTAATCTTGATATTCTGATTAGATCTACTAGTTTTTCTTCTAACATATTACTAAAAGGACCGATACTAGGAAAACCTGCCTTTTCTAGGCAGCTGAAAGTTGCTAGGCAAACATCGATGTAAATTACTGAGCAGACAGATCGATAATTTAAATTACAATTATAATTTTTGTTCAATTTAGCTAAATGCTGACCTGTCACTGTGACATTTTTTCCTTAGTCGTAGCTTTTCACGAGTTACGGATGGATCCACTACCTGGCTGTATTTTGTAAAAATAAAAATTTATTCAAACACGAAAAAGAGTGTCGAATTTATATATTTTTTCTTTTTCCATTTCGAAATATTTATCGTTCATGCTATACTTAAAAATCTTTGAGGACTGAGAGGTATGCACTAGAGAAAAATAAAATATTCTTCTCACTTCAAATGATGCATCTTGGGCTCTGTTTGTCATTGACTTTCCTTTTTCTTCACTAAAATTGAAGTTCCAATCATAAATCATCGTCTTATATAAATCACCATTTTTGTGTACCACGACTTATATAAGATTGGAGTACTTGAAGATACAAGAAATCACACACTGCATGGTATTCTGCGTGTGCAAAGTTGCTTTAGAGGCCATCAAGCTCGGTGCCACATAAAGGAGTTAAGGAGAGGGATTTCCACCCTACAGTCATGTATGCCTTTTACGGACACCTTGTTTTTTGACATTTATTTTTACCCTATTATCCCTCTGATACATATAACCTTTGTTAATGCAGTTATTCGTGCTGAGAAAACTAGGAAAGAGTACGCAATCTTATTACAGAGGCACAGAGCTGCTATATCTATCCAGACGCAAGTCAAAGCCAAGATTTTCAGGAAAAACCTCAAAAGATTAAGTGATGCATCAACAGTAGTACAATCAGGTAACTAACCACCTGTTTTATCGCATGATAAAGATGACACACTAGTGTTAAACTTTAAAATTTCTTTAGCATATTCTCAAGATATGTAAACAAACCTCTAGTTAGCCTGATTAAGTGGGTTTTTGTATCTAATTAAAGTTTTCACCTTAATTGCAAGCCAGCTGTAGTTCGAAGAATCCGTTTGTGGAAAAATGTTATGTTGGAAATTTGAAGTTTATGAAGCCGCCCTTGTCTAAATCTCATAACCTAAATTATCTTTATAATTTTCTTATTTTCTAGTTATTCGTGGCTGGTTGGTAAGAAGATGCTCAGGAGACATAGCACTGCTACAATTTGGTGGACGAATGGTACTCGAGGGTTTTACTTGAAATCATTTTCTCACATAAAATAAATAAATATATATATATATATATATATATATATATATATATATATATATATATATATATATATATATATATATATATATATAATTATAATAATATAATTATGTTTTGGATTATCAGGGTAATGAGACAGAAGAAGTGGTTGTCAAGTCATTATTCCTGGCAGAACTGCAGCGGCGTGTACTGAGAGCGGAAGCTGCACTGAGAGTGAAAGAAGAGGAGAACGATATACTTCACCAAAGGCTGCAACAGTACGACAATCGTTGGTCTGAATATGAGCTAAAAATGAAGTCGATGGAAGAGGTCTGGCAAAAGCAAATGAGATCTCTACAGTCGAGCCTTTCTATTGCAAAGAAGAGCCTTTCTTTTGATGATAATTCTCACCGAAACTCAGATGCCTCAGTAAATGGTAATAACGACGAAAGAGATTCTTCTTCTAGCTGGGACACAGGCGGGATTTTGAGAATTCATCAAAGTAGTAATGGAGGAAGATCAGCAGCTAGTCCTGGCTTGACTGTTATTAGTCGATTGGCTCAAGAGTTTGAGCAAAGGAGTCAGATATTTGGAGACGATGCAAAGTTCTTGGTTGAAGTTAAATCGGGTCAAACTGAGGCGAGTTTGGATCCAGATCGCGAACTTCGAAGGTTGAAACAAATGTTTGAAGGTTGGAAAAAAGATTACGGATCAAGACTTAGGGAAACTAAACTCATTCTCAATAAGCTTGGCAGTGAAAACGGGTCTTCAGCTGGTAAACCCAGAAATAAATGGTGGGGAAGGATGAATAGCTCAAGAATGAATTAACCATCCAACCAAATAAATGTGTGCATTATTATTAATCAAGAATAAATTAATAAATACTTTATTTACCGATTCTGTTATCTGTGCAGAGTTTGTATAACTCGTAAGGGTGTGTGTCTTGCGGCTAATTTATTGACCTGGATGGATATTATTAGAGTCTTGTGTAAAATGCTTGTGCAGAAGTTTGTTTGGTTAAAATGCTGTGCATTTGTGGCATTCCAAGTAAAACCATTTTCTCTTGGTCCAAATTCAGATGGTTTGTAAAGCTGTATCATATTATTATTTATTGTGAGATCATAACTAACTAAATATATATATTGTTTTCGTTTGCACAAGAATGTTTACTCCGAGTCACCTTATGTTTTGTGATCACCAACATCATTAATCTTGACAAAATATCTGTTGCAAAAGAGAAACGGGTTTGTCTGGAAATATACGGACCCCACCACGGCGTGCATTTCGCGTCATTGCTCGTCGACCTGCTTCAATTTGTCTAGATGTGATCCAAGCAGGTTCAAGTGCCTGAAGAGCATATTTACCGAAACAAATATGATTACCTCGATAAGATATTCCCTTCATTCTTCCTCGAGGAAGATTGTTTTGAAGTCAAATGATGTAACTGCAAGAGCATTGTTGTGGGGGGCTTCAGTCCACCCTAGCCCTCTGGAGTCACCCCTAGGTGGGAGGGTGCTATTAGGTCAATATTGCTATTCGCTTCGGGTTTAATTGTAGTCCATTTACAAGGCAATTTAAAAAAAACTAAAAAATAAATAAAATAAAGGTCGAAAGATAACGTGTGCTACCTCATTTTTTGGATGTTGAATACGATGAAACTTGTAATATATCCTGTCCATAATACTATAACGGGTAGTGAATATTAGTGCCCGATTTGAAAGCAACCACCTTGTGATCGAGACACCGAGACATTTGAAGATCTTATGATTATCTGAATGTATAAATCATAATAATGTTTATTTGCAAACACATTCTCTACTAATTTTAATGTACATAAAATCTCTATCACAAGCCGCCGACTCCAATTGGAATCAAGTTAAGTAAAAAATCTCTAAATCAAACATGTTTTCTAACATACACAAAAGTCAAAAGTATTTATAAACTTGATATCCTTGAATCTAACATGCATTAAATATCATATAAAGATAAATACATTAGTCTGAACAACTTAGTTAAAAAATATACGACTAAGAGACATGGTGATAATGAATGAAACGACGATCCATAAGAAATTTTACAAGTGAGAATAAAATATTGGAAAAATGCAATACTCAAAATAATAGAGCCATGTTTACTTCATTTTGGCCTTTTGTAAAGAAGCCTACATTATATTTTATGAATAGTATCACCCGCCTCACGTTTGTTTTATCCCCTTTTCGCCCTTTCTTTGCATACACGCACATAAAGAATCAATAAGGATACCGTTCGCGCTCTCTAATCACACCCCCATATATCTCTCTCGCATGTAAATCTGCAACACCCTCCATGAATCTTAGTTAAAAAATAAATGTTTTAGTGGACTTTCTTAAAAAAAATTCGTATTCAATTTGAACTTTGAGAAAACCAATTATTTAGAATTTATAAAAGTATTTCCCTTTAATTTAAATATAACCCACAAATCAAAGTTACGATTTTCATAAAGAATGCTACCTAAACATCATCGGGGTTTACAAAACACTTGTAAGACAGTGGAAGGAAAAATAAACTTGATTTAAATACACCCGTTTAATAGACTGGATTCCTACATCAGAGTAAAATGAAAATCTCCATTTTTGCATAAGACCTTTTTTACAGGCGAAAGTGAAAACATGATCTTTTACGAAATCCAGGTAAGACATGCAAGGCATCAAGGTTCGTGATTCTTCGAACTCCGTTCCGCTGCGCACTCTAATTACTTCGAGAACCTGAAAGGGAAAATTTGCATAAAGCGTGAGCCCAACCACTGGCTCAGTAAGAACTTTGGTCTGACGATACTCACGCCTCTCTCAACGTGTCACTCACGTCCTATAAGAGCCCTAAAGTCATCGTCTCTATATTCATTCGTGTAGGGATAAGCCTAAAGCTTCCACTATGTCCTCTATATTCAATTTATTCATTTAGACCAAGACAGTCGATCATATACGTGAAAGCACATAACATCACAAACGAATCCAGCATTTTCATTCTTCAAAACTAAGAACCACGATGCATGAATATTATCATAACACATAGTCGAACATATAGCTCTACATATAAACATATAATAGTGTTTACCTTATTCTTGATATATTGGACACACAATCCTCTTTCGTATTATACGGATATAAAATCCTTATATTGCTCACTGACATAAAGTCCCTTTAGTATCAATTTAACACTTTACGCATATAAATGCAATGCAACAGGATCCTTATCAGAACCCCAACGTGACCATCTAAACATCGGGTAATATACGACAACACACCAGTCATAAAAGCACATCATTTCCACATAAATCACTTTAATATGAACAAAGACCAAAATGCACGTGAATGCAATGCGTGTTAAAATTTCATTTTTCATTTTATCGGATCCGTGAAAGATTAATTTATGTACTCAGATAATAAACCTGTTACGAGCCTGTTTTCACTAATGGGAGCTACCCACACATTTCATCCTAGTTGGATACCGGCCCTCTATATCCGAGTTGTTTATTACCGAGCATTCCATTAATCTTCCAATTTTCAAAACACGTGTTATGCATGGACATGAACACTTAGACCATAATCTTATTACCGTTTAAACACCACAAATAACACACAAATATGTCACAATAAAATAACACAAAGATTATTAACCACATATTATCACATAGACTATAAATTACACATATGACACAAATACATACACGGCTGTACACACACACGACAGTGATATCCAATCAAGTGTAGCACAATAAACACAAATCATGTAAAGATTATTGTTTGTCCACACACATACACATATAGTTGTACACACCCACATATATATTTATAATAGTATAATTTATATTTACATAAACCATGGATCAGAGTTTTCACTCGATGGCCACGTAGGTTGCTATAGAGATATAATATAGCATAGTACACATATATAAGCCATGGATCGGGAATTATTCCTACGACCACGCAGACTAGGATATATAAACATATATATTCGTATTTAACATATATATAAAGAATGACATATAGTGTATACTATATAGCATTAACGAGTGTAATTAACCAATAAGTCCCCAATTAATCTCAATCGTTTCCAATACTTATACACATAGGGCACGCACGTAATGAATCTCAAACCAACATACCTAAATCAATCAAAACATATATATAGTAGCACATAATGACTTTAAATGAATACTTCATAACCATAACTATAGTTCATTCTATCCTATTAGCTTAATATTCGCTTAATTCTTCTATTAACTAAGGGTCAAGAATTTAAAACCATACTTCTAAACATATTTTCTAGTTCAAAATAATTCATCTTAGAAAATCTGACAGTTTCGGTATTTTAACTTTAAAAATTCATATCTCTTAGAACATACATCCAAACAACCTGAAAGTTTCACACAATGTTCAACTATAAGTATTTTCTACCTTGTTAAAACAGTTTAGCAAGAATTTTAGCCGTTTAAGAGAAATAATTAATTTTGTGGAGTGACACAGTCAAATTTTTCAGAACAAAGCAATCAACTTCAAAATTACAAAATAATTCATAACTTGAACCAAACACTGAAAATTTTCAAAGAAGACGTTTAATAAGTCTGTAATCATATCCAAGTAAATCACATAAATCAAATTAGTATAAAGTCGTATTAAACACATAATTCATAAATGACTCAGAAACTGTGCAGTTTCAGAAAATGATCCATAACTTACTCAATGTAAAACCGTTTTATGCATAATTTATATCAAAATGAAGCTAACACAAATTTCTAGACTATCGTAAAATTTCATAATTTGAGCAAAATAACTAACAAATTAAACATGTACTGCAAACAAAGACTACAAATCTGAAATTCAATTAGTGTTCGGAAAGATCTTTATCTTTTAGAGCCCAAAATTAAAACCACAATCATATAATTTATTAAAACACATATAATTTATATTAATTAGGTTATTATTCAAGTAAAGACCAAGAGGTCTTTACCCATGAAAATCAAAGGCTAAGGAAGAGAAGAAACCAAGGATCCATGGAGTTTTGGCTTGGAAGTCTTTGGGCTTGACATGGGTGTTATTGGAGGGTTTTGAAGCTGAGTCTTGAGAGATTATATGGTTGTTTCTTTGAGTATATTTGGGAATCTCTAATTTAGGGAGAGAAATGCATTTTGAGAGGATTTTAGAAGAGAAAAAGAGGAGCTTTTATGAAGAATCTTGAAGGTTTTGAAATGGAAGATGAATTCTTCTTTTTGGGGCTGTATTTGGACAAGGAGGAGAAAATGAGTGACTTTTTTTGCTGATGTTTTTATGCTGAAAATAGTGAAGAGAAAGGGCCAATTTATAAGGGAGTTTGAGGGACTTACTTGTAATATAGAAGACAAGAGGGTGTAGATTGTAATTAGAGAAACTAGGACACTTGTAAACACACAACAAACCCAACACACATAACCCATACACACGTCAATTCATAAATCACAAAGCACATGCACACACAAAACACCCCCCCCTCTCTCTCTCTCTCTCTCTCTCTCTCTCTATATATATATATATATATATATATATATATATATATATATATATATATATATATATATATATATATATATATATATATATATATAATATTAAAATAAGAGAATGAAGAATTTGGGAGGAAATTCTCCATGTACTTACCGAGAGAGAGAGTTATGGGCATGTATGTCCCATACATGTACATAAAATAAACATGCACATAAAACATACATACATATATACACATAATTTAATCCTCACATATATAATAAGCACATATAATATATCATAGTATCATATAATATGACATATAAACACACATACACATTATCATACATAATATAATTTAATATAGACTACACAAAATACACACACATATATATATATATATATATATATATATATATATATATATATATATATATATATATACTACAAAAAAAGATGTTTTAAATAACAAAACAAAGGTAACGATTGGATTATTTGTCACAATAAATGATTTCTTGTAACGAAAGCCGGATATTGTCACGCAAAACGCAATCTCTGGTAACGAAACAAAATATTTGTTACAAAAAGAGTATTTTCGTTACAAAAGGTCCAGTTTTCGGTAACAAGAAGCAAGCGTAGTTACATAAAATGAATAATCGTTACCAAAAGAATTCTTTTTCGTGACAAAAAATAACAAAAAATAATCGTCACTAAAAGAATATACTCTTGTGACAAATATAAACGTGTTACAAGATTTTTTTATTTTTGTTTTTACATTAACTTACGCAAACTTAAGATTTAAAACATGGGCATTTCAATTGGGAAAGGAGAACAAAAGAACAGGGCTATTAGGGTTTTCAATTTTCACACACCATCGTCCTTTCCAATTTCCAGCGCCGCATACCGAAAAGGTTTGCAGCATCATGTCGACCACCGGTAATAGTTGCAAAGACAATTTGGCGAAGCAACAGCGGTAACAACGATTGGGCAAATGGACAACAACAATTTGATGAAGCGGTAGCGACATCGACGATAGAGCAAATGGGCAGCGACAATTTGGGCATCGACGATTGGGCAAACATCAAGAACAATTGGGAAAATCGGATATTTAAGGTATAGCTAGTTTTTTTCCCCTCTCAATCCACTCTCCTAGGTGATGTATGAAAAAAATATTACCTTGAAGAAACTCCGATCTAGATGCCTATTATTTTCCCTTTGAACTTTGGTTATTAGAATGTGTGTGAATTGTGAGAGGAGTAGAGATTAGGGCAGAGACTTAGAGTATTATTTTGGTGATTGTCATACCAATTTTCAGGCCTTCTCTTTAGAAGCTATTTGGAGAAATGCAAGGAGATAACTAGAAGCAGGTTGAACTTGGACAAAGCTAAATTTGAATATCGATGCGTCAAGAAGTAAGTGTTTGTACTCTGTTTGTTTATCTTACTTTTTAATCTTGCTTCATGTAGTTGATTTTTTTTTCACTTTGTGCTATCTATTTATGATTAATTTACAAATTACAGTGGTGTTTTATGTATTCGAAGACTTGTTATGATTAGTGGAGCATGGCTAATGTGGAATAACAATTGCTCTCAATTTAATTCGTACGGCTGATCTTAAACTCACAATGTGCAATTTGTTGTGTTATGTCTTACTGTTAGTTGGTTTTAAGAACTTAAAGTTTTAACTCTCTCGTGCCACTTAAATTTGTTATACATCACTTACTTTACGGTGATTGGGTTGGATAAATAGGTTCAATTTTTATGATTGTTTGTGCCTTGTCACAATCTTTTTTTATATATAGTATATGTGTTTTCTTACGAATTATGATTTTGTAGTTGGAATAAATATTTTCTTCTTCAATAGGAGTAGATAGGCAAATGAAAAACTATAATGATAGCCTATGTATGTCTAGGTATGTGTGGTTACTTAATTTGAAGTTCTGAAATACAGTGTTGAATATGGTGCTTCAATAACTGATATCTTGTTAGCTTTTGAATACTGTTGGGGATCGTGCATGTATACGCAGCGGAATTTAAAAATTTTAGATCGAACTAGTTTCGATTACATGCATAAACTAATCACATAGTCAACGTACCTTAACGCTTCCGCCATACACATGGTAATTATCGATTTTTATCAAAACATGTAAAACCGAAAAATATAAAACATGCTTGTTCATCATATTACAAAATCGAAACACGTAATCACATATTACTCATGCTTGTAAATTCAAAATTCACACAAACCATGTTCGAATTAAATTTACGAAAGTTTCGATTTAATTACCTCTTGTAGCGTGAGATTTCGACGAATCGAAACCTAGAACCGAACACGTACAAGCTGCGAATTACCAATCCTCGGGGCAGCAACTCACGGCTGGAGCAAGCTGATCCAGCAGGCGGCGGACGGCGGCGCGTGGCAGACGCGGTGGCGGCGCGTGCTGCGTAACAGCGGCGCGTGCGGCTTCGGCGGCGGGGCAGCGGCGTTCCTCTCCTCCAATTAGGTTTCACCTCGTATATTTTGACCCACTCAAACTACAGCACTAGATGTAAACGAGTTAGATAAACAACAAGAATAAACGAAGGAATAGAGAGGAGAAAACCGGCGACAATCGGCGGCGATCGGCGGCGGCGCGGCGGGGCTGCAACGGCCGAGAGGGCTGAGCGGCTAGGGCTTGGACGGCTAGGGTTTTGATGCAAAAAAATCTGACCTCAAACTCTCTTTTGAGGTCTATTTATACTAGGGTTCTCAACCCTAGTAGTCTTAAGTCATTGGGCCTGACCCACTGATGCATTAAGCCCATTCCCTCGTCGGCCTCGTTTCTAACAAACGATCGTTCACAAAATTATAACAAAATTATATTTGTGACGAGCTCGAAGTCCTCGTCGATACGAGTGCCTCTTCGAAATTTCCAATTTCCAAAAAATGGAAACTTCCACTTCAGTGGACCTGCTAAATCGGGAAACTTCCCAATTTAGAAAGTTCACTAAATTCCGCATGTCTCTCTTTCTCTACGTTCATTCCAATTCGTAATCCACAATTACGAATCTTGGATTCAATCATATTGACATCCAATCGTTCAAAGATTAACATGTTAATCTGTGCTTGTTGTTATCAAGGATCTATATTACACGAGAAGTGTGACCCTCAATGGTTCAGGTGTATGCTAGCCGTGGGCTCACAACTCTTTGTGATTCGAACAACACATTGTCCTTATACGAACTCCTCCCAAGAGTCCCGATTAGGGTAAAACTCATTTTACCTAATCCCCGATCAAATCGGTGCCCAACGAATCAAGATTGGCGTCTAGCAACTACGCATCATGATTCCCTAGATACAAGTGAAGTGCCTGCAAGAACCTTATGATATAGTTAGCGTACAGTACGATCCCTTCGCAGCACATGTCCCGATTGAACTAGAGGCATTGGTTCACCGAGACCTCTTATAAAGTTCAATGACCGTGCGGACGTTCTAGGTATTATAAATCCGCTCGTGTGTCACTTAGGGAAACACATTTCCCCAATCACCCCACTATCAACTCTGGCCAGAGATTCCTTGGATTATAAACCGTCAGAACACACAGGACATCCATGACTACTCAAGCGCTCGAATCCCCTACTACAATGCACAGACTTCACACTAGATTTCGGATTGCACGAACGTTGGCCCTTGGAGTGGTCCGCTGTGGGACTCAGGGACAGGTCACGATACAATCGGTCCTATAGTGAAGTCACGGTGATGTCTGGGTCTTAAGGACTAATGGTGTACAACTATATCTTAGAAACCTATTACTCGATGAATGAGAACCACTTATAGATTTCTAGGGCGAGGGAGTTCAGTGAACTCATCTAGTATGAGCACCCACTCAAGTATGCCGATGTCACAACACCGAGGACTGATGAGACGCAATACACATACACTAAGAGCTAGTCTCAAAAGGGAAAGGCCGGTATCCTCATTATTGGCGTAACCCATCGACTAGGAACAAGGTTTAACAGTTACATTACATTGCTGAGTTATCTCACGATTCTACTAGACCAACTCACAGTAATAGAGTAACTCGTTAGGACTATATCTATGCTGCTTGCATGGGATAAGAGATATAGAATGCCAAATGAAATGTTTTATTATTACGAACGAAAAACGATTGTTTTATTACAAGGATAAAGAGAAAGACCACAGCCACAAGTTGGCTTGTTGGTCACCTACTCTAACATAATCCATATGCAATTAGTATTGAAACTTCTGCTCTTTTAACAATAATTTCAATTCTCATAATTATATTTCTTAATTTCCATGTTTGTCCATTAGTAACAGTATTACATTCTACATGAAATAAAATTTGAATTACACTTGTGTATGTAGGCCTTTGGAATAAATACAATGGTGGATGGTGCAATATGAAGTTGCAACAAGTAAAAAATTCAAGGTACTACTACCCTTGATTTCAGGTTATATTGATATGGACTTTTCTCTTAGGTATTCTCTCGGTTGATCTCCTTGAATTGAGGCTTACACTTGCTGCTTTTAGTTATATATTCCTGAATTTTGGTTACGCTTGCTGCTTTATTGTAAAATTGTGTAATTTGGTTGATGGCAGTTCCTAAATATTGATATAGTACCAAATTACACTTTGTGCTAATGTAGTTCTAGTTTTTATTTGCTTGCATGAAATATTACTGTGTGAAAAGTAGAAGAAATTGTCTTTAAATAAACCTTAGCCTAAACGGAATCATTAGGCATTCCGTGAGTTTGACTTGAATGAGAAAAAATAGTTTATCGTGTTGGTGCAATTACCTGGAATCTATTATTTTTCATATGCAGTTACTTATTGTTGAATTTGAATGCCTATCAAAGTCCACTCATCTGTTGAGACAGACTACATGTTACGACATTAGGTGACGTAACAGAATTGTTGTGTTGTCACAGTAATAAATCTACGAAAAGCACAATAAAGAACACAACAATTTAATGTGGTTCGGATACAAATGTACCCTACATCCACGAGGACTTGCAAAACTAGTTCAGATTTAAGTGTACATTAATAGGGCTTAATAAAACACTAAAGACTCCCTCTTTATGTGATACGCCGTTCTTGCACACGACTCGAACTTGTTGATAATCAAAGCAATTCCTCCTCCGCACTCTTGGACTTCCTCCAATGTTGAACTTCCTTCAAACGGTGGATCGACCTCTCCCGAGATCATTTAAGCACTTCTCCCGAAACGCCGATCTTCTTTATGGCCTGGTAGAAGAAACCTGTTCTGTTGCCACACCTGCCGTGCAGACAGGGCTGCAGCACGGGCTGCACCCTTCAAAGCCTTTATGCTGGGATTTTTCTTTTTAAAGCTCCATGGGACTCATATGAGGTTGAGGGCCTTATATAGGCACGAAATCCACCACCCTAAACCGAACTTGGGCCCTAAGAAATCGATTAACTAGGTAATAGAATCCTAGTCGATTTCTACTTCTATTCTAGATAAGTACAAAAAATACCTAACTAGAATATAATACATGAAAATAAATCTAAGTCCTAATAACAATATTACAAAAATAGGACTCTAATTAATTCCAAAATAAACATGGAAAACAAATCTTTGCCAATCTTTAATTTCCACGTATGGCGGATTTCTTCAATCTTCACAAATAGAAATCTCGTGCCAACAATCTCCCCCTTTGGCATAGATTGGTTAGAATCCATGTTTAACAAGAACTCCCCCTGCAGATGAGATTTACTCCCCCTGCAACAGAGATGCCACTTTTCTTCACCCGTCTTGGTCTTCTATCAGAGTGTCCCATCACGGGGCACGTTACAACGCAGCGGAATTGGGTGAATGCCGTGACAGACTTCCGTCTCAACCTTCCTTGTGAACACACGTCATCCAATAAGCAAAGCAAACAAATCAAAACCCAAAATCAGACACTAAGTATATCTAGTGACCCGCTCTGATACCAATTGTTGAATTTGAATGCCTATCAAAATCCACTCATCTGTTGAGACAGACTACATGTTACGACATTAGGTGACGTAACAGAATTGTTGTGTTGTCACAGTAATAAATCTACGAAAAGCAGAATAAAGAACACAACAATTTAATGTGGTTCGGATACAAATGTACCCTACATCCACGAGGACTTGCAAAACTAGTTCAGATTTAAGTGTACATTAATAGGACTTAATAAAACACTAAAGACTCCCTCTTTATGTGATACGCCGTTCTTGCACACGACTCGAACTTGTTGATAATCAAAGCAATTCCTCCTCCGCACTCTTGGACTTCCTCCAATGTTGAACTTCCTTCAAACGGCGGATCGACCTCTCCCGAGATCATTTAAGCACTTCTTCCGAAACGCCGATCTTCTTTATGGCCTGGTAGAAGAAACCTGTTCTGTTGCCACACCTGCCGTGCAGACAGGGCTGCAACACGGGCTGCACCCTTCAAAGCCTTTATGCTGGGATTTTTCTTTTTAAAGCTCCATGGGACTCATATGAGGTTGAGGGCCTTATATAGGCACGAAATCCACCACCCTAAACCTAACTTGGGCCCTAAGAAATCGATTAACTAGGTAATAGAATCCTAGTCGATTTCTACTTCTATTCTAGAAAAGTACAAAAAATACCTAACTAGAATATAATACATGGAAATAAATCTAAGTCCTAATAACAATATTACAAAAATAGGACTCTAATTAATTCCAAAATAAACATGGAAAACAAATCTTTGCCAATCTTTAATTTCCACGTATGGCGGATTTCTTCAATCTTCACAAATAGAAATCTCGTGCCAACACTTATTATTTCTATTAGCATTCCTTACAGAATATATATATATATATATATATATATATATATATAAACGGAGTTGATGTGAAGAAATACAAGGTGTACAGGAAGAGACGAAAGAGTTGATTATAATGTAAGTAAATATTGACATTCAATTATATGATCTCATGATAATATACATATTTTCCTAATTTTTATTTTGTTCTATGTATAGCGTTTATTCTTAAAATTGTTCATGTGTCTTGATGATTTAACAACATTAAACCATCTTGTATTTACAGGTTATTGGAGTAAATACGATAGACAGTACGGTATGAAGTTTTAGAACTTAGCTTGGATTTTGATCATATTGGCCATACAGTTTGAAATATATTGCTACATGTCATCTTATTTTACTTTTGAAACTTATATGTTTTCTGTTGAAGGATGTATTTTTTTGCTAGTTGGGATATATTTTTTTTAATTGTATATATGATTTTTGAGGCAATTTATACAAATTTATTTCAGGTTTACAAGCCATTATCGAAAATATATGAAAAATATAAATATTATTATAATAATAATAATAATAATAATAATAATAATAATAATAATAATAATAATAATAATAATAATAATAATAATAATAATTATTATTATTATTATTATTTTTATTACTACTTATTGTCATAGTATTTGTGACAAAATTATGATTTATATAAGGCTAAAATAAAATAATAATTATGGGCATTTGCGAGGACTAATTTGTCATAATAAGTATTTGTGACAAATATTATTATTAAAAATATATATCAAATAATATTCAAAATTTGACTATTGGTAACGAATGTTGTTTTTGTAACGACATAAAATCGTATTGGTAAGGATCATGTTGTTACCATAGATTATGATATTGTAACGAACCAACTTTAGTTACCAATGTATTGGTAACGATTACAAAGAACTTGTCACCAAAACATTTAGCGTCGAGCTTTAGAGGACAATACAAAGGTAACAAATTCGTCGTTACTAAAGGTTTTAGTGACAAAAAAAGCATCTATTGTGACGAATTTCCTCGCCAGAAGTGCATTTTCTTGTAGTGATATATATATATATATATATATATATATATATATATATATATATATATATATATATATATATATATATATGAAACATGTATGTATTATCTATTAGACTAATATACATGTACACATATTAGCATTTGTACACATATACACACGAGACACAAGGTATTTACACATAATTTATTAGATCAAAAATAAATATATACTCATACAAACTCAATTAGCATGAATTACTTATTCCTATTATGTCATATAGTTAATTATAATTCACATAATTCGTGGGAGTAAAATAACTAGATCAGATAATTCACTAAATCACAAGAAATATACACTTAGCATGTATAGAAATTACTAATTAATCCATGAGTGCACATTCATTATTTATTTAAGATAATCTGCATATAAATAATTAAGGTGCATAACATTTACTAATTAATTCATGAAAGGTAATGTAAGTATGGAAATGAACATATTGATAATTTATTCAATAAATCCCTATAATATGCTTATGAAAATGTGGGGTGTTACAAAATCTCTTTCTCATTTTAGTCCCTTTCACGAGTTCGCGGTGTTTCCGAATGCGTTAAGTAGACGACATACAAAAGAAATCCAGAACGTGAGAATTATATTTTCATACGAAGGTATGTTATTGGTTTTCGTTCGTTGCTTAGTCACAGTCATTTTAATTTTGATATTTGGAGATGTGTTTATAAGAGGTTATTTAATAATTTTGGTGTGCTGAATTATGTGATGTGTGTATGTAGTTAAATTAGTCTGTTGTCATAGTGCATGTGTGAAGTTGGAATTCCAGATTATTGATAGTTGATTGAGAAGCATCTTAAACAACTATAGTAGATTTTTTGAGTTGCTTGGTTTCGTCTTTGTTGATAAAACGACTATTAATTTGTAGTTGACAACAATAGTCATCCGTATTTGGCGGGTTATTATTTTTACGTATTCTAACGTAGAGTTTAAATTCTCACCGGATGAGTTGATTATGTACAATAATCGGATTCCATTCATATTATGCCACGTGGATGATTTAATTAACAAACTCTAAATCTAATTAAACTAAATTAAATTACCATAGTTGTAAATTTAGGGTTAACACTAACATTTCAAAAAAGGGTTAACAACTAACGAAATAATAATAATAATAATAATAATAATAATAATAATAATAATAATAATAATAATAATAATAATAATAATAATAATAATAATAATAATAATAATAATAATAATAATAATAATAATAATAATAATAATAATAATAATAATAATATAAAACCTTATGTTCAAGGGACGGGTTTTCGGGTTTTGGGTTTTGGGTTTTGGGTTTTTTGGGGTTTCGGGTTTTGGGGTTTCGGGTTTTTTGGGGTTTTGGGTTTTCGGGTTTCGATTTTCGGGTTATGGGTTTTTTTGGGTTTTTGGGTTTCGGTTTTCGGTTTTGGGGTTTCGGGTTTTTCGGGGTTTAAGGTTTCGGGTTTTTCGGGGTTTTGGGTTTTCAGGTTTTCGGCTTTCGATTTTCGGAAATTGCGTTTTTTGTCCCAATGGGTGACGGTATTCGGCTATCAAGATTCGAATTCTCGGAATCTCAGGGTTCGGGTATTTGTAGTAATTTTTTTTTAATTTGAACAATTATATTTTTTTCCTAAATTGTTGTTGGCTGAATGATTTTAGAGAAAAAGTTTTATTTGTTCTTAGTTTTTTGTGTTTTGTATTAAATGGGCAAACTCAGTTGTTATATAATATTGCCAAGTGAAATTTGAGATATGTCCACATGTCAGTTTATTAGTGGAATCCGATTATTGTCTTTTATAGGCCCATCCGGTCTGAATGATCACTCTCTAATGTATGTTTGATTTGTCTTTGTTACGATATTAGTATTTACATATTATAACTATTTCATTTACTGTATGTTTTATGGCATGCTATAATAAATGGCAATCAATGTTCTGTTGATGGTGAACTATGATGGTGTGAAGGCATTAAAGCGTTTCACAGTTGGTATGCTAGTACTTGGATTTGTTTGTTCGAAATTGACTGATTTAAATGCTGATAATTTGTAAATGACATACAATCGCCATAAGTTTGGGGACTGCATTGTGGGAGATGACGAAGACATAACGTCTATGCTTGCAAAAACAATTGACATTGCAAAATATTGGGCTCATGCGAAGGAAAATGATGATCATTATGTTGTTTAAATTTCGGGAAGGTTTTTGGCTTATGTGGATAAGGGGTTTGGGTATAAATTTGAAGTTATTGGTAGTTTATTGGTAGTTGTGACGAACGAAATATGAATGTTCTACCGAATGCCAAGCAGCTTCTGGGTCACAGTTGCATATACTTGATTAAGGATGTATGGTAGGTTTTCAGGGGTTTACTTAAATTTGGGAAAGCTTCGTGCAAATTTTCGGTAGAATGTGGTTTTGAGTTTCACTATGTGAAAGAAGGAATCATATTGAGCAATGGCCAAATGTAAGTATAGAGATTTGAATAAATGCATGTACTCATGGATCCATTGAAAAGTGCAATAAATTCTGTTGTATTAGGAAATATCACAAATATCATACATGCGGCATGACGTTTGGATCTTGCAGTAAAATAAGAATTACGTCTGATAAATCGTTGAGTTGATTGTAAATGAGATACGAGCTGTGATTCATCAAGATAAAGACAAATACAATATCATTATAAGCTAATTTGTTGCATGGAGGGATGTCGATTCAGGCACAAAGGCTGTTAATGTGTATGAAACAACTTCATACTCATTTCTTCCTTCGTATTTAGACGAAGTGCAAAATAGGAATTCAGTTAGTGTCTTTCGTTTGGAGGTGTTAGAGGAAAATGTTCAAGCTAATATGCTATGAGGACTCTTTCAAATGTAAACAAAGGATATATAAATTATATAACCCTACAAATAAAAATATGGAAAAATATACAATGAAATAAATGGCTACAATTCTGTACAAGAATCATAGGGAATGACTAATATGTTGCTCATAATCAGAGGAGCCGGATTCTCCTCTAATTCCACCCCCCCCTCCACCCCTTCCCCCCCCCCCCCCCCCAAAGTTGGCGTGGTAGTGGCGTGGTAGAGAAAGAAAAACTTGCTACGATCAAATAAAAATTATAATTTGGCCACCTCTTTTGTAAAGACATCGGCCACTTGTACGTATGAGGGAACAATCCTTAGAGTAATGATATTTTGAGCAACAAGATCTCGAACAAAATGATAATCAGTATCTATATATCTGGAGCGAGATTTTGTTACTGAGTTTGAAGCAACAAATATGGCACTTTGGTGTCTAGTAGTTTCGAAGGTTAAGAGAGGGTGATGTGGTTCTCGAAAAAACTTGAAGAGTCCATGAAAGTTAAGCCGTAACATAGGCAAGAGAACGATACTCGACTTTTGCACTAGAACATGCAACTATGTTTTGCTTTCTAGAGCACCATAAAATTAAATTGCTGGCAAGAAAAACAACAAATCCATATGTTCAACGCCGAGTGACGTGGTAGCCTGCCCAATCCACATACAAAACAGTCGATCAATGTTTGAGAATAATCAAATGAGAAGAATCGACATCATAGTGGTAGGTTTCTTTCACATAGCGTAAAGTACACTTCAATGCTGTAAAATGGTCAATAATGAGGCCATACATATATTGAAATATGGAGTTAATGCCGTAAGATAAATCAATTCGTCTAAGAGTGAAATATTGTAAAGCCCTAGCAAGAGAACGAAACTGCGTAGCATCTGAATATAAAGTACCATAATCGGTTAAACAAGATCCATGCTTGCAATCCATCATTTCTGCACGAGTTAATAGGTCAAGGGCATATTTAGCTTGACTAAGAAACATACCCCTGTCATTTCAAACAACTTCAAAACCCAAAAAATAGTGTAAATCACCGACATCCTTCATGAAAAATACTTTTTTTTTAAGAGAACGACACCCGATGAGGGTGGGGGGTTAGGCTTGACCCCCTACCTGTTTATAAAACAAAATTTAAGAAGTACGTAATGAGTTTCGCTCAAATTGCTACTGCCCAACGTATGGCTAATAATAGCAATTGACAAACAAAAGACAATAGCTAACTAAGAAAACGTTAAGAATACGGGCAAAACAGGTGGCCCAAATAATAAAAAGGACAGGGGTGGGAATGATCATAGAAGGTCGGGGAAGACCAAGGTAGACCGTTCGCCTCACCACAACAGCCGAGGCCACTTACACTTTCGCAAAAAATGGGCGAAACAGGTATAACGACTGCGAAATGTGTGGCACCATTCGGCAAACAGTCTAGTCTTGATAGACTCAAACAATCCATGATCACCCCAACCCTTTCTAACATGTAAAGTTCACGAAAATTCCTAAATTGCCAATAATATAAAAACGTGGAATTCATGAAAAATACTTTGGCTAGTCGATGAATGATATAATGCAACATAGAAGAGTTGCTTCCCGTTATTATCATATCATTAACATATATAGTAGAAGATAAATAACACCATGACGGTTGTGATAGACAATTAGAGAAGTATCGACAAAACTTGAAATACATCCAATACCTAGTAAACAGTGGCTAAAACGCTGAAACCATGCTCGAGGAGCTTGTTGTTTAAGACCATAAATAGCATGTTGTAAGAGACAAAAATGAGTAGGTAATTGCGGATCAATATAGCATGTTGTTTCTCCATATAAACTTCTTCAAAGAGACAACCATGAATAAATGCATTTTAAGTTGACATAAAGACCAATTATTTATTTGCGGCAAGGAACAAAATAATCCAAACATAAGCAGGTCGAACAACATGACTAAAGGTTCATTCAAAATTAATACCTGACTTTTGAGAAAAACCTTGGACCACTAGTCGAGCTTTGTGGAGCTCAATTGCCTGCATAAAGTTTTGTCTTAAAAATCCATCTACAACCAACACCTTGATGACCAGTGGGACGAACAACTAATCGCCATGTGTTATTGTGTTTGAGAGAAATAACTTTATCATCCACTGCCAAGAGCCATGCAGGATGTTTAACAACTAATTTAAAACCCCGAGGCTCTTTAAACGCAAGATGTCCCTAAACCATCGAGGAGCAGTGAAAGCACATAACGGATCGACAATGTGAGGCTTAATAATACCATCTCGAGCACGGGTAGTCATGGGGTGAGTTGAGGTGGCTGCTTGGGCAGCGGGCAAAGAGATAGGTAAAGAAAGTTAAGATATTGTAATGGGAGGCATAATAACATGAATTGAGTGAGCACATGAAACACAACTTTGGCGGTTGAACTAGAGACGGAAGGCACACCTTTGGGGAAAGAGTTATTACTTGGAAAGAAACTATCGGAAGTAGCGGTAAAAGTAACATATTCACTACCAACCGAAGAATGAATACTGGATGAAGTTTAAGTAAAATAATCCTCAAAAAATTGAAGATGACGAGACACTTAGAAACTGATTAGTTTTCTTATCCAGACAACGAAACCCTTATGAAGAGAACTATAGACAATAAAAACACAGACAATTATGCATGGTGATAATTTATTGGGCATATATATAATCACGTAGAGAGGGAAAACAAAGACAAGCAAAAGTACGAAGTAAATAGTATAAGGGAATTTTACCATGTAGAATTTTGTGAGGATTCTTGCCATCAAGAATTAACGATGTGGGTCTATTAATGAGATAGCATGCCGTGGAGAACGATTAAACCCAAAGATGAAGAGGAACATGGGAGTGAAACATTAAAGTGATACCGATTTCCGTTATGTCATGATGTTTTCACTTCGCAATACCATTTTGATTAGGTGTATTGGGACAAGCTATAAGTTGCACAATACCACACTTATGAAGAAAAGAAGTAAACTTATGGTTGGTGAATTCCGTTCCGCCATCGCATTGAAAAGATTTTGATTTTACGATCCAATTTATCAACAACATATTGGTGAAATTTGGGAAAGAGCGAAAAAATCTGACTTGAGTTTTACGGGATAAAACCAACTAAGGAAAGATGAAACATCTACAACACACAATAGTATTTATAACTAGATGGGGAGGGTGTTGGGAATTAGGCACGTGTACACATTGGAATTTAATCTGTTTATTTATTTATTTATATAAACTAATTTATATAAATAAACAAATGCACATAAGAGCAAATAATTGCGTATCTTTTCGTTTCCAATCACCGAAAAACATGCTTGCTTATATTTTAAAAATTCATAATTTAAATAAACACATAAGCATGCTCGCAGTATTGAATCGAAATTAAATAAATCATCTAGCATGCTCGACAAAAAACAAACGATCACATAATCATCTCACGAAATTCATGTTTTAATGAAAACATATAATCACAATTATATAATTAATTTAAACCATAAATTAAATCGGATTAGTGAGATTACCTCATGAAGCGTGAATCGGATGAAGACTCGAGAAGATGGCTATCTGCTACTTCACACTCCAACAAATCCAACCGCGCTGGAGGAGGCCATGCGGTGGGGTTTTCTTCATCTTCTCGGATTTCACCTCGTAAAATGAATTTATACACCCTAATAGCACTAGATACTAGAGTGTTATAATAAAACATAAGAAAAACTAAAGAAAAGGAACAAGTGACGAAACCGGCGGTGGAGAGGGCTAACAACGACAGATGTGAGGAGGAGAGAGAGTGTGCGTGCGGCTAGGGTTTCTTATGTAGTTCACAAGACCTGCAAATTTATATTTATAGTGTTCTTGTAAAAACCCTAATGGAATTAAGTCGGGCTGGGCCAACAACTTAATTCCACTAGTTTTTCTATGCTCGTTTCTCATAAACCAATGATAAAAAAAACACAAAAATTATATTTTCATAATCACTATAACGTCCCCGTGAATACAAATGCCAATGCATAATTTCCAATTTCTAAAACTGGAAACCCTAATTCAGTTGACCTGCTAAATGGAGAAACTTCACAACTTAGAAAGTTCACTAAATTGTCGCCTAATAATTTTCTCTATTTATTCTCATTCATAACCAACAATTACGAATATTGGACTCAATCATATTGACTTGCAATTATGCAAAGACTAACAATTAATCTCTGATCGTTTATTCAAGGAGTTCAAGTATACAAGAAGTGTAACCCTCGATAGTTCAGATGTAAGCTAGCCGTGGGCCCACAATACATTGTGATTTAACTCGTGCCTAGAGTTATAATTAAGATGGAACTAAGTTCAACTTAACTGCCCAACGAATCAAGATTGGGGTCAGCAACTACGCATCATCATTCCCTATATACAAGTGAAGTTCCTGCAAGAGCCGTGTGATATAGTTAACATACAGTACGATCCTTTCGATGCACATCTACCGATTGAACTAGAGGCATTGGTCCATCGGGACCTTTATTAAAGTTCAATGATTGTGCATACGTTCTTAGTAATATAATCGATTTGTGTATGACTTAGTGAAACATTTTTACCTAATCATCACATAGTCAACTCTAGTCAGAGACTCTGTTGATTATAAACTATAAGAACACACATGACATCCATGAATATTCAAGCCACCGAATCCCCTACTACAAAGCACAAACTTCACACTAGATTTTAGACTGCACAAACATTGTCCCTCGGAGCGGTCCTTGGTGGGACTCAGGGACAAGTCACGATACAGCTAGTCCTCTAGTGAAGTTACGGTGATGTCTGAGTCTTAAGGATTAATAGTGTACAACTATATCATAGAAACCTCTACTCAATTATTGGGAACCACTTAGAGATTTCTAGGATGAGGGAGTTTAGTATACTCATCTATATGAGTACCCACTTATGTATGCCGATATCAGAATACCATTTACTGATGAGACGTAGTACGCATACACTAAGTGCTAGTCTCAATTGGAAAATGCCGGTATCTTTATTAATGGTGTAACCGTTAACTAGGAACTAGATTTGACAGTTATATTTCTTAATTAAATATCTCATGACCCAACTAGATCAATTAATAGTAATTAGAATAACTGTAAGGATTATATATATGCACGTGCAAGGGGCAAAGATATAGAATGCCAAAAATAGATTTTATCATTAATATTGTTGTAAATAATATGGAATGTGGGGTTTGCTAACATAACCACTTGATGGTTTTCAACTTCGCACTAGTTTATATACTTCCCATGTCTATTCTATTGTGTTAATTGACATGTAACTCTCTTTGTAACTTTTGGTGGTTACCACCTATATTAATGAGAAACACTTCCTCCCCAGATAAACCCCCATAATTATCTCTCTACGGATTTGTTCTTTGCATTCTCTGTTTTTGTCTTTCTCTTGTTGTTTACATTGTATTATGCTGCATTATTCCATAATCACCAAACCAAAGAGCTAGATAAATAGGCCATTTTACAATAGATTATCAGCACAAAGTGCTCGCCGTGATTGTGGAAAGACAATCGTTCGTGGATCGAGGATACTCGAAGAATTCGGGTGCTCGTGGAAAGGTAGTTTTTTGTAGGACAATGATACATGAAAAAATAGCAATTTGGGTGCTCGTGGAAAACCAACCGTTTGTGGCACGTGGATGCTCGAAGAACTTGTGACTCGGGTTCGTTCGTGAAACAGTGATCTGGTCCGAAGAACACAATACATGCTTCTTAATATTTGGATTTAAATATTTCAAGTAAGCTTGGTCATTGCGACCCACCTTTGTGAAGAGGTGTTGAGTGTATATTTTACACAATTTTATACTTCGTAGAGTTGGCTTTTTGTTAGAATTGATTGATATTTGGTGCTTAAAGTTTTGATTTATGGTGTTTCAGGAACAAAATAAAGAATTGGATAAATTGAGGGTCAAAACAACAATTAAGAAGAAAAGGTGGACGAAAGCGGAAAAGTCAAAGTCAAACGTGCAAAAAGAAGAGCCCTGACGGCTGTCCGAGTTGCAAAAGGAGGATAGTAACGTTCTGGAAGTGAGACGGCCGTTCGAGTGTTTAGAAAGTATTTAGAAAGGCCGTCCGGATAAGCTAGACATCGCAATAAGAATAGTTTATCTGCACAACGAATTTCTTGCCTCTACACCAAGTTTTGACCCCTATATAAGAGAAACACCAATGAAGAAAAAGGGGTCCTTTATGCAATATTAGAGCGAAGAATTACGAGCGAAAACGAAGATAATCGAAGATTCAAGCATAGTTCTTCTTACTTTCTTTATGAACTTTTATTATTTGATTTTTAGAATGACTATGGGTATCTAAGCTTTTATATCTAAGATTTTATTTGAACCCTATGTGGGATTTGTGAACCCAATTTTATGATTTTATGCAAGTTTTAATTTCAGATTACTTCTTCTACTTATTCTATTAATTGTATGAAACTGACCACTTTATGTGCTTACTTGTTATTGTTGAATGCATGAATCGGAAGATCAGTTTAGCAATTAGAACTGCGGTAGAAGAATCTTTGTGGTATTAACATATGAATATAGTTAATCTCTTAGGTAGCCATTATTGAGATTTGTGCTTCATGTTGTGTTCTAGATTTAATTGTGTAGGAATATAGTAATTCAATACAGAGTATTAGAATTGTAATACACGCGGAAACGGTTTAAGAATTAATTTAGCATCTCAGGTTAGTAATCCGGGTTAATTACTTGCATAATTGAAGAAATTGGGGGATCGATAAAATCCTAGGTTCGTTTATCCTGATAAATCTTCGTGTTTAATTGTCTTCTTGTTCTTGTTGCTATTTCATTTGCTTTAATTTAATTTAGTTTAATTTAGGTTAATCAATCATCTTTCGACTGTGTAGGGTGAGCTTGATAATAATTGGTAGAATCTAGCTATTAGGATTAGATGATTTAATATTCTCTGTGGGGTTTTTGGCACTTTGCACCCTTGAATTACACCATTTTGGCACTTTGCACCCTTAAATTGCAAAATTGGCAGATTGCACCCTTTAAACATAAATTGTTTGGCACTTTGCACCCCAAATCAATTTTGGCTTAAAAAACTTACCTGCAACTTGCTGGGAAACCTGGAAGATGGGCAAATTCATAATTTTCTTAATATGTATCCTCTTCCCCCAATTATTAATCACCCTTCCACCATTTTTATTTTTCATCCCTTTAATCAAAAAATCCTAAAATCATTTTAGCCATTTCTTTCAGTGGTAAATCAGTATAAACACTAAACAATAAGAGCAAATCACTTTTTTCTTTTTCTTTTTTTTTTTTTTTTGCATTTGAGTTTGAAAAATAATGTAGCTGGAAATTTTAGGCCGAGCCCTAAAAAAAAATCTTTTTTTTATTAGTCAAATGACAAAATAAGGCTACTGGGAATTTTATTTGGTGGCAGAGAGGTGGTACCTATAAATTTCACGATGGGAGGAATTTTGTGCTCCCATTGAATAGTTTGTATCTGAAAAATGATTAAAAAATAATGTTACTATGGAATAAAACTTAATCTTCTGAAGGTGTGTTATCAGACTCTTATCTATATATTCCGATTATTCTTGAGTTTTGGCTATGTAAATACATATTAGGGCAAATAGAAATGGCTAAGAAGAATTTAAGATTTTTTAATTAAAAGGACGAAATATAAAAGTTGTGGAACGATGATTAAGAATTGGGGGAAGAGGATAGATAATTAGAGAATTACAAATTTGTCCATCTTTCAGGTTTTCAACAAGTTGCATGTAATTTTTTTAAGACAAAAGTAATTTGGGGTGCAAAGTGCCACACAATTTATGTTTAAAGGGTGCAATTTGCCAATTTTACAATTTAAGGGTGCAAAGTGCCAAACTGGTGTAATTCAAGGGTGCAAAGTGCAAAAAACCCTTCTCTGTGGGATCGATATCTGGACTTATTGTCCACTATATTACATGTCCATGTGTACACTTGCGTGTAGGTAAAATCACCAACAAGAGGCAACCTTTCTTCCGAAGTTACGGGTCTATTTTGCCGAGTTCCTCAAAGAGAGTTGTCTTGGTTCCCTAGGTATTCTCTACCTGCCTCCTTGTGTCGGCTTCACGTACATATACCCCTTTGTTTAAAATCGTTCAACCGTTTCCTGGGAGTATGGTGTGGGTTACTTCAGCGTGTAACTCTTGCAATTTTGATTTCGTAAGAGATGCAGGCTAGACCTATTTGATGGAATAATATGCAAAGATATGCTTATCTTGAAGTCATTAATTCATTTATTCCATGATGATCTTGGTAAAAATCACATGTATTAGGTAATCTTCATTATATAATTAGTGCTATGAAAATTCCTTATTGTTTCAAGTAGAAAATGGAATTATCGTGAGCACATCGTATTATCACTGGATACTGGATATATATATACATATATATATATATATATATATATATATATATATATATATATATATATATATATATATATATATATATATATATGCCGGATGCCAATTTACAACATTTCAAAGAAAATTGCATATGTCAATTTGTTTACTTTGACAAGTATATATTTCCTTAATAATTCATGGTATTTGGTTTGCTTGGTTGGATTTATATGAATTGTTAAAAAAATCTTATGCACTAATATGGACATTTTGTTTAAGATGATCTAATGTGTTGCTCATACTTGACATTATGTATTAGACGATGCAGATGAATTTAGCATTATGGATCTATTTAGTTAATTTATGATTAACTATCGAAATAATTTTCGAATCACTTCATGAATTTTGTATGATGATGTAGAAGCTATTCATGGTTTATATTATTGAGCATGTTGTATCTTCTATATTCGGCAATTTACATAGTTTTAATTTTTTGGTCTATCTCTAAAGGAGAATTCTATTTGATTGGCCCATTGTTTATCCGTAAGATGTAAATTTGTGACAAAAGTGTGATAAAAAATATTTGGTTCTTCGTTATACTTTATGATATGAAAGTTATGAACGCGCAAGAACATGTAGTAAATGAATTATTAGATCGGAAGTTCTAATAAGTTAAAATATTCATGAAATTGTTTATGGATGTTACATTTCTATAAAACACTACTACTCCACATTATAGTTTATTCGAGAACAAACTCGAGTTCACCCATCTTAATGTGTTTGGTTGAAACTATATTAATTGGAAAATGGATGTTAAAATCCATCTTTTTAATATGAAATTGAGAATGGTTATCGAGCACAATTACTAAGCAAAGTCCTCAAGATAAAATAATGATTCTGACTGCAAGATACTTAGATGAGGTCCTTCGTTATGGGCTATTCATGAATAGAGAATCCCCAAAAATTATGGGATGTACTTGCTAATCATTATAATCACCTAAAGACTATAATTTTGCCTGAAGCAAGGAATAAGTGGATTCTACTATGGTTTATGTAAAATCCGAATCATAATCATATCATAAATACATATTATATGAGGTGGATTAAGCCATTGTCGCGCACATGTACTGCGAGGAATGTTGTTATGCCAATAATAATGCACCAACATCGACTAATTTGGTGGATGGCAATGTTTCCAATGTGGAGCTCATTGCTCAACTCACATACTTGGGCAGATCTGACCAAATGATCCACGTTGAGATATTATTGAAGTGTTGATTTCATGAAATATGCATTATGCTCATTTTCGTCTCTTGTTTATTAGTTTTTTAGCTTATTGGATTTTATTCATTTTATATCATTTGTTCGATTATGTTTAGTTTCTGATATGGAACATATTATTATGTGACTATATGATCTAAATGACTTATTATGTTACTCAGTGGTGTTTACTTCTTAAATTTTATTTGGTACCGCAAGTGTTGGATATATGTGATTAGATTTATATAACTCTCTAGACATGACATGTGGAGATAAGTGTCTAGCAGTTAGTGCGACTACACATACTTTCCTTAGAGATAAATCATACTTTATTAATTTAATGTCTAGTAGTAGTAAGACCTCTTTGAATAATATATGAGGCCCATGTAACTTTGAAAGATGGTTATGATAATTAATGTGTCCACATTATGTTCTCCATGTTCCATTAGAACGTTGTTGAACTTTAAAGAGATTTGAGCTAATGATTATCATGTTTTGAAACCATTAAAGAAAATGTAATCGAATATATGTGTATCACTTCTAACCTGTGCGGCTAGAAGCGTACCTAGAAAAATTAAAGGAATTTTCGACAGGGGTTATATAGAACCACAAATTGAGTGCTAGAAGCATCATTTGTCGATTGTTGTACCAACATATGCACATACTTGTAATGACTCCCTTATTTTCTTGGGGATAATCCAATGAGATATATGTGGACTATAGATCACCATTAATAACTTATATTTAGAACCTCAGACAAGTAATCTCTTTACCGCTTAAATTGCGGACTGTCACTTTGATGAGACAGTCTTTCTGCCGTTAGGGGGAGGAAAGAACGTCCACAATAACGTCCCTGGAGGACAGTGTGAAGTCGTGTGGGATGACCCCACCGTGTCTCATCAAGATCCATACTCAGAGAATTGATAAATAGATTAATACATCATCCACACTAATGTTCCTGATGAAAGGCGTGAAGTCATGTGGGATGACTATATAGATCGGCAACTAACGTTCCTAAAGAATGACTTGAAGTCGTGTGGGACGAGATCATTCACACTAACATCCGTGAAGAATGACGTGAAGTAATTTGGAATGACAATATAGATCTTCAAGTAACGTCCACACTAGTGTTCTCGGAGAATGGAGTGAAGTCGTGTGGGATAACTAATAAATCTACAAAGAACGTCCATACTAATGTTCTCGAAGAACAACGTAAAGTCGTGTGTGACGAATAATGCCAGACTCATTCTCTGATTTGAAACTGTGACGAGATCTCATATAAACCTGCAAGGATATATTTCCTAGAAGGACAAAATACGGCTATGTCATCAATCTCTGCCAACCAGTCTTGCCTCCCCGCCCAGAAGAGGGGGAGAGCAGTGGGATAAAAGGATTCACACCCCCGGAAGCGGATGAATGCCTAATAACCGAACCCGGTTAGCATTAGTACCAATGGGATTCCACTTGATCCATCTCATAAAATAATTATGGAATATGGATTCATCCAGGGGACGAAGCGGGGACGCCTCGACATCAATATCCATTCCCTAGAATAGAAAAATCTCGGTTAGTTATTCATGCACGAATGAGATGTTATATCGGGCTGAAATGATCATCGATGACATATTCACGTACAATAGCTACTGAACTTATATTGAATGATGATATAAAACCTCAATCAATTGGTAAGTGTAGTCAAAGGGATGATGGGCCTAAATGAAAAAAAAAAAAAAAAAACAATCCATTATGAGTTTAATTCCTTGATGAAACTAAGAGTGTAGAAACTGGTACCTCCTTGAATTTTACACATGGAATATAAGTGACTACTCACAAGGAAAAAAAATGAGATTGGGAGCCGGAAGACTCATCTCATAGCTCAAGCAATGGAATGAGATTGGGAACCAGAAGATTCATCCCATAACTCAAACGAGATTGGGAGCCAAGAGACTCATCTCATAGGCCAATTAATGAAATGAGATTGGGAATCATAAGATTCATCTCATAGCTTAAACGAGATTGGGAGCAAGAAGATTCATCTCATAGCTCAAACGAGATTGAGAGGCAGAAGACTTATCTCATAGTACAATGATTTATGAGTAAATAAGATTGGGAGCTCGAAGATGCATCTCATAGTTCAAGGATTTCTTCAGCAACCTAAGATTGACTTTAAAGAGAGATACTCTCTCACGACGAATGTTATTAAATATGTGTTCACAATGTATCGTATGGGGATCTAGATACAAGTATTGATATGAAAGTCTCGGAAGAACTCCGATTTCCCGAAACAATTAGTTCCAGACCACGGAACATAAACTCGGTTGGGCTGAGACGTTCACTTTAATCATGGCTTGAAATATGTGGAAGAATATATGATAATCGCCTAAGTGAATAATTGCTCGGAAGAGAATATGTGAACAATAATTGGTTTTCATTGTTCATGTTACTACAATTTATGTTAAGGACATGAACTTGATTTAGACTCCTGAAGAAGTCAAGTAAGAAAAACTCAATTATTGAAAATTTGAGTTCAAAATCAAACTTATAAAGGAGAATAATTTGTTGCCTCTACCAACTTAAAATTTATCATGTCGATTATATTTTTGTCCATCAATCGAATTACATCAAATAGATGTTATGGATAAAGCAAATTGTCGCCTAACACCCATGGGAATTCGACAATGGAATAGGTCGAATGATTAATTACGTCCCATGGAGAAGGACGAGGAAGTTTTAGCACCATAAGTGCCATCTCTTAATACGAAATCCACCAATTAAAAAAGAAATATAAATTAATCCAAAAAAATCCACATAAACGTAAACATAGAGTTTTATTTCTACACTCTACTGTATCTTTTTTATCTAGTGTTTTTGCTGTTGTTTGTTGATGCGTATTAAAGTCCTAGTACTGTAGTTCGTGTTTTAAAGAACGTTGTTGCCAATGCACTTTTGCGCATGTTTTTTTACATGTATGTTTGTGCATGTCCATTTGAGCGAGTGTGCTTGTGCATGTTTGTTGATTTGTATTAATGTCCTAGGATTGTAGTTTGTGTTTTCATGATCCTTTTTGCGAATGCACTTTTGCGTGAGTACTTTTGTGGATTGTACTTAACTCCATGTACTCGATATGATTGCATTTTTTGGTAAATTTGTTAGGTAGACTTAGCTCACCTCACATACGGTGTATGCATCACAGGATGATGCAAAGCTTGAGGTTTATATTGCATTGAATAGAAGTCATACCCACACAAAGCTTGTTCCCAAAATCTATTGTTTTGTATTGAAAATATCGTTATGTTTTGGAGATCTGTAAAGTTTAACTTAATGGTCACTTAGTCGAATCATGCATAAGTTTTTTCTTCACGAAGTAGTGCGTGAATACACATGGCCTGAAGCCAAGATTGGGCATGTTTGAGATTCCTGTGAATTGGTTGACACAGAAGATCCTACGAGATTGAATTGACTATAATGCAACATACATTGAGAAAATGAAGATGGGATTCATTAAATGTGACAAGTCCAAGAACATAGTTATGAGGTTTCTTCAATCAACAACAATAAGAGCTCAAAAAATAATGATCTAGCAATGATTCAAGATAACTACGTAAACTTATTTTCTAAGTCTTCGCCTAAAGTTACCTTGGAAAACCATATTAAGGCTATTGACTTGTGTAGATTATACGAGTTTGCTCCCTTGTAGACGTCAGGGGAGTCAACTTGAGGGACAATACAATGTAGGTACTCAGTATGAAGAAATTACCCGAGTACCTAGTTGTACTCTTTTTTCCTTCGTGGGAGGTTTATTTTTCTTACAACATTTTTGTTACTTGACAAGGTTTTAACGAGGCAACATATGTTGATTGAAAATATTGTGCGTTGTACTCTTTTCCCTAACCGATATTGTTTTTCCCATTGGGTTTTATTACTCGGAAGGTTGTAACGAGGCAACACAAAAAACACAATAGTGTTTTAATAGGAATCCCCAAGGGGGAGTGTTGTAAATGATATGGAATGTGGGGTTTCCTAACATAACCACTTGATGGTTTTCAACTTCCTACTAGTTTATTAACTTCCCATGTCTATTCTATGGTGCTAGTAGAGATGTAACTTCTACGTAACTTCCACCTGTGACTCTCTTTGCAACTTCCTATGGTTACCACCTATATTAATGACAAAACCTCCCTCCTTGATAAACCCCCATAATTATCTCTCTACGGATTTTTTCTTTGCACTCTCTCTCTCTCTCTCTCTCTCTCTCTCTCTCTCTCTCTCTCTCTATCTATCTTGTTGTTTACGTTGTACTTTACTGCATTATTCCACAATCACCAAACCAAAGAGCTAGATAAATAGGTTACAACAAATACTAAATAGATTGTTTATTACAATAATAAAGAAACGACCACAACCACAAGTTGCCTTGTTGACATACTCTAACAAATGGAGTTGGAGATGGACCCCATAAATCATAATGAATCCGTTCGAATAAAATGAGAAACGTTGATTCAAATTTGGAGAAGGGAAGTAGTTATTTTTTCCTAATTAATTATCAAAACACGATTTTGAATTAGAATTGCTTTTACCAGAAAATGTGATTACACCATGCTTATTTAAAGAGGAAATAACACGGAAAGAAGGGTATCCTAGTCGTGGTGCACGATAATTACAAAAAGAAAGGCTTGAAAAAAAATTTGCATGGCCATTATCTAGCATCTAAAGCCCTTTCTCAGAACGCCCGACTACCACCACCCGTTCTTGTTGCTCGATCCTGAAAGGTAAAACCAGAAAGCAAAAGTATCACTAAGAAATTGTTCTCATTACAATATTTTTTTAGTATTGTGAGGAATAAGAAGAACATCAGACATTTTGAAAGGATGAGAAACAACAATACGAGAAATAGGCAAAATTGGTTATTTGCCACACCATTGACAAATGGTTGCAACGATCTTACCGGATTGGTGTGATGTTGGTGAGGGGAGTTCGATTTGAAACATCTTGAAGGGAAACCACGTTGTGCAATCATAGCTAATTGAGAAGATTGAGAAGAAGAAGCACCTGCAATCAACTGTGGGATAAGCTCTTGGCTGATAGCTTTTCAAACCAAATTGGCGGTGAAAGGTAACGATATTTGAGACAACATCGAGGTTGAGAAAATATTAAAATCAAAACCAAGACCTCGTAGAAACCAATGGACCTTATCTGTATCATCAGCTAGTTTCCAATAGCACTAAGTTGATCGCATAATGACCGGAATGAGTGAGCATATTCGACAACACCACGAGAGCCACACTGCATTAATCGTAGGTAATCTTTGAGTTCGAGTTCTCTAGTTAGCAGCACGAGATGTAGTGGAGTTAACCACTTCAGCGGTACATTCCTCAGTATGCGAGGCATACAAAAGATTGAGTAAAATTCGATTTTTCGTGAGCCATATTTTGTAGGCAGGTGTAAGAACAAGATCATTTCCAGAACGGGTTTGAGTTGTGTGTGCCGATAAAGACCCATCCATATGACCCATAAGATATTGACTTTTCGAGGAGGTGAACTAGACGATGACACATGAGTATGAGAGTAAGTTTTGATTATCACCATGTGAATCATGGTTTAAAGCAAAAGCAAAGGATTGGATGATGCAACCATGGGAAAAAAAATCAATAATATTAACGAATTGACTCTTATACCATGTAAGGAAAATGCTCAAGCCAATATGCTTTGAGGAGTCTTTCATATAAACAAATGATTCATGAATTATGTAATTGTACAAACATAAATACAGAAAATATACAATGAAATAAATGGCTACAATGGACAAGAATCATGGGGAATGACTGATATTTTTCTCATAATCAGAGGACCCAGATTCTCCTCTAATATCCCCCTCTCAAAGTTGGCGTGGTAGAAAAAGAACAAAACGCACAAATTTTTGGTAGAATCTAGTTTTGAGTTTCACTATGTTAAGAATGAATCATATTTAGTCATGGCCCAATGTAAGTATAGAGATTCGAAGAAATGCATGTGGAAGATTCATGCATCTATCGAAAAATGACATAAATTATGTTGTATTAGGAACTATCACAAATATCATACATGTGGCATGACATTTGGATCTTGCAGTAAAATAAGGGCTACATCTAATATAATCGTAGATTTGATTGTAAATGGTATTCGTGCAATGCCTACAACAACCCTAAAAACGTGATTCATCAAGCTAAAGACAACAATATCGATATTAGCTAATTTGTTGCATGGAGGGTTGTCGATGCAGGCACGAAGGCTGTTTATGTATATCAAACAACTTCGTATTCATTTCTTCCTTTGTATTTAGAAAAAGCGCGAAAGAAGAATTCAGTTAGTGTCTTTTGTTTGGAGGTGTTAAAGGAAAAGCTTCAAGCCAATATGCTCTCAGGAGTTTTCATTTATAGACAAATGATACATGAATTGCGTAAATGTACACACATAAATATGAAAATATACAATGAAATAAATGGCTACAATTCTGGAAAAGAATCATGGGGAATGACTGATATTTTGCTCATAATCAGAGAAGTCGGATTCTCCTCCCTAGGACGTTGATAAAATTTTGAATAAATTTGTGTGTTGTTTCTTTGCATTTGCAGGATGTTTGAATGGGTTCAAAGCCTGCCGTCTTGTTGTATGTGTCGACGATATTTTAGTGAGCGTAGGCACAAAGGTATTTTGCTGAGTGCTGTTACGAAACACGATAATGATGGTAAGTGTTTGTGTTATGTTATAGTTGACTTTGAAGATCTGCATAGTTGTTTTCAACATTATATGTAGTTGAGTATCAATATCCGTAATTCGCTATTTTACAAAACACGGTATTGTATACTTGCGTTTTATACGTAGGTTTCGCGCGTATCGTCAGCAAACTGGAAATGACATATTCATCTTTATTCACATTTCTTATTTTTTGTGGTTGTGGTTCACCCATCGTAAACTCGTGTTTTCTTAATTTGTATTAATGCATTATACTTATTATAAAAAAATTACAAGAGCAACTCCAATGCTAGATATAAAAATTGAGTTATCAAATACTCATTTGATATTTGAGATAATATTTTAATGTTGAATTAAAATTCATCTACTCCAACCATGTTTATCAAATTAATTATAAACTGGAAGTTACTGGGTGATTTTATTTGTAATCGCCACATGTCAACTTGTGATTGGATTTAGGTGGTTACATTTTTTATAAGTCAATTTCCAACAAGTATATCCCGTAAGGGATGGCCTAGCGGTTGAAGCAAGTCGTTCTCTGTCAATTGGCCCAAGTTCAAGTCCCCTTGCCAACAATCGCTACGTCGAGTTTGTCACACATGGTTAGCTAGTGTGGTTTACATCTCTCGTATGATTTTCAAGCTATTATACGAGAGTGTAGGTTTATCCAGTGCACCTATATGGTTGAATTCGGGTTCCTTCATTACAAAAAAGAACAAAAAAAAAAAGAGTTGTTGCTTTCACGACGTTATCAACTAGTCGTGCTTATCTTTCCATGATTATGAGAGAAATACCAATCATACTCTCATTTAGATATAAACCTGTCAATTCACAATTACTCAAAGAAGAGATAAACTTATTTTCTTATAAAAAAAAGGAGAAAATTTGACAAAAACCCCCCATTACACAAGTGTCATGAGCCCAATTTTATTTCTAATTTTTAAGATAAATCTAAAACAGCTTTTATTAATTAAAAATAACTAATTATCACTATTATACCCCTAACTAAGAAATAACCCTCGTTTATCTTTTTGATATATGTGTAATCCTAGACACCGTTTGATTTTCTTATCCCATCTCTCTCTCTCTCTCTCTCTCTCTCTCTCTCTCTCTCTCTCTCTCTCTCTCTCTCTCTCTCTCTCTCTCTCTCTCTCTCTCTCTCTCTCTCTCTCTCTCTCTCTCTTTTCACGTTTCTCATCTTTTCTCTTGAGGATTTTCATTCTCTAATCTCTTTCATTCAAACCGCCACCAGTCCTTTTCCTCTGCACCACCGGCGGTGATACGTTCCAGTCATGCATCGAAGCTAGTGCCGAGCTAACCGGAGTGCAAACTCCAATTGTACATGTTGATGAAGTTGGTGATGCAATACACGAAGATTATCTTGTGCATACTCAGTGCCATGAAGGTGTATATCCGAGTTTAATTATTGATGGAGTAGGTTGTACTAATGCGACTAGTTATACTTCAGTGGAAATGTTTAGTGTATCAACTTTTGATTGTTCTAGACCATATGAGCTACAGCTCCTTGAAGATGATCGTGAAAGATGGTTTCTATATGCTCCCTTTTATATTTGTCCGGATTGGAGGACGAATCATTTTAAAGAGGGGGAGTATGATACGATCCTGACAAGCTCCAAGATGAAGAATTGGATGAAGAGAAAGCGAGTGAGATTAATGGAGCCGTTCGTGTTGGAATTGAAGGATAAAGACTTGAATCAGGCCTTTGAAGATTCCTTGGAAGAAAAGGAAAAGGAAAATTCGCCGGACAAGTCGAATTTCATGCATCCCGGAAGTCCCGTATAATTTGTTGAAAAAGGAATCTTGAACGCCAGATGCATGAAAAAGAAAACTTTTGGGATGCAGTCCCTTTTCTATCTCTCCAACGCCAGATGTGCCGCCCTCATGTGGCGGTCCAGCACCCCATGACGGTGGAGGCCTTGCATCGGTAATAATATCAGCGGGAAGATTCATGGTTGGTGGTGGTGCGGATGACGGGTTTATCGATTTTGGGGTTCTAGACATATCCATATGTTGATTCTCTCAGCCATCTTCCAATTCTCTCGGCCAGCATCTTCTTCTTTATTTTTTCCCTTAATGTTTGGTTTGTTTATTTGATATATACAAACACAAAAGCATGTAGTGGTTTTTGATAAGTTTATAGTGGATTTTCTTAATGGAATTCGTTATTTACATAGTGGTTGTCGTTAATTACATTGGTGGTTTTCATTAATTACGGAGTGGTTTTTGTTTATTGATAAGTTTTTAGTGAATTTTTGCAATGAAATTTGTTAATTACAAAGTGATTTTCGTTAATTATGGAGAAATTTTCATTAATTATAGAGTGGTTTTTTTTATTGATAAGTTTTTAGTGAATTTGTGTAATGGAATTTGCTAATTACAAAGTGGTTTTCGTTAATTTACAGAGTGGTTTTCATTAATTACAAAGTGGTTTGTGTTAATTACATATTGATTTTCGGTAAGTTTATAATGGATTTCCATAACGGAATATTGTAATCACAAAGTGATTTTTGGCAAGTTTATAGTGGATTTCAATTTGTTAAAAACTTTGTTTTATTTAACTTTAAAAAACATAAGTATAAAAAATAAAAAATCGAAACTAAAAAAATGAAAAATAAACTTTTTTAAAAAACGAAATCAAAATTTTCTTATGAAAAAATCGAAAAAAAGAAAAAAAAAAAAGAAGAGATTTTTAGGATTGATTTGGGAGCGTTATTTTGGGCATAAAACCTGAATCGTGATTTGGGGGCATAATTTTTGGAGAAGATTTGGGTGTAGATTGAGGGCATGATTTGAATATATCAACATAATGTTTTTTTAATTAATTGGAATAATTAATTGGGGCATATAAGGTATTTTAGATTGATTGGATTTATGACAAATAACAATTTAAAAAATAAATTTATCAAGAAGTCAAAATTGAAAAAGGGAGTTTTATCATATAGCCCGAAAAAAATATTCAAATCAACAGATTATTCTAACTTAATGCAATTAATTGACCCATCGTAATTCCTTATATACCCAACTATAGATTATGGCAATAGATTATGGCAAACCATCATGATTTTTCTTTATTCTATATATATAGGAAAAACCAATTCACACATTTGCTGGAACCACTGTTATTATACATAAACATGTAAAACTATTATAAATAGTCTAAATAAATTTCCACAAATGTGTATGGAAAAATATATTTAAATGAATTTACACATTTATCAAGATTCAATGGTTCTTTTTATCTTAAAATGAATGTCGGAAAACTTTCTTGTATTTATATTTACATGAACTACAATATTTGATACTACCTTATGGATGATCTTGACGCCATATTTATAGAGGGTTGTGAATTGATACTAAGAGGACAAAAAAGAGAGAGAAATTATAAACAAAATAAATACTTAACCACGTGGATATGAAGAAAAAAAGTGTTGAAAGAAATGCTATATTGATGCTTTTGATAGTATTTGTAGTGAATGGTTCAGCAACATCGACTTTTCCAATATGTTATGGAAAATGTATGTTCTTCTGTGTAGTATTTGGTCCGAAAATTCCATGTGTTGTTCAGTGTTTGCTCCAATGCTACATTAAAAACAAAATTGCAAAAGAAATTTACTACTGCAATCTTGGTTGTGCAGTTAATCAATGCTCTAAATTTGGCAAAGGTAATTGTATGTTCCTACCTTTTATTTTTTATGTCCATTTAATTTTTTTTCCTCATGAATTGGATGCAACTAATCTTTTAATTTGAATTCGCAGATACGAGAAAATTACAAGAATGCATAACTTATTGTGAGAGAAAGAAATGTCATTCTCTAAAAAAATAGAGTTTCTAAGATTAACATAAACCATCAAACAAATTGAAGTCAAACTCATTGTCTTTTTGTTTTCTTCCATATTATTAAATGAAAATTTGAGATCTTATGGTTAAACATTGCAAAAAAAATGAGGAATAAGTTGATCAATTTTAAAAGATCATAAATGTCTTGTTGCTTATTCAGGTACCTTCCAAACTTCTCTCGCTTATACAATTTTCATTTTGAGCTCTTACCATCAAATACTTTGCAGTTCGAGCTCTTACCACCAACTACTTGCAGCTATTTGAATTAGTTAGTCAATGTGGATAAATCACAATTTTTTTTGGGTAAATTACGGTGACCCTTGAGGTATGACCAAATAACTTACACATCTATGTAATATCAATAATTAGAAATACCCCCTCAACTATTGCTCCGCTCAACAGACACACCCTTACGTAACAATGATTAAAGGAATCTTGAAGATTCCATTAAATATTCAATATGAAATTACAGATCTACCCCCGAGGGTAAGTGTAATGTACCCAGGGGGGTAAAAATGTAATATTTTGTGTTACCTAAGGGGTACCCGTAATTTATCCATATTTTGTTTGTTTAATAAAATGGTAATTTAGACAATTCATTCATTTCATTATGGTTTATAATGAAATGTTAGTTTTAGGGGTAATTGTAATTACCAATGTCACATGGGTTTTTAGTTATTTTATCTTACATGAGAGGGTATCCACAATTTACCTTTTTTAAAACAAAAAAATATTCTTTCACTTTGGATTAGCTATCATATTTATAGAGATCTAACACTAATTAGGTTAGACTTAATTTGATATTGTAAACAACAAATTCAGATTTGTAAAATACTTTTAACAAGATATACGAATAATCATGAATTCACTTGTTGTTGCACGCTCAATTTCAATGAATTTAAACAAAAATAAAGGTTAGATGAGCTAAGGAAACCATTGAGCCACAAATATTAAAAAAAGAAAGATGTTCTAATGGATTTGAAACATAAAAATAAATTGATTAGGTAAAAATATAAGAAATTATCGGATAAAAGAGAAAAATTTAAAAAAAAATAAAAAATTTATCGAGCATCTCTTCTGTTATCTACCTTTTTTTTCAAAATAAAAAAAACTTTTGTATCAAAGAGTGCACAGTTTGAAATATAGTCGCTCTAATATCAATTTGTAGGAACGGAATACCATTACCGAGTAATAAATTCATAAAATGTTAGCGTTTAATTTCTTTCTACCATGCATGTTATCTAGCAGATAGCCGAAAATAAATCTAGACTTACTATATGATTCAGATTTGATCCTTACGTCGTCTTGTAGTTCACAAACTAAAAGATCTCGAGTTGTCGTATTTGGAAACAAGGAATGAAAATGGAAGACAAGGGGGAGAGGGTAAACGGTTTTTGCATAAAATATGTGTGCTTCAGTTTTTTGCATATGTCTCTCTTTAGCCAATGTCATACTTCTAGGATACTAAGTCGTATCTGGGTTAAAACTAGAAAACTATTATAATATCATGATTACTGTCTATTATTGTAATCAAGACAAATTACTTCAATATTGTGCAAAAATATTTATTCTAAGAGTTCAATTTGATCTAGATTGTGAACATTGCAAAATGAACTTATGCATGATATCTAAACTTAACACTTGTTAATTGAAGAAGTAGATCAAGTAGACCGAGTTTCCAATCATATAAGAATGCTTTCAAGATTAATAATATAAATAGAATTTAGCTAGTCTAATAGCATATGACACTGAATATCGTTGTAGCTTTTTTTCCATATTCAAACAATGGAGTATAGAATCGCTATAATTTTTTCTTAGTTATTTGGATGTTTGCTTAAGAAAACAATTCTCTTAAGGACTTCAAGAAGAGTTCAACCATAGGTAGGTTTCAATCACATAAAAGAGATAGCGCTTGTATTAAAATGTATTTTATATGTAATTTTGTGAAAAAAATAGTTGAACGGTGGAAATTTTAAAATTGTAATACTTTGTACCAAGACGAGAAATACTTTCGTATAGAGTGTATTTATTGAGGGCATTTTCATCTTTTCAGTAGTACTTATTTTCGTGCTGGAAAGTGTCAAGTTAAATTGTCATTTCATCCACCATTAAATTATTTTTTCACTAAATAACTTGAAAATTAAATTTTGTTATATTAAAAGAAAATTCATTTTTTTTATAAGACCTACAAGAAAAGAATTATTGAGAGAATTTTATTAAAATATTAACTGGGGTGCAATGTGAATGCTTTATTACCTTTTGAGGGATGTGCTATTCATTTTTCTTTCGCAGGTGCAAAGTTAAAAAATGATACATTTAGAGGAACCAAAGTTATTTTTCTTATATAATCAATACCTTTGAATTTAGGGGTCATTACAAATAAGCCCATCAATGGGTACTTATTCATAAAGAGATACAGACAAAAAACTCATTTACCAATTAGTCCACACATGGTCCAGATTTTTGTAAAAGACTAAAATAGCCCCTCATACTTTAATATTCTCCAATTTCATCCTTAACTTAATTTAACCTCAATTTGACCCCAAATTTCACAAATTATTCAATTTTGACCCAAATTTTTTTTTGCAAAATTCTTTTTTTCAAAAAAAAAAAATTTTGCCGCCGGATTCCGGCGTTGACTTTTCAATTTTTTTTTTCTTTTTTTTCTTCCGGATTTTTTCGCCGATTTCCGGCGTTGACTTTTTCGATTTTTTTTTCTGTAACATTTTTTTTTCGTTTAAACAGTAATATTGTTGTGGTTGACAAAAATATTAACTATATTACTGTTAAACACAGTAAGATTAACTAAATTACAGTTTAACACAGTAATATTGCTATATTAATCTCTAGCACAGTCATATTAACACAACAAAACTCATTATTATATTGGGTAATAGAGTAATATTACTATGATGACCGTTCAACAAATGTAAACATAATAAAAAGCCAAAAGAATTAATATTACTGCGAGTGACAGTAATATTACTATAACAATAGTAATATTACCGTCAACCACAGTAATATTACAATAATAGACAGTAATATTATTACGTTACTCCGTGAATAACTCAAATAAAACAAAAAAACCCAAAAAAATAATAATATTGATGTTGTTGACAGTAATATTATTGTGTTTACAGTTATTTTACTATCAACGACAGTAATACAATTACGTTGACTTGTCAATAAATCAAAAAAAAATAAAAATAAAAAAAAAAATAAAAAAAAAATAATAATATTACGTTAATTTACTGTCAATGGCAGAAAAATTACATAAATGTATTGTCAACGGTAGTACAATTACGTTAATTAACTGTCGTTGATAGTATAATTACGTTAATTTACTGTCAGTGACAGCACAATTACGGTCAACGTTTAGCAACGAACGTAAAAAAAAAAACCTTCAAAAAACACTAAAAAAAGTCAACGTCGGAGACCGCCGGAAACCGGCGAAAAAATCCGGAAGAGAAAAAATATATATCGAAAAGTCAACGCCAGAATCCGGCGGCAAAGAGAAATTTTTGAAAAAAAAAAGTGTTTGAAAAAAAAAGTCAAAATTGGATTTTTGTGGTCAAAATTGGATTTTTGTGGACAAAATTAATTAAATTGAGGTTACAATTAAGAATTGGGTATAAAGGGTTGGGGGTAATATTGGCATATACATGAATGTTTCCTTTATTTATAATAAATATGAAAGGGATGGGCTTATTGGTGAAAGAGATATAACCCATAAACCTAGAATAATAAAGATGCTTGGTTTGGGACTTATGCACAAAAACCCCTTGAATTTATGAGTATCATATGAGTGTCTCAATTTCAAGTATATCTTAACAATAGTAGTCATGTTTCAATACCATTTTATTTTACATAAAAGAAAATTGATTATACAAATATAATATATAAAAAGGTAGACACATAAAACAATATCATACATACATGCTTATAATATATGTTATTGGAAAGCTCTTCAAATCTAGTTAAAGACGGATTGAATTTTATCTAAAAATCTATTATATAGAAAGAATTACAATAGGAAGAAAATCACGATCACTTTGTGTATATATTTGAGCATATGAAAAGACATTTTTATATTTAAACAATATTATTTAAGTATATTAATTTGGTATTCATTATTATCACACAATTGACCTTAACTAATTAGTGGTGTAAGTTAATAGAAAGGGGCATAATAGGAAGTACAAAAATGTTAAGAAACAAAAAACATTCATACTTTTATAGTTGGTAGAGGAAAAGATAGAAATAGAGATAAAGTCGCTCGAAAATATTTTAAAACGACTTATATGGATTAGGCTCATCCACTGTAGTGTGATGGTTATCAGATCTTAGACTAATTAAAGATATATAGTTTTCGCATTCGAGATGATAATGAAAACATACCTCGATCCAATACCCATCGGCGAGTTATATAGCTAACCAACACATGGGTGGGCAAATACGATATGAATTCATTTACAATATTTGGCGATCCATATCAACATGTTTGTCATTTTATTCTCCTTCTTTTCTGTTTTTTGTACGAAAACATGAAAATTTTCTTTTACAACTTACGATTCCTGTACATATATCATTCATGTTTTGCATTCACAGATCTGAGTTAGTTTGTAAGACACAAAGGCGTAACTTTGTATCAAGTTCCCCTTCTGCTTCTAAAGGTTGATGACTATAAACAGGTGTGCCATTATTTTTGTTCATGAAACATGAGCATTTTCTTTTGCCAATTTTAACCTTGTGATACAAAAATAACATATTCTAAATTTAATTTAACTTGGATTATGTATAGAATTAGATGGACGGTTGTTGAGGTAGACCAAATATTCCCGGCTTTGGTATTTGGTTAATCCAAAGAATATTGATTTTCTATAACATCATTTTGAACGTTCTACATAATAAAATACATATTATATGGATTTATTACATTCGACATTCATATTGTTTTACTCTAATTGTCAAAAAAACTTCTTGTGGTATGTTCATAAGCAAGAACCCTACAACATTCATTTTTTTTAGCAAATTGCTTCCAAAAAAATATATTTTACGGATTATGTGCTAATTAAAAGGCATTGATAAGACTAAAACATGAATATTTTAGGAATCCGAAATACCGTAAGTATGTAACAACCGTTTTTAATACAATTCTAATTGATTTACGATTTTTAATTAATTAATGTTTAATTATTTTCATTGATTGGTATAACTATTTAGTAAATAAATTTGATAATCAATAAAATATATGAGCAATTCGATGTATTTAGATGTACATCTACGGTTTAAGTTGTGCACTAGAGAAGTACAACAATGATGAAAGATCTAAATCCAATAAATGAAAATGTCAACTACACTTTTACAGACTTCGAATTTGTATACATAAATATCCAAATTAATTATTTTGAATTTCGTAGTATGAAATTTCTTAATGAATTGTTTATAAAAATGTTATTACTAAAAACAAGGGTCAATTTTCTATAGGTCCCTCTATATTATAATTTATGTGTGTAGATTCTAGTCAAAATTTCCATATTTTAATAAATGAATAATATTTATTGTGGCAAAAATACGCTTAATTAGAATCAAATCAAATCCTAAACAACCTCTCTATCAAAACAAATTACCAAAAATATCTCTTCCAAATATTAACTAAAAAATTAAATTAAATCATAAAAAAATATACAATTAATTTTACAAACTTGTACTAAAAAAACGCTACCGATGACTCCGCGAACTTTGACGCTTCCAGCGACGCCTATGGCTCTGTGCACTGCAAATAGCAAACTGAAAATTAGATTTTGTATTATTGAATTGCAAACAACGAAATACCTATGATTTCGTCAAATGCAAACAACAAACTGGGGAAAAAAAAAACAGAATTTGCATTATTAAATTGCAAACAAAAAATTACCTATGACTTCACCAAATGCAAACAACAAATTGAAGAACTCACAAAAAATTACCTATGACTTCACCGAGCTCAATCAGCCTTTGTGAGCGGGCGCTCTATTACAGACAACATTCACATGGTGGAGCAACTCATGAGGGGTTACGAACGCAAACGTATTTCGCCTCGGTGTTTGATCAAGATGGATTTACGGAAGGCCTACGATTACGTAAATTGGGACTTCTTGTGTTCGATGTTGGTGGGGTTAGGGTTCTCGGAAGTGATGGTCCGATGGATTATGGAGTGTGTGACATCGGTTTCCTATACTGTGTCGGTTAACAGTGTGACGAAGGGTTTTTTTCCGGGGATGAGAGGACTTCGACAAGGGGATCCGTTATCACCTTATCTCTTCGTGATTTGCATGGAATATCTATCGAGATTGATGCACGTTCGTTCGATGGAACAAGAGCTCAATTTCCACCCGATGTGCCACTTGCACAAGTTGACGCACCTCATCTTTGCCGACGATTTGATGCTTTTTTCGAGAGGCGATGGTGCCTCCGTTCGTACGCTAGCCACCACGGTGCTTGAGTTTGGGAGAGCATCGGGACTTCTTGTGAACAACTTGAAGTCGAACTTATTTCTTGCCGGAGTCCCTATGGCCGATCGGACGTCGATTGAGGAGGAATTCCGCTTTGCCACCGGAACCTTCCCATTTCGATACTTAGGCATTCCTCTCGCTGCGTCAAAACTTCGAGTACTGAACTACCAACCTCTTTTGGACAAAATCGAGCATGCCATTGGAGTATGGAAGGGTCATACGCTATCGTACGCTGGCCGGTTGGAGATCTTGAAAGTGGTGGTTCAAGGTACGTGTTGCTATTGGCTTTCGATTTTCTCGATTCCGATTACGGTTATTGGATATATTGAAGACATGGCTAGGGATTTCTTGTGGGGCACTAGCGCTCCCAAAGTTGGTTGGGAGTATTTGTGTAAACCGAAGGCCGATGGGGGGCTGGGGCTTCGGTGTTTACGCACGTGGAATCGTAGCCTGCTAGTGAAGGACCTATGGGACATCCACTTGAAAAAGGACTCCCTATGGATCCAATGGGTTAATGAGTTCTATCTCAAGGGCACGGCTGTGTGGGACTGGCAACCGTCGACGACTTCACCACCGTACTTTAAAAATATTTGTCGGATTAGGGATGAAATCGTGGGCAAGGCGGGTTCCGTTCCATTGCTTCTTGCTCGATTGGAGACGTTCTCGAGCATGGGGAAGATTACAGTAGGACGGGTCTACGATTGGATTAGGGCCCCAACCGGGGGGCCGCCATGGGGCCGACGGATTTGGGACCACTCGATGACTCCCAAGCACTCTTTCATTCTTTGGTTAGCTGCCCTTGATCGGTTGCAAACCCTAGAACATGTGGCTAATTTTCAGACCGTTATGACGACTTGTGTGATGTGTGGGGCCGGAAACGAGGACCGTGAGCACTTATTCTTCCGGTGCAACTTATCGAGAGAAGTTTGGGATCGTATTCGTGTATGGTTGGGGATTTCACAAAGGCCGACGACGCTACGGGCTGCCCTTAAATGGCTCGTAAAGGATGTAAAGGGCAAATCGTACCGAAGCAAGACGAAGAGATGCGCTTTAGCGAGCGTAGTGTATCATATTTGGGAGGCTCGAAACAAATGGAGGTTCGACAAGACGGAGACCACGGTAGGCGCCTTTACTCGGAGGATTCAAACTCATGTTTACTCAGCTATGTTCATGCGTTACCCGGAACTGACGACCAGCACTAGAGGCCGTTTCATCATTGGCCAACTTGACGCTATTTAGACCTATGGGTTAACCCCAAATCGTTTTTTCTTTCTTTATGTCTTTTATATGTTTTCGATAGTGTATTGCTATCCCTTACTGCCTCAATTCCCTCGGGTATGCCCGTTGTAATTGTCTACGACTTTTTTTGATTTATACTATTTACATCTTCAATCAAAAAAAAAAAAACAAATTGAAGAAAAAAATTCAGCAGAACTTGCATTGTTGAGTTGCAAGCAATAAACTACCTATGACTTCGCTAACGCAAACAGGAAACTGAAAAAAAAAAATTCATCACCATTAAAAACACCAACAAAAAAATTGTTTATGGAACACGTTGCAAACAACAAAAACAATAAACAAAGTGTTTGTAAAATGTAACTCAAGACATACCTTGCAAATTGTAAACCAGAGGAATCGAATCTCAACACCAAACGTAATTCTTCAAACAACAAACGAAGTCAAACAAACCTACAAACGAAAATTGCTAACAACAAACGATGGGAAGGTTCTACATAAGGGAGACACAATTCGAATTTGTGCTAGAATTTTAGATTTTTGACTTTTTTTAGGAGAGGGGACGAGATTTTTGTTGTCCTCTTTAATTCTTTCAGCAACAAATCATCTCATAATCTAAAAACATCCGTGTTTTTTCCTTCTCTACAATATTTCTTCATAAAAAAAAGAAAAAAAAAAGAACAGAGAAACGAGAGAGAGAGAGAGAGAGAGAGAGAGAGAGAGAGAGAGAGAGAGAGAGAGAGAGAGAGAGAGAGAGAGAGAGAGAGAGAGAGAGAGAGAGAGAGAGAGGCTTATGAGTGAGATACAGAGGGAGAGCGGTGAGGGATTAAATACAAGGTCAGAGAAACGTGAGATTGGAGAGAGAATATATGAGATTTGTTTTCTTATTAATTGAGGGTGTTTATGTCTATATACTAATTATTTTTTTTTTATTTATATTATTTTTTTGGGTCAAAGGACCTAACCTATATTTATCTAACAACTAGGATCTCTACCTATATAAGTCCAAAATAAAGGTTGTCTAGCAAATTTCCCCTAAAAACAATTAGAGGAAATGAGTGATACCACTAGTTTTGAAAATATATATAAGGAGGTCTAATAAATTTTGCTGTCCTAGTCAAAAACCCAAATTCTGATCTTAATTAATGAGACCCCCTGGGACATATGGATTCCCTATTTTATCCTTTTTATAAATGACCTAATCCTACACCTCTCTAATCATCCGCCTCCATTCTCCTCTCTCGCTATTCCGTTTTTCCTCTTCTCCATGGAAATCTCAGCAACAACTCTTTCCTCCCCCCGATCCTATTCTCCCTCACTCTCCGTCACCTCCAGTCTCTGTCCCTCCACCACAAGTCCCTCCTTATTGGCCGCCACTATAGAGATAGAGCTAGGAAGATGCTAGGCTTATTCCAAACCCTGTACATAGACACCATTATGAAACGGTTTAGCATGGAAGAATCCAAGAAGGGATTCTTGCCAATGTCCCATGGGGCTCATGTCTCGAAATCCATGTGTCCTCAGACACCTAGTGAAATCGAGGAGATTAAAAGGAAACCATATGCTTCTGCCATGTACGGTATGCTATGTACAAGACCCTATATTGCGTATGTTGTGAGTGTCACAAGCAGATATCAGTCTGACCCCCAGCTCACTGGAAGGCTGTGAAAGATATCCTCAAGTACTTACGAAGGACTAAGGATATATTTTTGGTCTATGGGGGTGCCGAGTTGAAATTAAAAGGCTATACCGACTCTAGTTTTCAATCGAATGTGGACGACTCAAAGTCGAACTCGGGATTTATATTCACGCTTAATGGGGGTGTCGTGTGCTGGAAGAGTTCCAAGAAAATCACGACGACTGATTCCACTGCCGAAGCTGCGTATATTGCAGCATCGGAAGCTATAAAAGAAGGGACTTGGATAAGAAAATTCATCCAAGAGTTGGGTGTTGTTCCTAATGCTAATGATCCAGTACTAGCCGTGGCGCAAGCTAAGGAGCCGAGATCTAATCATTCATATAGGTGAAGTCAAGGTAGAACGAGTCACATTGGAAGAGAACGTAGCAGACCTCTTCACGAAGCCTTTACCGAGATCGATCCACGAGAAACATCGAGATTCGATGGGATTACAATTTATGGGTAGTTGGATTAAGGTCAAGTGGGAGATTCTTAGTGTAGGTGACCAACAAGACAATTTGTGGCTGTGGTCTTTCATTTATTCTTGTAATAAATAATCATTTTCGTATTAATGGCAAAACATTTTGGCATAATATATCTTTGTCCCTTGCATAAGCATAGATATAGTCCTTACAGTTATTATAATTACGTATTTTTGATCTAGTAGGATCATGAGATATTTACTTATGTATTATAACTGTTAAACCATGTTCCTAGTCGAAGGGTTACGCCACCAATGAGGATATCAACCTTTCCCATTAGAGACTAGCACTTAGTGTATGTGTACTGTATCTCATCAGTAAACGTTATTGTGATATCGGCATACATAAGTGGGTGCTCGTAAGTTGACGAGTTAACTGAACTCCCTCATCCTAGAAATCTCTAAGTGGTTCTCAATAATTGAGTAGAGATATCTATGATGTAGTTGTACACCATTAGTCCTTAAGACCTAGACATCACCGTGACTTCACTAGAGGACCAGTTGTATCGTGACATGTCCTTGAGTTCCACCGAGGACCGCCCCAAGGGCCAGTTTCCGTGGGAGGTATGTGCATTGTAGTCGGGGATTCGGTCGCTAGAATAGTCTTGGATGTCCTGTGTGTTCTCATAGTTTGTAATCATTAAGTGTATGGCTAGAGCTGACTAAGTGATGATTAGGGAATGTGATTCTCTAAGTCATGCACGTACCGATTACAACACTTAGAATGATCGCACAGTTATTGAACTATAAAGGAGGTCTCGATGAACCAATGTCTCTAGTTCAATCGGGACATATGTATCGAAGGGATCGTACTATGCGTTAACTATATTACACGGTTCTTTCAGGCACTTCACTTGTATTTAGGGAATCATGATGCGTAGTTGCTAGACGCCAATCTTGATTCGTCGGGTGATTAAGTTGAAACGAGCTTTATCTAAATTATAACTCTAGGGATGAGTTTAAACCACAAAGAGTTGTGGGCTCACGGCTATCTTACACCTGAACCATCGAGGGTCACACTGCTTGTGTACTCGAATTCATTGAATAAACCAGCAAAGGTAAAATTGTTTAATCTTTGCATAATTGGAAGACAATACGATTGAGTCCAACATTCATAATTGAGAACTATGAATGAGAATAAGAAAAGAAAATAACTAGGAGATTATCTTAGTGAACTTTCTAAATCGAGAATAGGCATTCGTATCCACGAGAAAGTTTCAATGATTTCGAAAGTATAATTGTTATAATTTTCCGATTATTGGCTTATGAGAAATGAGCAAAGAAAGACTAACGGGCTTAAGCTGTTGGGCCCGGTCCAACTTAAGCCTGTTAGGGCTTTTATACGAGACACTATAAATACAAGATTTATAGGTCTTGCACACAACAAGAAAAACCCTAGCCGCTCACCCTCGTCTGATACCACCTCCGCCTTAACCGCCGTCGCCGGAAATCGGCGTCCACGCGCCCATGAATCTTCAGTAGTTCTAATCCTTGCATTATTCTTCCGTTTATACTGACTTTTGCGTGTCTAGTGCCACGTATCAGTTGAATTCAGTATACGAGGTGAAATCTGAGAGGAGGAAGACAAAGGAGTCAAACTGCCGAGACCCCATCACCGAACACACCCTCACGCGCCCCCACTGCCCCGCGCGTCCCTCGTTGTCGCTTCTCCCGACTGCACGGAATGGTTTTCGTGGCAGTTTGCGCTCATTTCGAAAGTTTGCCTTACGTTTCAAGAGGTAATTTCGGACAATCTTAATTAACTCCTATTTGTTTAATAGGATTAAATAATATGTTTATATATGCAATATGATTTTACTTGAATGATTTCGTGAAATTGTTTATGTATGATTTGTGATGTACTGCGAGCATGCTACGTGATTTTCTTAGCAACTTAACTATATGCATGTTTGTTTATAATTTGCGCTGAAAGCATTAAGGTACGCAATTAATTGCTATTATTGAGCACGTGTTTATATGATTAAATTCATTTTTCATATAAAACTTTTTGTTTTCCGCTGCGTACACATGCCTGATTCCCAATAGTGGTATCAGAGCTCGTTGCGCAATGAATTGCGTTAATATATTGCTTATTTTAATGCATGCTTGAATTTATTAAAATTGTGATTGTTGTATTATTTAATTGGGTGTTTTTTGAAAGTTTGAAATATTTTTGAAATATCGTTTAGAATTTTTCCATTTTAAAATTGTTTTAAATTGAAAATCGGATCAGAAATAATATTAAAACTGCTGTTTTTGTTTTATTCGGATTGAACCGGTCGGACCGGCTAGTCCGACGGTTCTTTTCGATCCAACTGACTGATCAACGGGGAATCGGATAGGTCAAACCGGTTCTCGATCTGACTGACCCGACCCACTGGTTTGGGGATTGTACGCCGTACTAAAAGCTAGACGTACTAAAAGCTAGACGGGTTCCCATCGTTTCGTGCAAGCTTTTCCAAAATTTGGAAGTGAATCGGGGATCTCAGTCGGAAATGATTGATATTGGAACTCCGTGGAGTTGGATGATTTCTCCGATATAGAGTTCGGCCAACTTTTCGAGACTAAGAGTAGTCTTGACCGGTAAGAAGTGTGCGGACTTAGTTAGGCGATCGACTATTACCCATATCGAATCGGATCCTTTAAGAGTCTTCAGGAAACCTTGAACAAATTCCATGGTTATTCTTTCCAATTTCCATTTGGGAATAAGGTTGGATTGTAGAAATCCACCAGGCCTTTGGTGTTCTGTCTTGATTCGCTGACAAATTAGGCATTCGAACACGTATTTGGCTATATCTTTCTTCATTTTCGGCGACCAATATAACTTCTTCAAGTCTTGATACATCTTGGTTCCACCCAGATGGAAAGAATAGGGGGTTTTGTGAGCTTCGTCGAGTATTAATTCCTTTATTTCTTTGCTTGCCGGAATGCAAATTCTTCCTTGAAATTTTAGGAGTTTGCCATTGGTCATCGAGAAGTTTGGATTTTGACCGGTTGCTACGCTTTCTCAGATTTTTATAAGTTGAGCATCCTGGTCTTGAGCGGACTTGATAGTTGATTCGAGCGGCAATTTATAATCAAGGCGGACATGGATTTTCGGCTAACAACGTCGGCGACAATGTTGGCTTTACTGGGATTGTAAAGGATTTCGCAATCATAGTCCTTGACTAATTCAAGTCATCTTCTTTGCCTCACATTGAGCTCTTTTTGAGTGAAGAAGTATTTGAGACTTTTGTGGTCGGTAAAAATCGAACATTTTCCTTCGTAGAGATAATGTCTCCAAATTTTTAGGGCAAACACGACTGCCGTAAGTGTTGGGAATCAGGCACGTGTACGCAGCGGAAAACAAAATTTTTATATGAAAAACGATATTATTCATATAAACACATAGCCGAAAATAACAATTAATTGCGTACCTTAATGATTCCAGCGAAAATTAAAGTACAACATGCGTATAATTAATTCGATAATAAAAATCACATAGCATGCTCGCAGTAAATCACGAATTCATACATAAACAATTACGTATAGTAATTCACGAAAACTCATACTGCGAATAATAACATTTAATTTAATCTAATTAAATTAAAACCTAATTAAAAACGGATCCGAAACCTACCGCTTGAAGCGTGAGGCGAATTCTCGGATTGAAGCAAACTGCCACGGAAACCAATCCGTGCAGTCGGGAGCAGCGACGGCAACAGACGCGCGGGCGGCGGCGGCGCATCTGAATCACGCGCTGTCTTCGGGAGGCGCGTATGGCGCCTGTTCGGCGATTTGACTCCTTTTGTCTTCCTCCTCTCGGATTTCACCTCGTATACTGAGTTCTACTAAATACGTGGCACTAGACATGCAAAAGTTAGAATATACTGAAGAATAAGAGAAAAAGAAAAGTGCTACCGAAGATTATCGGCGCGGGGGCGTCGATTCTGGTGGCGGTGGAGAGTGGTCCTGGACGTGAGGAAGAGCGGCTAGGGTTTGTGGTGTGTGTTAAATCTTGTATTTATAGTGTTTTTATAGCGCTATCGGGCTTAAGTTGGACCGGGCCCAACAACTTAAGTTTGTTAGTCACAACTCAATGATCGGAAAATTATAACGATTATATTTTCGGAATCATTGAAACGTCCTCATCATTAAGAATGCCAATTCTCGATTTCCAATTTCTAAAAGTGGAAACCCTAATTTAGTGGGTCTTCTAAATTTGGAAACTTCCCAATTTAGAAAGTTCACCAAAATGTTCGTCTAGTTCTTTTCCTTTTCTTATTCTCATTCGTAATTCCAACTTATGAATGTTGGACTCAATCATATTGAATTCCAATTATGCAAAGATTAATTTTTTTTTTATCTTTGACCATTTATTCAAAGAACTCGAGTGCACAAGCAGTGTGACCCTCGATGGTTCAGGTGTAAGCTAGCCGTGGGTCCACAACTCTTTGTGGTTTAAACTCGTCCCTAGAGTTACAATTAATATGAAGCTCATTTCAACTTAATCACCCAACGAATCAAGATTGGCGTCTAGCAACTATGCGTCATGATTCTCTAGATACAAATGAAGTGCCTGCAAGAACCTTTTGATATAGTTAACGTACAGTACGATCCCTTCGATTCATATGTCCCGATTGAACTAGAGGCATTGGTTAATCGAGACCTCCTTAGTAGTTCAATAACTGTGCGATCATTCTAAGTGTTCTAATCGATACGTGCATGACTTAGAGAATCGAATTCCCTAATCGATATGTTGTTTCTCTTTTCGTTTCTTTTATGCGCTTTTTGAATTACAATTATTTCTTCGAAACCATAATTGTTGATTGTTTTTTGAGTTTTAGTTTCTGGTGGACAAAAGTTGACAGCTGATCCTTCTATCCATAGACATGGATGTGCAACTTCCGAGAGGTTTGATATTTGTGTAATTTGTGTTTTCAGTTACCTACATGTGGTCAATAATGCTTCTCTGCTCTTGGCAATCTATATGATTTGATGTTTTGACAATCAATTTGGTATATTAACTTAGTCGATTAAGGTTCCAGCATGCGCGAATTTCTCTACCCGCGTCGTCATCTGCCCGATCCACCAAAAAAAACCCTAGATCTGCCTGACCATCGTCACCACACAGCCGCCACACCACACTATTCAACCAATCCCTAACAAGAATAAAATAAATAAAATAAATAATTCATAATAAAAACACAAATTGGCATTTCAATGTCCACAAGAAGAAGAAAAAAAAAACATGGAAAATTCAAAGTATTTGTCAACCATTACAGCCCACTTCATAAACAATTTCTGAACACATGACAAAACCAACACTAAAAAAATAATAGAAGTAAAAAAAAGAACAAATACTATCTTCATCAACAATTTTCGTTGATTCTCCTCCGATGGCGAGTGCTTCCTCTTCTTTCTCAACAACCAGTTCCTCTTATTTTTCCCCCACACGCCGACGGAGTGGAATATGCTGTTGAGAAAGAAGAGTGTTTCTTCTCCACACGCCGACGACGAGTGCTTCCTCTTCTTTCTTTCTCCATCTTCCGGCGGCGGTGGGGAGAAGATTTGACGGAGAAAACAGAGAAAAAAAAGAAGAAAAATCTTTCTCCATCTTCCGGCGGCGGCGGCGAGAAGATTTGGCGGAGAAAACAGAGAAAAAGAAAAGAAGAAAAAGCAGAGAAGAGAGAAAGCTGAAAAAAGAGAAAGCGGAATGGAAAATAAAAAATAAAATTTGGGTTTTGAAAGAGTATAATAGACAGTTAAGGGTAGTTTCGGAATTATGAAAATATCACTTGAGCGGAATATTAGCTATGGGGGTGTTCTCTAATTATTTTTGGGAGGGGTGTTTCCTTAACTATATTCCTAGATGGGGATTTTCTCTAATTTTCCAATTTAAAATATTATATTTGTTAAGTCTAATTTTTTTTTTATTAAATATTAATATTAATAGTTAATTTATTAAATATAGAGCGTAGTTTATTTTCACAGATATTACTCGTTAATAAATTACTCATATATGTAAATTAACTAAATAAAAATTTTTAATTTTTTTTTTAATGGTTGGTCGTTTATTATCTGTCAACCGACTGTTTAAGATTCTTGAAATACCAGTTGACCCGACTTTACTGGCCCAATTAAAATTAGATTTAGATTTTAATAAGTCGGTTGATTGGTTGATTATAACCAAACTTTATAGATCGAACAAAGAAGACCTAAACCAAGGGGAATCTCACCGAGCATCGTCCTTGATGACCATGTCGCATGACAAGGAGATGGAAGAAGAGAGGCCAAATTGTACATAAGAGAAAAGTAGAGATTGTTAGAGGATTTTAGAGAATTATTATAAACCTCGACATTGTAGATATTTTATAGGAATTCTTCGGAGAGTTCTAGAACATTTATCAATTGTAGGATTAAGATGATCACCAGACATTGTAGATATTTTATAGGAATTATTCGAAGAGTTCTAGAACATTTGTCAATTGTAGGATTAAGATGATCACCACAGTCTATCGAAAAAGTAGAGTAGTATAAATAGGAATAAGGACTTCATTTGTAAACCAATTCGACTGATTCTGATAAGGTGGATGAATCAATTTCTATGATAAACTGAATCAAAACTATGAATGATGTTTATTTTGTTGTGTTGATAAACTGAATCAATTTCTCATCGATTTCATGATTCGGTTATTATTTAGGGTTTTGGGGAAAGTGTTTGATAATTACGTAATTTGTTTGATTGATTTAATCAAGTTTGATTAAACTATTACTTCACCCGTGCGAATAGTAAGATCAATGTTTGATATGCAATACGAATAGAAAAAAAATCTATTCCATGTAAGTAACGAATTAAGCCAAAATAGGTGAAAAAAGCTAAATATCGAAGGTTTAATTTCCATCTACAAAAATGGAATACATGCTTACTAATGTTACCATTACCATTACTATCCCCATTACCATTATCAATACCAATATCAATACTATTACGATTACCACTACAATTACCATTACTATTACCACTATATTACCATTACCATTACTATTACAATTACCATTATCGATACCAATACTGATATAAATACTGATACAAATACCGACACCAATATCAATACAATCATTATCATTACCACTACCATTACCATTATCGTTACCATTATCATTACCATTACCACTACCACTACCATACCATTATCATTACCATTCCTAATGTTAATGCTAATTTTAATTGTAATACTAATCATTATCATAACCATAATCATAATCATAATAATAATCACAATCATAATCCAAATCCTAGTAGAAATAATCATAATACTAATAGTAATACTAATATAAATACTAATACTAATGTTAATACTACAACAAATACTTTACTCTAAAAAATATTAATACTAGTAATCATACTAATACTCATATTAATACTAATACTAATGCTAATACTAATACTAATACTAATACTAATACTAACCCTAATATACTAACCCTAATATACTAATGTTAATCCTAATATATTAATGTGAATGCCAATGCTATTATTAATATTAATGCTACTCCTAATTACAATGCTAATGTTAATACCAATCTTAATGCTAATGCTAATACGAAACTAATCTTAATCCTAAGACTAAACATAATCCTAATCATAATTCTAATATTAATACGAATTCTGATCCTTATCATAATCATAATCGTAATACTAAGAGGGTGTTTGGCTAAGCTTATTTTAAACAACTGAAAAGCTCTTACGTCTGATAAGATGTTTTAAGAGCTAATAAGCTGTTACATCTTATTTTTAGGATTAACTTTTAGAGTGTTTGGATAATGGGCTTATTTCCTATTTTTACTCATTAAAAGATCTTAAATAAAAAGGTGGGGGTAGAGGTACTTATTTAAAAAGATCTTATTTGCTCTTCAACAGCTTATTTAAAATTAAAATTAAGATCTTTTTCTAAAAATTTACCAAACACTTTGGAAGAGCTTATAAGCTCTAAAACATCTTATAAGCTCCTTTTAACATCTTATAAGCTTAGCCAAACACACTCTAATTCTAAAATGATGATGCTAATACTAATACTAATGCTAATGTAATGTTGATGCTGATGTTAATGCTAACGGTAATGCTAATGATAATCTTAATACTAATGCGAATGTCAATACTACTAATATCAATCCTAATATTAATCGTAATTTAGTAATGCTAATGCTAATGTCAATGGTAATACTAATACTAATATTAATCGTTATATGCCAATGCTAATACTAATATATTAATCATAATCCTAATGGAAATGTTGATTTGTTAATGCTAATGCAAATCTGAATACTATCTTAATGCTAATGTTAATCCAAATTATAATCATAATCACAATATTAATATTAATGAAAATCCTAATGTTAATGCTAATGATAATTTAATCTTCCATCATAACGTTAATGCAAATTCCAATCCAAATACTAATTATAATCTCAATATGTATCTTAATTGTTATTATAATCCTAATACTTATGCTAATAATAATCATAATCCTAATCTTAATTTTTAACACTAATATATGCTAATGGCAATACTAATATGCTAATGCCAATGCTAATACTAATCTTGATATAATAAACTTATATGTTACTGCTAATGTTAATCATAATCCTAATCCTACTATAAATCATAATCCTAATCTTATTCATAATCACAATTCCAATTCTAAGCTTAATCTTAATCATGATCGATTGTGATCCTAATTCTAATTTTGATCCTAATCAGAATCCTAATCCTAATCTCAATGGTAAAATTAATCATAATTCTAATCTAATCATAATCATGATTCTAATACTAATTATAATCCTAATGTTAATCCTATTATTAATAGTAATCTTAATTCTAATACTAATTCTAATACTAATCTCTATCCTCATCATGATCTAAATACTATTCATAATCCTTATCGTAATACTAATACTAATGCTAATAGGTTGATTGTAATTTAATATTCATCCCTATATGCTAATGTTTATTAGATTTATAATATGCTAATGCTAATACTAATATATCCTAATGCCATTGCTAATACAAATGCTAATATGTTAATACTTATATAGTACTATGATAATGCTAATACTAATGCTAATCATAAAAGGTTAATGCCAATACTAATCACGATTATAATCCTAATAAGAGTTATAATCCTAATCCTAATCGTAATCATAATCCTAATCATGGTAATCTTAATCATAATCTTAACGTTGATCATAATACTAATACTAATACTAATATTAACATGCTAATGGTAATTTAATGTTAATCCTAACACACTAATGCTAATTCTAATACTAATATAGTAACATTAATACTAATATGCTAATGCCAATGTTAATACTAATCTTAATATACTAATATACTAATGGTAATACTGATCGACTAATGTTAAAGCTAATGCTAATCTTAAAATGTAATGCAATCCTAATATTAATCATATATACTAATCTTAATCTAAATCATGATCATGATTCCGATCCGAATTCAAATCATGATCCTGGCCTTAATTTTCATAATCCTGATGTTAATCATGACTTTGATCCTAATCAGAATCCTAGTATGCTAATCATAATCTTAATCGTAATACTAATACTAATTATAGTACTTATATTTATACTAATACTAATAGTAAATGCAATATTAATAATATTAGTTCAATATGAAATTATTTAAACTCTTACTTTGTAATAATCTAGATTGAATGGATAACTACATTGAATTTAATATGTCATTTTATACGGTTTATGGGTACCATAAAATTATGGTTTGATACGATGATTTAAAAAAAACATAAGATGAAATTTATAATTATGTTATTAAAAAAACAGTAAAAAGGGAATTTTTTTAAAAAGATTGATTTTATTTATTTATTTTTTCATCATTAGATTACTAAATGAGAACAATTAATTGTTTATTTATTACTTCACAAAAGATTGGTAAATGGAGTTTTCTTTTCAAAATAATGAAAATAGACAAATAAATATGATCCAAAATTATTGGAATAAAATCATAACAAAAAAACATAAAATCAGAAATTAAAAAAAAATAAAAAATGCAAATTTGGTGGAAGTGTAATCTTTATAATATAAAAAAACGTGTATTTGTATATAAAAAAAATTGAACTTTCAACTGTAAAGTTTGAAAATTCAAAACAAACATGTAATTATGAAATATTAGGAAAAATATCCGATTTTTTAACATAAACTACTTATATTTACATTTTGTAAATGTAAAATATTAGAATAAACAATATTGTAATAAAATATATTAAAATAAATAATTATATTGTTATCATATTAGTTTCTATGTTAATCATAATTGTAAATAATTTTATTTTATACATAAATCTTTTGAAATAAGGTAAACATATAAAGAATACAAAATGTAATAAGGATTAATTAAGGGAAGAAGTCAAAAAATGTAATAAATGAAATAAATGTGGGGTCAAAATTGGAGATGTAAAAACATCAATTGTGTACCTTGACTTTATATATTATATAGATAAGGGGTATTGTATGGATGAAAAACAAAAACAATCTATATACATCGTTAGAGGATTAACGGCACTTGCAGTAAACACATAATCACAAACAATTAATAAAACTTCTACCACAAAGAGTTTCATCCTACGTACTTTTAAACTCCAACCACAAAGAGTTTTATCCTAAATACATAATGTTATTATTAATAACTTAGTTGCTCTATAAGATTTGTCACCAGTCAATATGAAATTATAAAATAAAGACAAAAAATAAAATAAGAAAACAGTAATAATGAAAAGTTTATTAAAATGGTCACTCTTATATCATTTTCAAAAACAGTATTAATGAAAAGTTTATTAAGAGGGTCGGTCGTATATCATTTGCATGTTTCGTGGACTATTTTCATGTGCCTCAATTCTTATGTTTCGTGGACTATCATTTGCAAACAAAAGGTATGTATATATTTCTAAGTATTTTCTTTACAGACATACATGAGTATCTACATATATATGTGATATACCTAATTGGGCCGACCCAATGGGCCCTAATTTATCTAATAATTAGGTCCGATACACGAAAGCCCAATCACTTATAATTGGGCCCACTACACGAAAGCCCAAGCACCTTCAAAGTAAGGCTTGGGCCCAACAAAGTAAGCCCAACCCAATCAACGACATATAAATAGATGTTTTACTCATTTGTAAAGGTACGTTCTAGTATTCACAAGTAATCTAGACTTTGATTCTCTCTATTATTTTTCACGATCCGTACATCTGACTTGAGCGTCGGAGGGGTTTCCGCCGGATCAAGCCCCGGCCTAGTTCACGTGTGCTCATTTCGCAGGGACCTCAGGATCATCAAGTTGTCAACCTACTGATGAGCTTTGCTCTCCCAGCTCGTTTTCTATACTACTCTAGGTGATCTAAGTAATCAGCATCATCATTTTGGCGCCGTCTGTGGGAACGATGCAAACCAGATCACGTAGCCAACAAGATCCTCCTGAGGCGTCTGCTCGGAGAGAAAATGACACAGCTAATAACCTCCCAGTCCGTGGAGGATCTGGCTTGCCACCTCCTCCACGTGCCGCAGATCCGCCTCGCGAGGTTCAGGTGATCCCCCCTCGGGACCCACCACTCGCCGATCCGCCACTCCCTGCTCCTCGAACGGTTCAAATAACCGAGGATGCGCTCCAACGCATGATAGCAGAAGCCTCAACTCGCGCCGCCACCGAGGCCGTGACTCAATATATCGCAACGATGGGAGCAAACGCTCCCAATGCGATACCAGCGCCAGCCCCACCTGTGGTGCAATGTATGGCACCACCGCCAGTCCAGAACCAAATAAGTGTCTCCTCCTCCACCTCGGACCCACGGTCCCGAGTGCAGCTATCCACCAATCACAGGGGAGCACAACCCAGACAACAACGTCAGCGCTCACCCCCACGGGGGAATGTGTCTCCACAGAGAGTCCCACTCTTTAATGAAGGAGAAGGCGAGGTAAACAGCAGAATGTCTCGCCAAATTCCTTTCCCCCAACCGAACAATCCAACGGGTAAAAGAATGCCCGTCCTAGTAAGACGCAACCCTTTCACCATAGACATCCTCAACGAGGTATTACCTCAAGGAGTCAAGATCTCGGGGTTACCTCAATTTGAAGGGACCACCGATCCACAGGAGCATATAGAGAAATTCAACGCCATGGCAGATTTGTATGGCCCGACGGACGCTGCGATGTGCAAAATGTTCCGCACCACTCTCTCCAAGAGAGCAATGAATTGGTTTAACTCTCTACCCACGGGATTGATTGACACCTTCGCTCGGCTGCCAACACGGTTCACCAACCAATTCGCCATCAACAAGCAGTATGCCAAGACCCCAGCCCACCTTTTCTCTGTAGTACAGAGAGATAACGAAACGCTCCGCAACTACATCAAGCGTTTTGTAGAAGCCGTCCATGAAGTCCCCAGTGTAAGGCAAGACATGCTCTCTGGGATTATGCAACAAAACTTGAAGCTGGGTAGATTCAAAGAATCTATCGCCGGAAGGCCACTAGGCAACCTAGAGGAGTTGCTGAACCGAGCTGAGAAATACGTGCGAATAGAGGAAGCTTCTACCCATGCTCCTCCCAAGAGGAAGAGGGAAGATGATCGACAGGACGTTAGAAGACGAGATGATAGACGTCCACCACCCCCACCTCAAGGACAATCATCTTCCTCATACAATCGGTTCACTCCGCTAAACACTCGCCTCACTGAAATCCTTCATGTGATAGAACAAAGAGGTTTAGCAGAACCTCCACGTCCTATGCAACCAAATGCGAAACGAGAAAAGTCGGATCGCTACTGTCGATTCCATAAGGATAGAGGGCATACTACCGAGGATTGTGCACAACTCAAGGTAGCCATTGAAAAATTGATAAAGCAGGGCCACTTAGGTGAGTACATCGATAAGACTCGAAACAAGCGCCGTGATGACCTCCCACTCCGAGATAACAATCGAGATCAACCACAACGAAGAGAAGAGGGAGGTCATCGGTGAGAACAAGATAACAATGATAATCAACCCACCCGGGGAGTCATTGCCTTTATCTCCGGAGGACCGGCGGGTGGCGATTCACAAAATGTGAGACGCAACCTTGCTCGGTCAGCATGTATGAATCAAGAGCATGCCTCTTCATCCGCGTCTATCTACCAGATACGGAGACCCGATAATAACATAGTCTTCAACTCTTCGGACCTTGAAGGTCCAGATGAAGATCATGTCGATGCATTAGTAATCACAGCGTCGGTGGCCAACTTCTTGGTTAAGAAGATATTAGTGGACGGGGGAAGCTCAGCCGACATCATGTATCTCCACGCTTTCAAGCAGCTGGGCATAGATAATGCCCGGTTTAGCCCCATCTCCACGCCCCTAAAAGGATTCACGGGAGATGGCATTCTATCCATAGGAGAAGTGGAGCTGCCCATCTCTTTAGGGGAAAACCCTTGTCGAATCACCAAGATAATCAAATTCCTCATTGTCGACAAGCCGTCCCCCTACAACTTCATCCTATGGAGGCCAGCAATCCATACATTCAAGTGAGTACCCTCCACCTACCATCAGAAGTGGAAATTCCCTACTCCCTATGGAATGGGGGAAGTACTTGGAGATAGACGCCTCGCCCGAGAGTGCTATGCAAGAGCCCTACGAGAACCTTCCAAGAAGCCTAAATCGTCCGGAAGGGGAGACAACACCCAAAAACCCAACAAACGGAAATGGGTCAACGCGATCATTGAGGACGATAGAGAAATCCTCATCAGTGTACCTGACGATAGCATCAAGCTAGCGGCCGTCGAAGAGCTTAAGCTCATAGAGCTCACACCTGGAGATGATTCCAAACTCTTATGCATCGGATCCGACTTGGATCCAGAGATGGAGAAGCAACTAATCAAATTCCTGCGACACAATGGAGACGTGTTCGCTTGGAAAGCTCAAGATTTGTCAGGCATTCCCCCTCAAGTAGCTCTGGATCGGCTCAACGTCGACAAAAGGTTGAAGGCGATTAAACAAAAGAAGCGAACATTCGTTCCCGAACGCAACAAACACATCAAGGCGGAAGTGGCGAAGCTTCTAGAGGCAGGTCATATACGACCAGTTCAGTACCCCGAATGGTTGTCGAACGTAGTACTCGTTCCCAAGCCCGGTGGCAAGTGGAGGTTATGCGTGGACTTCACTGACCTCAACAAAGCTTGCCCGAAAGACCCTTTTCCTCTACCAAGAATCGACCAACTCATGGATTCGACCTCAGGATGCGAGCTTCTCAGCTTCCTTGACGCATATCAAGGATATAACCAAATCTTACTTGCCCCAGAAGACCAAGAGAGGGCCAGGTTCGTCACATACCAAGGCATCTGCTGCTATCAAGTCATGCCTTTCGGATTAAAAAACGCAGGAGCCACTAACCAACGTCTAGTGAACGCAATGTTCGCAGATCAGATCGGTAAGAATATGGAGGTATACATCGACGACATGCTCGTCAAAAGTGTCAAGGTCTCGGACCACTTAACCGATTTGGATCAGTGTTTCGCCACCATGCGAAAGTATAAGATGAAGCTCAACCCCCTCAAATGTTCATTCGGAGTTCGGGGAGGCAAATTTTTGGGATATATGATTTCGCAACGGGGAATCGAAGCTAATCCCGCGAAAATTGAAGCAATCACCTTCATGGCTCCACCAACATCTATCAAGAAAGTCCAACAACTTAACGGCAGTTTGGCATCCCTGAATAGGTTCATTTCAAGGTCAGCATACAAGGCTCTCCCCTTCTTCAAGATTTTAAGGGGAGGAAAAAAGTTTGAATGGGATGAAGCATGTCAAAAGGCATTCATCGAGCTGAAGTCATATCTTGCATCACCACCCTTGCTTACAAAACCTCAGCCTGGAGACACCCTCCTGCTGTACTTAGCTACCTCAGCTGACGCCATCAGCGCAGTCCTCATCCGAGATGGAGGAAAAGGTCACCAACCCATATATTACATTATTCGCGCCCTTCAAGGAGCCGAACAACGCTATACAAATATGGAGAAGCTCGCTCTCGCCCTCATTAATGCAGCTCGAAAACTCCGACCTTACTTCCAATCACATCAAGTGGTGGTTCTCACCAATTACCCCCTGAAGCAGATATTAAGGAGTCCCGAGACATCCGGGCCACTAGCCAAATGGGCGATAGAGCCGAGTGAGTACGGAGTAGAATTCAGACCCCGCCCCGCCATCAAGGCACAAGTCTTGGCCGACTTTTTAGTATAAATGACCTCAGTAGAAGAGAGCACCTCTCTCCCCACTTGGTCCGTCAACGTTGGTGGATCTTCCACAGCCACAGGAGATGAATTCGAATATGCTCAACGATTCGAATTCACAACTTCAAACAATGTCGCTGAGTATGAAGCACTGATAGCAGGACTCCGCCTCGCCTTAGCAGCCGGAGCGCGTAAGCTCTTAATCCAAAGCGACTCTCAGCTCGTCGTTAACCAGGTACTTGGAATTTACGAGGCCAAAGAAGACTCCATGGCCAAATATTTGGCTCTCACGCACACTCTGTTATCCAAATTCGAGAGCTACGAGATAAGACAAGTACCTCGCTCCAGTAACATCCATGCTGACAAATTAGCTAGGCTTGGAAGCTCCATGGCAAGCATCGGAAGTCGGAAGGTGACGCTCCTCACCTCACCTCAGCCGGAGATAACTTCAACCAGTGAAGTACAATACAACAAAGAGGATGAACCATGCTGGTTCACTCCAATCATAAAGTATCTCAAGAAGGGAGAACTCCCAACTGATCTCACAGAAGCACGGAAGTTGAAAACAAGAGCCGCTCGCTTCGTAATAGTGGGAGAAGAATTGTACAAACGAGGATTCTCATTCCCCTATCTCAAATGCCTCGACCCAACCACAACAAATTACGTACTTCGAGAAGTACATGAAGGTATCTGTGGAAATCACTTGAGCGGGAGAACCTTAGCTCTCAAACTACTGAGGCAAGGTTACTACTGGCCAACGATGCATGAAGACGCAAAGAAATTAGTTCGGAGGTGTAAGCCCTGCCAAAAGCATGCCAATGTCCCTCACCTGCCAGCGGCATTAATGCAACCGATTGGCAGCCCCATCCCTTTCGCCCAATGGGGAATCGATCTAGTTGGACCATTCCCGCCCGCCACGGGAGGGCGCAAATTCCTCATTGTAGCAGTGGATTACTTCACCAAATGGGTGGAGGCTGAACCCTTAGCACGCATCCGAGAAGAAGAAGTCATCCAATTCCTATGGAAGAGCATCGTATGTCGCTTTGGGATCCCACGTTCCATTATTTCAGATAATGGAACCCAATTTTGCGGCAACAAAGTGAAGAATTGGTGCCTCGGCTTGGACATCAAACAGTTCTTCACATCCGTAGCTAATCCACAAGCTAACGGCCAGACGGAGGTCACGAATCGCACCATACTCCAACACCTTAAAACAAGGCTTGGAAGTGCCAAAGGGAAGTGGGTGGAAGAATTGCCTAGCGCCCTATGGGCTTATCGCACAACCCCACGAACAGCAACCGGAGAGTCGCCCTTTAATCTGGCGTTCGGTACAGAGGCTATCGCACCCGTTGAAATCGGTGAACCATCTTGGAGAATCACCAACTATGATCCAGCAGCTAACGAAGAAGCTATGCCGGGAAGCCTGGACCTCGTAGATGAGCTACGAGAGATCGCATGCATCCGGCAACAGATGTATAAATCACGCATGGCCAAGGCCTATAACTCAAAGGTCCGCCCTCGATCCTTTCAAGTTGGAGATTTAGTCCTCCGAAAAGCTGAAGCCTCGCACCCCATTGGTAAGCTCGATCCAAAGTGGGAAGGACCATATAAAATCACAAAAGTGGTCAACACTAGAGCATATCGTCTCGAGAACCCTGACGGACACCCTATACCCAGAACTTGGAATATAGGGAACCGCAGACGGTTCTACGCTTATGGTATACATCTACCTTACTTAAGATCCGTTGAAGTTACCACCCATACCCATCTTATACAAAAATTGCTTACAAATCGTTACCCCTGCAGGCTCCGCGACCTTCCACGTCACTCGTCTTGCAAAACCATCCCTACATGCGAGGGTAGTCTCTACTTCATAACGAGGTGCGTAAACATCCCACCTAAACTGGGGGGCTAGTAATTTTACTTACATCAGCAATTCATAATCACATCTCATCATCTTCTTACAGATTGAGAACCAATTACGAGGGGATGCATATTACTCATCAATGGCCCAAAGAGCGAAGACACTTCATACCACATTGCCAAGGGTAACAATACTCCCACTAAAATATATCACACACATGCTCTTGTATACTCTTACTAACGTGATAAAATCATTCCACTAACAGGCATGATCACACAGCAAATCACAACAACTGACGAGTTGATTTCATATCTCGGAGTGCGAGGAAGAAAATCAATCCCCGTAGTAGGGCATAGAGACGCCAAAGGACTTCAATCTACCATCAACACATCGAAACGAACGAGTAGAAGGAAGACGTGGAAGAAGAACAAGTTTAGTATAATCATTTAGAAGAATTTTTTTTTAATCAACTTATTTGCTTTTGCAATAGTTATTTCCTTTCGCCTCACGTAGGCCTATGACATTCGAAAGTTATTTCCCTTCGCCTCACATAGGCTTGTAACAATTCTCCTTTCTTATCATTGAATAAATCACAATTTTTTCTTTACTCTCTGTGCCGTTACATCTATACAAATTACCTCTTACCATGAGTTCAATTCAATACAACCCTACAAACACTTAGAGATTTAGATAATCCATATAGCCTGGCCAGCTGGATTATCTAGGTCCCTTTATTTGTTTCACAAGGTGTTACTTTTAAAACATGGCCACGGACAAATATATTTAAGACCCAAGCGGTCCGAACAATGGGCACGACCCTTAACGAAAACCTTGGGAGACTGATCCCCTCCTCAAGTACATCGCGTACAATGCTAAATGTAAATACACATAAGCAACGCTTTAAATTCTTGACAATGTCAAAATAAATAATTCAAGATATCAAACTTCAAATGTCAAATAATGAAGAAATTCAAACGAAATAGTAGAGGACATACCCATCTACATCATCAATAAAAATAACCTAAGAAATCTATAGCAAATAATAAATAAAAGAGTTTCTTTATCCCAGCAAATCAGTCTAAGCTCCCCCACCACGGGCGGAAGACGCCCCCACAGCAGGGTCATCAGCAAGCATGTCATCCACGAGCTATGTGCCCGTCTCGTGGATATCTACCTCATCTTCCTCTTCATCTGATATACCAGCTTCCATCCCACGAATGACACTCTCACTAATACCACCCGCCTCGCGAAGGTATTTGCGACAGGCACGAACTAATGGCTTATAGACCACAACCAAAGCATGTTCCTCAATCATAGTAGCACACTCAGCACTACCTCGGAAGCCAAGCTTGATTTCCTCCATGAGGGACTCTTTATAAGCAGCACCACCTGAAGTCGCGAGGAACCTCTTCCCCGTCGCCTTCTCAACTTCGTACTTCTCTTTGAGCTGGTCATAGCACTCGTTCAACTTATGAACATCATCCTTATACGCCTTCGCCTCACCTCGGATAACCTCGAGCTCATCTGACCTATGAGCAAGCTCCTCTGTCCTCTGAGCAAGCTCTTCCATCCGTTTAACAAGATCGGTCCGCGCCATCTCCAACTGGCCTCGAAGTTCGTCCTCACGTGCCTGACTTCGAGCCCGCTCCTCTTCCTTCCTAGCTTCCACGTTCCCATCTTGCTCCATGAGATATCTCCAAGTCGCTACCAACTAAAAATAAAAAAAAAATTAAAAAAAATATTTTACACGAGAAAGAGAGGAAGTAAGCGTAAACTGTTGTTTTAAAATAGACAAGTACTCACCCGGCATATATCCCCACCAACCAACTCCAACATGTGAGAAGGGCCCTTACCAGACATCCGAGCACGGTCGTACTCCCGAACGAACCCCTCGGTACTCAACATCGGCAAATCATGGTCCGACACATCCCAATACGACTCCTTCCCTTCACGATTCATGCCAAAGGTAAACAACTGTTTCCCTGCCCCACCATGGAAAGCATACGTCTCCTCAGGGTCTACCTGTGGACGCTTTGGCACAGCCACGTATTCAGTTCTACCCTCTTTCCCTTGCCACGATCTCTAGTAGGTGTACGCCCCTCCACCTCTCCAGCACAGCTACGGTCGTCTTCAATAACTCGAGGAGTCTCTACATGGACCGTCTCTCGAGGCAAACCACCCGAAGAACCTCCCAACATAGAGGAAACCTTCTTCGAAGCCTTCTTCGACGTCCCATTCGCCTTAGCTCGAAGTGCCGCAAAGGTGATACACCCATCTACAAAAGAAAACAACCACATAAGAGACATGAGGTATATACAAACAAAGAACTACACCAAAAAAAAAAAAAAAAAAAACACCCAAGTCAATGCAACAAAAGGATATACGGTGCTGACACTTCGGTATTAAACACCTCGGGTCAAATTCCACATCACACAGCATAGACTCTTCAATCCTCTTCGCCATATTCGCGGTAATCTTGAAACTCTCGCACGTAGGTTTCCAAACTAGGGGGACGTCGAAAGAGGGATTCCTCACATAAAAGAAACGCGACTTCCATTCCCCCAAAGACAAGTTCACACTCTTCAAAAATTGGTAGGGAACGCGAGGATGAACACAAAAGAAAGGAAGCTTATTGGGCCGATGTAACGTAAATAACACTTTGAACAAACTCACGATAACATGCAAACCTACTCGAGACACTCTATGGTGAAACGCCTCGAACATAAGAACCGCAGTCGGGGTCAACTGACTATACCCTATCTTAAATTTCTGACAAATCTTCAACAAGGTCGGATGCAGAGTAATTTGAGAGGTACACGTCACGTACGCCAAGAAAACCGTATGGAACCCAACGGGTGGCGAATATAAACGGTCGCCCTTCTGAGGCAACAGCAACTCGATATTTCTTGGCGCTCCAACTAGTCGACGAATAGACTGCAAATGCTCTTCCGTCAATACACTATCAAAATCAATTAAGTCCAAATTAATTGGCTTAATATTATTTTGCCTCCTCGTATCAATCTCAACATCACCTGGCGGAATATCATCGTCCTCTTCTACATCAACAATCGGATCAATTCCACTACTCGGCCCTTCGGGATCATTCGACGAATGCGATTGATTCGATTCATCACTATCGCTTCCAAAATCCACGACTTGACGCCTATAACGACGTCTATTAGAAACAAACCCCTCCACTTCATCCACAACATTAGCACTCGGTCCTAAGTCGTCGCTCCAAGATTCGATCGCTTCTCGCCTTCCGAAACAAGCCCCGTTTAAAACACCAAGTGCATCAACACCCTCGTCGAGTCGCCCATCGCATTCGCCCAAATCGGGCCGAAAACGGACCCCTAACGCGCCCTCACGCGCGGGCGTAGCCCCAGAAGGGCCTGCTCCACGCGCGCGCGTCATCTGCCAGCACTGGAACACGTGCCCCCCCTCCCCACTGATCCACGCGTGCGCGTCACCCTCGGAATGCACATCGGATGCGCGCGCGCGCGTCGCTCGGGAAGCGCGCCCAACTTCGGCGGAAACACTGCCACGCGCGCGCGTCTCTCTTCCTCCGCGCCCGATGCGCGCGCTTGTGGCTCGGTTACCCAACCCGACGAACGCACGTGGCCACCTCCCACTGGGCCACGGGAGCTGGACACCCTCTCTTCATCTCCCTCTCTCCTCACCTCGGATACCGTGCAAGCCACCGACTCCATGGCTCGGCTCGGCTCAGGAAGTCCCTCGGGGCCCGTGCTAACACACAGATTTTCATGGCTAGCGGCGCGGCTCAAGCCGACGGCCGCAACCACCCTACCAACAACCCCCCTTTCCACCTCGATCCGGGCTCTCGCCGACTAAGATCCGATTTTCGCACCCGATACCACAAGTTTCTCGCGTTCCATACCTACTGTACCAAAAGGTTTCTCACCCCTTCAACCGGATCTCGAAGTTTAATTCGTAAGGATTTCGACTTACCCGGGTTCGACATGATAAAGATTTTTCTCCGAAAAAACAATCAAGAAACAAAAAAATTCTACTCTACCACAAAAATTGTTCAGAGAAGCAATAGCACAGAAGAAGACCTAAAGTTAAAAATACATACCCATATTTATTACGCAGGAGTTGAAGTTTAATTCTTTCCACCGCAAAAGGAGTCTATTTATCTGGCATTGGTATATTATTTAAAACCCTCAAATATATACCTCGCTGCCAAATAAATACAATTATCCCTTATTTAAATTAAGGAGATCAATTCAACGCCAACGAAAACTATTCAAGCCACGACACAATTAACTCTCGACGCGAGCCGGATTCCCCTAAACATGTCTCCCATCTCGACTCGAGAGTTGGGGGGCTTAATGATATACCTAATTGGGCCGACCCAATGGGCCCTAATTTATCTAATAATTAGGCCCGATACACGAAAGCCCAATCACTTACAATTGGGCCCACTACACGAAAGTCCAAGCACCTTCAAAGTAAGGCTTGGGCCCAACAAAGTAAGCCCAACCCAATCAACGACATATAAATAGATGTTTTACTCATTTGTAAAGGTACGTTCTATTATTCAGAAGTAATCTAGAGTTTGATTCTCTTTATTATTTTCCACGATACGTACATCTGACTTGAGCGTCGGAGGGGTTTCCGCCGGATCAACCCCCGGCCTAGTTCACATGTGTTCCTTACGCTGGGACCTCAGGATCATCAAGTTGTCAAGCTACTGATCAGCTTTGCTCTCCCATCTCGTTTTCTATACTACCCTAGGTGATCTAAGTAATTAGCATCATCAATATGCTAACTATGGAACTATGGGTGCGAAGCACGAACCTTTATTTAAATACCTTGGTTGGGGTAACAGATATTTGAATCTACCATCGACCGATGGTGAAGTTCAGGGTAATCGGCGTACTCCTGAACAATGGAGGGATTAATAAAAACTATCGAACATACATGAAAATGGAGGTAGGATTCGGCTGATGTGTTGGTGGTATAGATTGTATTCTTGAAAGATGGTAGAAAAAAAAAAATTTCTACGTAATTGTTAAACCTTGATCCACAAAGATTTGTTAAGATTGGATATTGATAAGTGTTCGTTTTGCACGATTTTTGCTTATCAAATCTTCGAGTTTTGGTCTTCGTTCGTCCGAGTTTCGGCTATATTTGTATATATTATTGCGTTTCTTGTTTTATTTCTATTTTAAGGTTTTGTTAGCTATTTTTGACGATTCGAAACGATTTTGGAAGTGAAGCCGAGAATCAAACCAAACAAGTGCAAAATTGCATTCAAGTGGGCGATGGCAGCGTTCGGTATTTCCTGCATAACTTCTTCATACGACCTCCGTTTGAGATGATTCAAGTGGATTTAGAAAGCCAACTTCAAGGTCTACAACTTTTGTGAAATGCAAAATTGTCAAATTCGGGCTAAAAAATGGTCAAAACAGAATTTGAAGTTATTGCAGCGACCATATCGCGATATTACCTTCCATATCGCGATATGGGGGAGAAACGAAACAGAGAGCTTGCATTTTTGCCATATCGCGCGATATGCCATCCTGTATCGCGATATGGGGAGAAACGAAACAGAGAACTTGCATTTTTGCCATATCGCACGATATGCCATCCTATATCGCGATATGGGCCTCGGGATGTGTAATAAACATCTAAAAAGCTAAATCTTCCTCAATAAGATTTGCCTTACTATAAATATATCCCTTGTGCCATTTAACAAAGGAGAGAACTTCTTAGACCGACTCTTCGACTTCTTCTTCGGTTTTCTCTTCGGTTCTCGCCATTTCTTCGCGGGAAGCTTCGACGAGGGTTTCGACTCGGGTTTTTCATAAGCTTTTTCTTTACGTTTAGTTTATGATTTCTCGTGTTCTTCATTTGGATCTTATGTTTGTAATGAACTAAGCATTTTCTTTTAGGGGAAATGAAACCTTGTATATATTGATTTTGATTTCCAGATCTGTGATCTATTTGTCGTTCTTTGATTCTGTTTATGTTTTCCTGTATTAAATGCTTTCGATTGTTTGGCCAACAGTTGAATTGATTGTAAATGGGAATGAACTCGAGAGAGGATTTCTCGTTTGATTTTAGAAAAACATAGCTCGGGTTGTGGAAACGGAGACCTGATGCACCTCGGGTAGCCCTTAAGGACTTGACCTAAATGCTCTCTTAATATCAGGTTCTGAACGGAGACGTCGGACCTGTGGGTAGACTCTAACTACACTGGAGACGGGGGTTAGGGTATTTTAGTGTCTGGGTTAGCGTATATAGAATTGACATTAGATTCAGATTTGTAGATCTTTATCGATAGTACACTGGTGGATTTTACCCTAGAAGCCATCACACGTCGGAATTCTTCGTTTGTCCTGGCGGACCGTTGTTTTTATTATTGTTTCTTTCTTTTTAGCTTCATCCCCCACCCTTTCGATCGTCTAGATAAAGTTTAGGATAGTATAATTACGGTACTTGGTAGATTTAGGAACTTAATTCCTTGTGGATCGATATCTGGAATTCACTATTCTACAAAACGCGATACTGTACACTTGCGGTTTTTCGTACGTAGGTTTTACGCGTATCAGATATACTTATAGATTACAACAAATCTTTTTTCATAAAATATGGAAGCAAATCCATATTCCATATATATATATATATATATATATATATATATATATATATATATATATATATATATATATATATATATATATATATATATATATATATATATATATATATATATATATATATATATATATATATATATATATATCAAATATGGCAAATAGGCCCATGACAAGGGCACTTAATTAAAAGAGGCACATTCAATTTTTTTGTCTATAAAATAAATCCAGCCCATTCATATTTATTTGCAAATAAGAAAAATCATTTTATATATACAAAAATTACCCACAATTCATTAAACCCAATTCAACTCCAATTTCATGATTTATACCCCTAATTTCATCAATTAACCAATTTTAACCCTAATTTCAATTTTGACCCCAATTTTGACCCGCCACCACCGGAGACTACTGGTCAGCCGCCGGTCTCCGGCGTTGACTTTTTTTTTTATTTATTTATAATTTTGTTTTTTCTTAAAAAAAATATTTTAATTAACATTACTGTCTTGGCTACTAAATTACTGTCTCCAACAGTTATATAACTTCGGAGACAGTAATTTAACTATTTATTGACTTTTTTTTTTCTTCAAAAATATTTTAATTAATATTACTGTCTTCACTGTCTTCACTGCTAAATTACTGTCTCCAGCAGTTATTTAACTGTCGGAGACAGTAATTTAATTGTTAATTGACTTTTTTTTTTTTAATATTTTAATTAATATTACTGTATTCGTTGCTAAATTACTGTCTCTAGCAATTATTTAACTGTCGAAGACAATAATTTAACTGTTAATTGACTTTTTTTTTTAATTTTTTTTTCTTAAAAAAGATTATTTTAATTAATATTATTGTCTTGGCTGCTAAATTACTGTCTCCAACAGTAATTTAACTGTCTCAGATAGTAATATTAATAATATTACTGTTCGGGAAAATAATATTCATAATATTACTGTCCCAAACCGTAATATTATTGTCTGAGACAGTAATTTAGTAGCCAAGACACTAATATTAATTAAAATATTTTTTTCTAAGAAAAAAAATTCGAAAAAAAAAAAGTCAACGGTGGTTGATCGGCAGGAAAAAAATTTCAGAAAAAAAAATTCAAAAAAAAAAAGAAAGAAAAGTCAACTCCGGAGACCGGCGGTCAACGCCGGAATCTGGCCGAAAAAAAAAATTTAGAAAAAAAAATATTTTTTTCAAAAAAATATTATTTTAGAGGTTAATGTGATATATTTGTTTAAATCCGGGGTCAATGTGTAATATTAAGGAAGTTAGAACATAATAGATAGAATTGATAAGAATTATATTATGAAGGGTATTTTAGACTCAAGGCATGGGGATGAGTTTATTTGAAAGAGACTGCTTTTTTTTGTGGACCAATGTGCATTTAAGTCCCATGTGACGGGCTTCTTTGCCATTCGACTATATATATACATACATATATATATATATATATATATATATATATATATATATATATATATACATATATATATATATATATATAACACGATCGTACTTATTATATCAATAGTATCCTGTTGGATCTTTTAGAAACACAGATAGGATATTACTGAGGACATCCATAGTCCATAAGTTAACCTGAAAAAGCTTAACGCCCACAAACGCCTGCGCCTGGAATCGGCATAACAGCAACTAGGCAAGCCCACATGGTTAACTTATGAATATCACTAGAAACCTCATACCTTCTGGTCAAACCAAACTCTACCCTTGATATCTTAAGTAAAATAAATCTTACATTTCACAAATGCACATGATAGTAAAATAACGTTGAGTCAAGCCATGATTTAATACAGAAAACCTAGCCGTCCATTGAGGCGGCGATCATTGAAATAAAAATAAAAGACTGAAGATGAAAGCAAGAGTACCTTAAAGAACACCAAGAACTTCAAACCAACTGATATTCCACACGATAATTATACAAGAGAGGAATAAAAGAGAGAGAGAGAGAGTCTGTCCTCCTTTCGGAATTGGAAACTCCAACTATAAATAGAAAAGAGAAAGAGCCGGACATCAGCCCCGTATTTCAAAAAGATAAAAAAGTGTGAATAGTAAAAAGGACGAAATTTAATTTGTCGGATACTGTAGAAGCATTTTGTTGAAATGCTCTAAGATAAAATCTTCCTTAAATCGCCATTAAAGAAGCTTGTTTCTTCAGAAGTCTTAGAGTCTTCTTAAAATCTTTTAAGGACTGGACAACAAGATTGTTTCTCTGCCTAATTTCTTCCTCAATTAAAATCTTCTTAATAAGAATCTTGAGGTAATTATTACCTGTGATCTCGTTAGATTTTTCATCGAACCTAACATGAAAAGGAACTTCCCAGATGTTCCAATCTGGTGATGAACTGAAGCGTACGAGATAAATCTCCCAGTCTTCCATTAATTTTTTCCTTCCTTTACTTTCTCTTTAAGAGAGGATTTGAGCAAATCAAAACTTTCTTGTAAAGAAAGATCTTGATAATCTTCGTTAGGATCCTGAGCATCCTGGAGGTCAGTAACAGAACTCATAGAAGCATCTAATTTTGAATCAGAAAAGTCAATATCATTGAATAAGTCCTTCTTAATGTGGTCCATATAAAGATCCATAATTTTTTCTTTTGAGAAAATGTCAAAATACTGCTTGGAGAACACAGAGAACGAATGAAGACTATATGAAGTCTTCTTAGCAGAGATCTTCTTATGATCTTCCATTTTGGATTTAATCCTACGAATATTTTCCTGTAAAGGTGACTCATTGGAGCCAGGAGTAATAACATTTAGATTATTCCAAAACCTAGTAGTATGAATTCTCCATAAACACGGCGTGCCATTAGTCGTGAACCCGAATTGTGGTTTCCATTTCCAAACCCATGGGATTCCGGAATCAACAAAAAACATACAAATAGTTTTACTACCTGTATTGTGAGTTTTAAAAGAAGAAAAACTAATAGAGTATTCTTCTAAGAGAGATTTAATCTCTTCTGGCAAAATATCTGCCATTGCACCAAAAATTTCCCACCAAGAGAAAAGCCAATTTGGAATTTGATTCCTACTGATATTATCACAAATTTTTATAAGCCATGTGTGAGAATGCTTATGATTCTGATATAAAAGAGTTTTATAAAAACTATGTAGGTAATCCCAATAATTGTACTGGTAGACTGACCTAGTAACCTCATTAGTAATGATTTTCTCAGCAAAAAGAGAAGTACCCCATTCTTGGATGGAGATGATCTTCTTGATAATAAACTAGGAGTAGTTAATAACCTTACTCTTAGGAAGATAGTGTGACACCCCCTAGCAATAGTATTGCAAACCCATATGGTTTGCCATGAACGGAAGCTTTATATGTATTATATAAGTATTTAGATATATAGGGAGACCCCAAAATTTAAAGAAACATTTTTCAAGCTCTAAGACTTAAAGACGAGGTGGGCTTCGGAAGAATTTTTTCGTCGAAGGGATTTAGTAGAATGGAGGAGCATATATCTAACTACTCTATTAATCCTTTATAGAATCTGGAATTGGTGTCACCTTGATAATACATAATAATAATAGATTAGAGTCCATAGTTAAAACAAAATATTAATCCTACATAAAATGGACCTTACTTATAGAGAAATGTTATACATGGACCATAATTTAACAAAAAGGGGGTCCATCTTCGGAGGAGTTAGCCTCCTTTACCACGGATAATAATACACACGAGCTACTACGGAAATAGTAATTGTCCTGAGGACAATATACACAAAAGATAGTACTACAAGCATTATAAGTAGATCCTCCATACGAGCCAAAAAAACCGGAGTCGGCTTCTCGAACCGTCGACTAGTCCAATCCGGTGGAGTGAGTACCACTAATACCTGCAAACGGAGAATATCTATATGAGATAACAAAGCTCAGTAAGGATCTCGAAAGATACCGAGAATTTAAAAATATAGTTTTACTACGTATATTATATTGTATCAATACAAGTATAACGAAATTAAGTATAAAGCACGTTTCTTGAATTTAAAGTTCGTGAACTTTAGAAAGCTTTTTCATTTTATCGGATCCGATGAGAAATTAATTTCTTTACTTAGAAAATAAGAAGATTATTCTGAGCCCGTTTTCGGTGGAATCAAACCACCCAACTATAGTATCTATGGTTGGAATACCGGCCCCCCGTATCCTTTCTCATCCTTTCTAAGTATTCCATTAACCTCCCCAATTTATTTTACTTAATTTCAAAAGTGGCATGGTCGAAGTATTTAGAATTCCGTTTGGGTACATAAAGATACCAATATTCCACAACAACCCATAAGGAATTTGAAACACCACAAGACATCACAAATATCAATCAAGTGACAAACAACCACATACTACACAAAAGATTAACTATCATCATATATCAAGTTATGCATTCATGCATGCTTACCCACATATACACTCAATTCAAAACAAGACTATTAAAGACCTACTTAATTTCTATATTTTCCTTAAACTACTTAACCCCAGAATTTCTTTGCTAATCAACTTAGGATCAAGAAGAACATATCAGTTTAGTAGATTTCGAATATTCAGCACAATGCCCCTTAATTTCTGGAAATTACAGTTTTGACCCCAAAGTTCAAGACTCACACATGCAATTAACCTAAAAGTTCATAATCCACATTTTCATGAAAATCAACCCTTAACTCATCTGAAATTTCTATAAATGCAGAAAAATCCAGTTAGAAGTTATTGTATGCAGAATTTTCGAAAATTACATATTTCACCCTAGATTCTCTAGATCTATACATGCAAGACCCTTAGAAATTCTCAAAAATCCTTTTTCTTGCAAAACCTTTCAAAAACTGACATTGTCCTTTACTAAGTGCTGGAAAACAGTTTTGGAAATCCATTTCAAACTAACTTCTCAAAAATTACAGATTTGGCCCAAATATCTTTCGAATTACACATGAAACTACACTACAATTTCAAAATTCACCTTTTTATGAAAAATCCCTAACAAATTGAAATTGTTGTTCAACATATGCAGAAAACGAAGTTAGAAAATTAATTTGTGCAGCAACTTCAAAAATTACATTTTTCACCCCAAAAATCTTTAGATCCATACATGCAAGACCACTAGGAGTTCAAAAATCACTTGTTCTTGTAAAACCTCCCTAAATCTGAAATTTTCGTTCAATATATGCTAGAAAACAATTTTGAAAACCCATATAAAACTGACTTCTCACAAATTACAGATCTGGCCCGAAAATATGCAGATTTACACATGCAACCCCAAAACTTTGCCCAAATTGATTTTCTTCACAGTTTTCGAAATAACTAAAATTTCTTTGAAGGTAATTAACTCAAATCCACCATTTATGACCTCTGATCATACATGCAGTGATATAAATCATATGAACTAACAAAAAGGAACAATTAAATGCAAGAACAACATAAAACAAGAAATAGGGGTGTCTTTTAAATTAATTTCGAATTTTTTTCTTGATACTTGATACCTCCATTTGCAGCAAGGATTTCGATTCCTTACCTCAAAATAGAAAGAAACAAAAGCTAGCTGAAAGGAAAAAGGTTCTTGAGGGCCTTCAAAGGAAATCGAAGGTTAGAAGAAGAGAAAAAGAAAGAAAGAAGAAGGAAGGGATTTAGAACTCGGATGGCAGCTCTTACCTCTTCAAGTATGGAGATTCAACCAGGCTACTTTGATGGAGAATGACACGGTATAGATTTCAAGGTGAGAGGTGTTTTCACTAGTGAAAGACACCATGTATTTATAGTGTTTTTGGAGTATTCAAGAGCAAGGGTTAGATATGAAATTCTCATCTTTGGCTTGAGAAATATCTTGCTGATTTTAGGGGTGGCTCGAGCTTGATGGAGCTGATGGCAATGGTGGTTTCGGTGAGTTGAAGAAAAGAGGAGATAAGAGAGAGAGAGAGTGAGAGAGTGAGGGAGCCGAAGTGTGTGAGGGAGAAGGAGACCCTTGGGCTTCTAATAGGCATGCTTGAGGTGGAGTGTAGGATTATACTTAGTAGGTATTAGGCTAGGCTTAGATTATCATTATTATAATTATTTTTAAAGTTTAATAATCCCCCCCTTAAACACATACATACACGGTACCCTACACACACATACATAGTTATTTTGTATCATGGTATATGTGAATATGCTAGGTCATAGCATGCATGTATAATTCACCCGTAAACACATACGCACATAAGGTCACATATAAAATTCGATATCTACTAATTTAGCACATAATAATTCATGTATAGCCCTATCAGTAGCAGATATTTAGTATTTAAGTGATGTGAGATTTATTGTTAGTAATTTTCGTGTTTTGAAAACGTGGGGTGTTACAGATAGTGTTGAATATCAACACTTCCCAGACTGGTGAGGATATTCTCATAGAATCCTCTCGTTTTGTAAGTCTCGACCTTCCAACAATTTGCCGGGAGATACTTATCCATAAGAATCCATGGGGATTCTTTGAACGTCTCATCGTCATCTTCCATGACTAAAATTAACTCTTTCTTAGGGGAGTCAAAGAATTTGTATTCTTTCTGAGCAACTGAAGAGTATGATTCTTCCTCTTATGTCTTTGAGGAATTGTCCTCCATCGGTATATTCTTTCCTCTTTGTCTGAGGAATTCCTGGAACTCATTTTGGACCTCGTCTCCTTTTGAAGAAGAACTAACACCGGAAATATTCTGGCTGTAAAGGGATTTCTTCCCTCGCTGAATAATAGGGAAACCTCTGCCTCCCCTTCCTCTTTGAGAGGAAAAAGGGTTTCTTCCAGAATAGCTCATTTCTGTCATGAAGAAATATATTCACGAGTTAAAAAGTCTGGAAGATGATTATCTTTCCCTTGTTTATAAACAATGTTAAAATCAAAGTAAGCAAGATGAGATTGCCATCGGGCAAACATTTGTTTAGAGACATTATGTTCAAAATCTTTAAAGAGCATAAAAGTAGTTTCTTTACAATCAGTTTTAATGGTAAACTTTTGATTGTATAAATCATCCTGAAATTTAAGGACGCATTTAACAATAGCAAGAATTTCTTTAGCTGTAGTAGAATAATTTTTTTGAGCATTATTCCATTTACCGGAATAAAATCGAATGATGTATTCAATCTTATTATCAGGGTTGATTTGTTTTAAAATACCCCCATACCCCTGTTGGATTTCGGGCACGTCTACGCAGCGGAAAACAAAAATTTTATGCGATTTAAACAACTTTAAAGCACATAAGCACATGCCCGATAAATTAAATCAATTAATTGCGTACCTTTGCGCTTCCAGCGAAATTAAAAACAACACACATGCTTGATTACTTAATCGAAATTAAATCAACTAGCATGCTCGTGTTTAAATCAAATAACATGCTCGCAATAAAAATATGATTTCACATAATCACATAAAATCATACGAAAGCAAACATGAATATTTAGTTTAAACGTAAACGAATCGAAACATGAGATTCGTGTGTTTACCTCTTGAAGCGTGAGGTAGGAGTGCTAAGCAAGTCGAGATTGCTACGGAAACCAATCCGTACAATCCGGGGCAGCAGCGGTGCAGCGGTAGCAGCGGCGAGACGGCCACGGCGGCGCGTGTAGCTCACGCGCAGTCTTCGGGCGGCGCGTGGGGTTGCGTGCGGCTTCGGCTCGTGTGCTGCTCCTCGATTCTTCGATCTTTGATCTTCCTCCTCTCGGATTTCACCTCGTATACTTTGATCTACTAAACACATGGCACTAGACACGTAATAGTTAGAAAAACGGAAGAAAAAGAGAAGGAAAGAAACTACCAAAGCAATCGGCCGATGAACGGCCGATTCCGGCGAGGTTCCGGCGACGGCGCCGGTGATGGCCGCGGGAAAGAGGCCGAGAGAGAAAGGTGAGCGGCTAGGGTTTTGATTAGGTCTTGTGTGTTTGTGCAAGGCCTATAAATCAAGTATTTATAGTCCCTTGCATAAAACCCTAACGGGCTTAAGTTGGACCGGGCCCAACAGCTTAAGCTCGTTAGTTCCTTTACTTGCTCGTCTCTCTCAATTCAATGATTGGAAAATTGCAACGATTACAATTTCAGAATCATTATAATATCCTCGTCATTACGAGTGCCAACTCTCAATTTCCAACTTTCGAAAAGTGGAAACCCTAGTTCAGTGCACTTTCTAAATTTGGAAACTTCCCGATTTAGAAAGTTCATTAATACATTCGCCTATTCGTTTCCTTTTCTTATTCTCATTCATAATTCCAAATTACGAATGTTGGATCCAATCATATTGACTTCCAATCATGCAAAGATAAACTATTTTATCTCTGAAGATTAAGATGAAGCTCGTTTCACCTTAATCACCCAACGAATCAAGATTGGCGTCTAGCAACTACGCGTCATGATTCCTTAGATACAAATGAAGTGCCTGCAAGAACCTTCAGATATAGTTAACGTACAGTACGGTCCCTTCGATTCATATGTCCCGATTGAACTAGAGGCATTGGTTCATCGAGACCTCTTTATATGTTCAATGACGGTGCGATCGTTCTAAGTATTGTAATCGTCACGTGCATGACTTAGAGAATCCAATCCTCTAATCATCACTTAGTCAGCTCTGGCCAGAGACTTAGTATGATTACAAACTTTCAGAACACACAGGACATCCAAGACTTTTCTAGCGATCGAATCCCCGACTACAATGCACAGACCTCCCACTAGATTTCGGACTGCACGAACACTGGCCCTTGGGATGGTCCTCGGTGGAACTCAGTGACAGGTCACGATACAGCTGGTCCTCTAGTGAAGTCACGGTGATGTCTAGGTCATAAGGACTAATGGTGTACAACTATACCATAGATATCTCTACTCGATTATTAGGAACCACTTAGAGATTTCTAGGGTGAGGGAGTTCAGTGAACTCGTCAACTTACGAGCACCCACTTATGCATGCCGATATCACAATACCGTTTACTGATGAGATGTAATACACCTACACTAAGTGCAAGTCTTAATGGGAAAGGCCGATATCCTCATTAGTGGCGTAACCCTTCGACTAGGAACACGTTTAACAGTTATAATACTTGAGTAAATATCTCACGATCCTAACGACCAATTACTAGTACTTGTAATAACTGTAAGGACTATATTTATGCTTGTGACAAAGGGACAAAGATATAGAATGCCAAGGTGTTTTATCATTAATACGAATAAAGGTTCGTTTATTACAATAATAAATACGAAAGACCACAGCCACATGTTGGCTTGTTGGTCACCTACTCTAACAATCTCCCACTTGACCTAAAGCCAAATACCCATAAATCGCAATCCCATCGACTCTCGATGTTTCTCATGGACCGATCTCGGTAAAGGCTTCGTGAAGGGGTCTGCAACGTTCTCTTCCGAGGTGACTCGTTCAACCTTAACTTCACCTCTATCAATGATCTCTCGGATCACGTGATACTTCCTCAGAATATTCTTCGACTTCGGATGAGATTGCGGCTCCTTAGCTTGCGCCACGGCTCCGGTGTTATCACAGTACAACGGTACTGGATCACTAGCATCAGGAATGACACCCAACTCTTGGATGAATTTCCTTATCCAAGTCCCTTCTTTTGCAGCTTCGGACGCTGCAATGTATACCGCTTCGGTAGTGGAATCGGCTGTCGTGCTTTGCTTGGAACTCTTCCAACACACTGCACCACCATTAAGCGTGAATATAAATCCAGAATTCGACTTTGAGTCGTCCACATCCGATTGAAAACTAGAGTCAGTAAAACCCTCTAATTTCAACTCGGCACCCCCATAGACCAAAAATATATCCTTAGTTCTTCGCAAGTACTTGAGGATATCTTTCACGGCTTTCCAGTAAGCCGGGTCGGGGTTAGACTGATATCGGCTTGTGACACTCACAGCATACGCAATATCGGGTCTCGTACATAACATGCTATACATTATGCTTCCTATGGCAGAATCATAAGGTGTCCTTTTCATCTCCTCGATTTCACTAGGTGTTTGCGAACACATAGATTTCGAGAGACGAACCCCATGGGACATTGGCAAGAATCCTTTCTTGGATTCTTCCATGCTGAACCGTTTCATAACGGTGTCTATGTACAGGGTTTGGGATAAGCCAAGCATCTTCCTTGCTCTATCTCTATAGATGCGTATTCCTAATACATAAGATGCTTCTCCCAAATCCTTCATTGAGAAACGTGTGGACAACCATGCTTTCGTTTGTTGCAGCATTCCTACGTCATTCCCAATGAGTAGAATGTCATCAACGTAAAGCACTAAAAATATCACTGCCCTCCCACTAACCTTCTTGTATACACAAGGTTCCTCCGGATTCTCCTCAAAATCAAACTCTTTGATAGTTGAGTCAAACCTAATGTTCCAACTACGGGATGCTTGTTTCAATCCATAAATGGATCGGTGGAGCTTGCAAACCTTTTGCTCACTTCCAGAAGATATGAAGCCTTCCGGCTGCGCCATGTAAATTTCTTCCTCGATATCTCCATTAAGGAAGGCGGTCTTCACATCCATTTGCCATATCTCGTAGTCATACCACGCAGCTATGGCCAGCAAAATCCTAATGGACTTCAGCATCGCGACTGGCGAAAAGGTTTCCTCATAGTCAAAACCTTGCCTTTGAGTGTATCCTTTTGCAACCAATCTAGCTTTATAGGTCGATACCTTTCCATCAACTCCAATTTTCTTCTTATAGATCCACTTGCAGCCTATAGGAACAATTCCTTTGGGTGGATCTACCAAGGTCCACACCTTGTTAGAGTACATGGAGTCCATCTCGGATTTCATGGCAGTTAGCCAATGTCCCATATCCGCATCCGATACGGCCTCATTGTATGTTCTTGGATCTTGTCCAAGATCAACATGATCTTCATCATTTTCGAGGAGGAATAACCTATCCGGCATTTTCCGAATTCTTTCGGATCTACGTACCGTAGGTTCAGGAGGTGTATTAGTGGATTGTTGTATTGGTTCGATTACTTGTTCTTGCGCTTGAACTTCACTTTGTGGTTCTTGAACTACTTCAAGTTCTATCATGCTGCCCTTTCTATCGGATAGAAACTCCCTTTCCAAAAAGGTGGCATTTCTCGAAACAAACGTCTTTGCTTCTTTGACATAGTAGAACTCGTATCCCATCGAGTCTTCGGGATACCCCACAAAATAGCACAAGTCGGATTTACTATCCAACTTATCTCCCACTAATCGCTTCACATAAGCGGGACAACCCCATATCCTAATATGTTTGTAGTTGGGTTTCCGGGAATGCCAAAGTTCATAAGGTGTGGATTTAACTGCTTTGGTGTTAACTCTATTCAGCAAATACGCGGCAGTACGAAGTGCATGACCCCACAAGTATGCCGGTAAGTTCGTGAACCCCATCATTGATCGAACCATATCTAATAAAGTTCGATTCCGACGTTCGGAGACTCCATTAAGTTGAGGAGTTCCCGGTGGAGTCCATTGGGATTGTATCCCATTCTCTTTTAGATAGTGAATGAACTCGATGCTCAAGTATTCTCCACCACGATCGGATCGCAGCTTCTTGATACTTCGTCGGAGTTGCTTTTCCACTTCGTGTCTAAAATCTTTGAACCTTTCAAATGTTTCAAACTTGTACTTCATCAAGTACACATACCCATACCTAGAATAATCGTCGGTAAAGGTAGCGAAGTAGTTATATCCACCCTTCGCACTAACAGTTAGTGGACCACATACGTCTGTATGGATCAAATCCAAAAGACCCTCGGCTCGTTCCATTTTCCCTTTGTAGGGTGACTTGGTCATTTTCCCTTTAAGGCAAGATTCACAAGTTTGTAGTGATTTCACGTCCTCCAAAGAGAACAATCCTTCACTGACAAAATTGTTCATCCTTCTTAAAGAGACATGACCTAATCTAGCGTGCCAAAGTTGTGCGGGGTTTTGATCTATCTCCTTACGTTTTGCTGATATAACATTAATAGGTATTTCATTTGGATTTAGTTTATACAAGTTGTTTAATAGTCGTCCTTTGCAAATCAAATTCTCATTCTTTTGTATAATGGAAATCGAATTTCCAAAAACAAAAGTAAAACCTTCAATATCTAATACATGAATAGAAATAAGGTTTCTAATGAGGGACGGAACAAATAAACCATCGTTCAAAACAATAGGAAAACTAGAATCCAAAACATTTAAGTAAATTGTGCCAATGGCTTCAGCAGCAACTCTTGCTCCATTCCCCATCCTTAGGTAGGTCTCACCCGCTCTAAGCCTTCGACTTCTTGTCATTAGATGCAAATCATTGCACAAATGTGAGCCACAGCCCGTATCCAATACCCAAGAAGAAGAAGAGTTGACAGATAAATTTACGTCAATGAAATACGTACCCTTTTCAGAACCTTTCTGCTTTAGGTAAGCCTTGCAGTTGCGGCGCCAATGTCCTTTCTTTCCACAGTGATGGCAAGCATCATCAACTTGCTTGCCAACCTTTGCTTTGGGGCCCCCACTACCTTCACCCACTTCGAACTTGCTGTTTGGGAAGGGAACTCTTTCCTTTCTCTTCTTTTGGAAAGAACTCTTCTTTCCAGAAGTAGCAGCAATGAGAACAGACTTCTCTTTCTTAATGGTGGACTCGAAGCTGACCAACATGTTCACTAACTCATCCAAGGGAGTATCTAGCTTGTTCATGTTGAAGTTCACTATGAACGATTCATAGGAACTAGGGAGAGATAACAGGATCAAATCCAACGAGAGCTCGGCCGGGAGGGTGACATCAAGATTCACTAGCTTTTCAAGGAGAGTGATCATTTTGAGACAGTGCTCGTGGACCGAAGTCCCTTCGCGCAGTCTCGCCGTGATCAACTCCTTTGTAGCAGCGTACCTCGATGCCCTAATATTCTCACTATACATGCTATCAAGATGAGCCTTTATATCGAAAGCCTGCATGTGAGACTCATATTTCCTCGCAAGCGCGGGCTCCATGGCGGCTATCATATAGCACCTAGCATGAGTGTCATCTTTCTTCCAAACTTCATAAGTTTCCTTTTCAGCATCAGTCGTTGTGGCAGGTATAGTGGCGGGAAGTATCTCGTTCAAAACATAGAGACGCCCCTCAACGGTTAGCACAAGCTTAAGACTACGCAACCAATCTAGGTAATTAGGGCCATTGAGTTTATTGTCGAGGATTGACATTATGGGATTCTTAGACATGATTATCTGAGACATATAGAGAAGAGGATTATTAGAGATTCGCGTTAAATGATTGTTACAATTAAATATTTGGACTTATGTGATTTAATTGTTCTCCCACTAATTTTATCGAGTTCCACTTCCCTCTAGTAGACAAACGAGAAAACTGATTTTTCTTAATGGGCTTTAGGTCCAATAGACAAATATAACCCGTAGTTAATCTAGCCCGATTATATTTGCCCAAAGATAGATCACAATCAATCATATCCATAATATGACCCTAAATTAATTTTCCTCACACTTGATAATGACCTAAGTTAATCTCGCGAATATCAAAATCGTCGTGTGTCAAGTCTAACCTACCAATCAAAGATGCTCATAGAACTTGATTATGCCAAACTAATGCAGTCCCTAGTTAATCTAGCCAACCACGTTAATCCAACATAACCCTTTTCTATGGCTACCTTCATCGCTATGTCAATTGAATTACAGCTTACTCTACCATAGCACTCCCCGCTAACACGGCTTACTGCACTACAACAAAGGGCTACACATAATCCAACCGTTGGCAGAAGGAAAGAAATAACTCAACAGATTGGGTTTTTCTTTATAGCTTGAAATGATTCTTAATTAGATTAAGAATGAGGGGTTTTATTAAAAAGTTTTTATCTCATTAGAAGATTCGGATTGGTCTATGTGATTCCTACATCTATGTTCTCTAAAGGTATATATGGAAACGCATATTGTCCTAAGAGGAACATACGACCTAATTTCATAATTAATTACATTAATTAATTATCGGGTTTTTCAAAATAATTATCGAACCTCAACTAGCATAAATCATTCAAATAATGTTGAGGTACTACTAATTTAGTTGAACTATAATCAATATTATATATGTGTTCTATTAATTGAAATCAATTTAACAATTTAAATTAATTAATTAATCTAACACCTATTTACTAAAATAGATGATTGTCGATCTAATTATCTAATTGGGATTAATTGAAAATAATTTTCGAAAAATTAAAAGCAATTTGTTTTAAGTTTAATTTTAGAAATCTGATTTTTTTTTTTTTTTCAGTGAACCGGTTCGGCCCAACCGGTCTGACCGGTTCTGCCCGGTCCAGCTGACCCAAATCAGTGGGCCGGGTCAGTCGGACCGAGAACCGGTCTGACCGACCCGAATCCACATAGATTCGGTCAACTAGATCGCACACAACCAACGAACCGGCCGGTTCGACCGGTTCGATCCGAACAATTAAAAACCGTCGTTTTAAAAATAATTTCAGATCCGATTTTCCAATTTAAAACAATTTTAAAGCTGGAAAAATTCTAAAAAATATTTCAAAAATATTTTAAACTTACGAAAACTCCCAATTACATAATACAACAATCACTACTTTAATAAATCGAACATGCATAAAATCATAGCATATTAAAACGAACGCAATTAATTGCGCAACGAGCTCTGATACCACTGTTGGGTAACGGGCACGATTACGCAGCGGAAAACAAAAAATTTATGCGATTTAAACAACTTTAAAGCACATAAGCACATGCCCGATAAATTAAATCAATTAATTGCGTACCTTTGCGCTTCCAGCGAAATTAAATCAAATAACATGCTCGCAATAAAAATATGATTTCACATAATCACATAAAATGATACGAAAGCAAACATGAATATTTAGTTTAAACGTAAACGAATCGAAACATGAGATTCGTGTGTTTACCTCTTGAAGCGTGAGGTAGGAGTGCTAAGCAAGTCGAGATTGCTACGGAATCCAATCCGTACAATCCGGGGCAGCAGCGGTGCAGCGGCAGTAGCGGCGAGACGGCCACGGCGGCGCGTGTAGCTCACGCGCGGTCTTCGGGCGGCGCGTGGGGTTGCGTGCGGCTTTGGCTCGTGTGCTGCTCCTCGATTCTTCGATCTTCGATCTTCCTCCTCTCGGATTTCACCTCGTATACTTTGATCTACTAAACACGTGGCACTAGACACGTAATAGTTAGAAAAACGGAAGAAAAAGAGAAGGAAAGAAACTACCAAAGCAATCGGCCGATGAACGGCCGATGAACGGCGAGGTTCCGGCGACGGCGCTGGTGATGGCCGCGGGAGAGAGGCCGAGAGAGAGAGGTGAGCGGCTAGGGTTTTGATTAGGTCTTGTGTGTTTGTGCAAGGCCTATAAATCAAGTATTTATAGTCCCTTGCATAAAACCCTAACGGGCTTAAGTTGGACCGGGCCCAACAGCTTAAGCTCGTTAGTTCCTTTACATGCTCGTCTCTCTCAATTCAATGATTGGAAAATTGCAACGATTACAATTTCAGAATCATTACAATATCCTCGTCATTACAAGTGCCAACTCTCAATTTCCAACTTTCGAAAAGTGGAAACCCTAGTTCAGTGCACTTTCTAAATTTGGAAACTTCCCGATTTAGAAAGTTCATTAATACATTCGCCTATTCGTTTCCTTTTCTTATTCTCATTCATAATTCCAAATTACGAATGTTGGATCCAATCATATTGACTTCCAATCATGCAAAGATAAACTATTTTATCTCTGACCGTTTTTTCAAAGATCTCATGTGCACGAGCAGTGTGACCCTCGATGGTTCAGGTGTAAGCTAGCCGTGGGCCCACAACCCTTTGTGGTCAAAACTCGTCCCTTAGAGTTACGATTAAGATGAAGCCCGTTTCACCTTAATCACCCAACGAATCAAGATTGGCGTCTAGCAACTACACGTCATGATTCCCTAGATACAAATGAAGTGCCTGCAAGAACCTTCAGATATAGTTAACGTACAGTACGGTCCCTTCGATTCATATGTCCCGATTGAACTAGAGGCATTGGTTCATCGAGACCTCTTTATATGTTCAATGACGGTGCGATCGTTCTAAGTATTGTAATCGTCATGTGCATGACTTAGAGAATCCAATCCTCTAATCAACACTTAGTCAGCTCTGGCCAGAGACTTAGTATGATTACAAACTTTCAGAACACACAGGACATCCAAGACTTTTCTAGCGATCGAATCCCCGACTACAATGCACAGACCTCCCACTAGATTTCGGACTGCACGAACACTGGCCCTTGGGATGGTCCTCGGTGGAACTCAGTGACAGGTCACGATACAGCTGGTCCTCTAGTGAAGTCACGGTGATGTCTAGGTCATAAGGACTAATGGTGTACAACTATACCATAGATATCTCTACTCGATTATTGGGAACCACTTAGACATTTCTAGGGTGAGGGAGTTCAGTGAACTCGTCAACTTACGAACACCCACTTATGCATGCCGATATCACAATACCGTTTACTGATGAGATGCAGTACACATACACTAAGTGCTAGTCTTAATGGGAAAGGTCGATATCCTCATTAGTGGCGTAACCCTTCGACTAGGAACATGTTTAACAGTTATAATACTTGAGTAAATATCTCACGATCCTAACGATCAATTACTAGTACTTGTAATAACTGTAAGGACTATATCTATGCTTGTGATAAAGGGACAAAGATATAGAATGCCAAGGTGTTTTATCATTAATACGAATAAAGGTTCGTTTATTACAATAATAAATACGAAAGACCACAGCCACATGTTGGCTTGTTGGTCACCTACTCTAACAACCCCAAATCTGAGGCATCAGTTTCAACGTATTTTTCCCTCAAAGGGTTAGCAAGCATAAGACACGGGATGTTTTTAACTTTCTCCTTAATATTAATAACACCCTTAGTGTGATTATCACTCCAAGAAGAAGGATTCTTCTTAAGCCTATCATATAAAATAGCAGAATCGTTAGCAAGATTTTTAATATAAGAAGAAACATAATTAAGACTTCCTAAAAATCTTTGTAACTGAGTTTTATCTGTAATAATATCAGGAAATTTATTTCCAAACTCAATACTTCTTTGAATGGGAATGATGTTTCCTTTTTCAATAGTATGACCTAAGAATTTTATCTTAGTCTGAAAAAGAACCATTTTAGGTTTTGAAATAACTAAACCATTTTTTATGATTAAGTTTTTAAACATATCAAGATGTTTAAAATTCATCTCAATGTCTTTAGAGAAAACCAGAATATCATCAATATAAATAATGATAAAATCGCTATACAGATAGAAGATATCATTCATAATTTGTAGAAACTCTGAAGGAGCATTCTTAAGGCCAAAAGGCATGACATTCTTAAGGCCAAAAGGCCAAATCGCAATATTTTATTTACAGCATGTACTAATCTTCAATTTTAATAGAAGAGAAAATTTCTTGTTTATTTATATTATTTAAGTAATTATCCCACCAACCTTTAAGCTGTCCAGTAAAACCAACAGTAATAGCTTGAGCTGTTTGTAAATCATTGTTACCACTAATTCTGCAAGCAGAACTATACATAAGCATACGATGGCATCGAGTAAAAATATGTTTATCACTACCGCCATCAATATTCCATTCATAGATGCTTTTTCCCGAATAGGAGGTATTGAAGAAGTTTTCTTGTTCTTCATGGAGAACATCCATAGGAGTTGGTCTATTATAATAGAATTTAGAAAGATTGGGCTTATCGGCCCATCTCATTTTATTAATACTATCTGTATTGTCATATTTGGTAGAGCTAGTGCCAAGACTTTCTTCAAAATCACTATTTAAAGTAGAAATATTTAATTTACTGAATTTATTAGAAATGATTTTTTCAAAATAAGAAACAGAAGGTTCAATTTTGAAATTGTTTAATTCAACAGGAGACTGTATAGAAGAGGCAGTCTTAACAATGGTACTTTTATCAAGTAAATCAGACTTAGTCTGCGTCTTAGTTTGGGATAATATTTTGTCAATTTTATCATGTAAAGATATAATTTCCTCACCTATAATCGAAATATAAAGATTGAAAAAATTATTTTGCTCAATCATTAAATTGATATGTTTAACCGTAATTTGTAGAACATCATTTTCAATAATTTTAGAAAATGGGAGAAAATTAAAAATTCTACCATTTTTTTCAATTTGAAAAGGGATCTTTGGAATAGATTGTTCTAAAATCCAATTTTTTGGAAAAATAATTTATTCTCATTTAATAGATCTCCTTGTAGTAACGTTCGATTTACTAAAATTTGTTTCAATTAAGATAGTTTCATTATTATCTTTCTCAATTCTTTTACACATAGGATTAAGTGTAAATAAAGGTTTATAATATATACGATAGCAAATACACATAATTTCAGTGCCAGGTATGTAATTATAACCATGAGTTTTAACATTTAATGTTAATGATTCAAGAATATTACTATCTGATAAGGATAGGGATAAATTAGGATAGGCATCAAAATAGACCGGTCCTAAAGCTAAGCTAGACTCAATAATTCCCATAAGGGATTGTTTCCAGTTAAGATTTCTACCATCTCTAAGGGTAGCAAGGAAACTTTCTGGTAATCCCTTCAAAGTAAGTGGCCTAAAGGCAACTTGAACACAACCAATATGTAAGAATTTATGAGTTCTTTTGAAAGATAAAATATCATTTTTACTAAGTAATTTAATAACCATTTCAGAATCATGAAGAGGTATAGAAGATTTAGTGGTTTTAACAATTTGTTTAAAACCTAATTTTTCAAAAGTACCAAGTTTATAAACCATATTAGGTTTAATAATTGGGATAGTCCATGTATTTAATAAATCAAGATTTTCAGGAACATCATATTCCTGGGTCATACTATTTTTAACAGAATCATGGTTTTTGAAAATATTCATCATCAATTGAAATGTATTAAATCACGACTTAAGAACAAAACATATTTTACTAACATGACTCTGATACCATATAAAACACGATCGTACTTATTATATCAATAGTATCCTGTTGGATCTTTTAGAAACACATATAGGATATTACTGAGGGCATCCATAGTCCATAAGTTAACCTGAAAAAAGCTTAACGCCCACAAACGTCTGCGCCTGGAATCGGCATATATATATATATATATATATATATATATATATATATATATATATATATATATATATATATATATATATATATATATATATATATATATATCTCTCAGAGTGATTGGATTGCTATCTATATACATATCAAATCAACATTAATAATATATACGTCAATTAATAGTATATTTGATTGTGATACAACTGATAGTATATGAATTCGAATTTTATAGTATTACTATAAATTAAGCAAAAGTCGTGGAATTTGAAAAAAATCAAATATGTGTATTGCAATTAAAAATGTGTGAAATGTGGAAATTGCTATAATTGTGTAAACATAATATTAGTGTATTTAAATTAAGGGTTAATATGCTGGAGGTCCCTCAAACGAAACGTTATTAGACGTAGGTTACGAGCCCAATATTTTTTTGGTAACTAAATCCCTCAGTAAAAAAAATATATGATATAAGGGTTTTTTTTTTAAATATCCCAATATTACCCTTAATGTTAACAGAACGTTTGTGTGGCGTTTTAAAAAATTACATGGTTTTAATAAATCACGTCCCTTATAATTAGGGATCACGTATCAATCACGCTCTATCGTGATAGGAACTGTATCTTAATATAATATCATTAATGTATATCGCACGTAAGTGAAGAAGATCCCATAAATAACAATATACAGTGCTAATCTGCAAAATATTGAGCATAGTATTTTCCGTTTCATCTTCAATAGCGTATTGCTTTTCATCATCGCATAACAGTAGTTCTTCGTGCGTTCTTAGTTCGATGCCTTTCTGATTTTCTTCCTTTTTTTTTTGTGTGAAAAGGTGCTTATGTTGCTACATGTGCTAAGTTTGATAATAGCATGGAGAATTTTCGAAAATACGGTGGCCCGAGATTGAATAATTGCTTGCTAAATCCGCCATACGAAAATTGGGCTTGTTTCCGTTTTGCTGGCCAGGGATTTGGTGAGATGACTTCCAATTTAACAGAGTCTTGGTATTCGCAGATTAGCAAATATCGTGGGCTACCTATTACAGAGATGATAGATGCCATTAGGAGTCTACTGATGTTGCATATGTGCTTGAGATACGACACTACTGTGCCTTGACACACTGAACTTTGTCTTTTGGATGAAGAACGATTTAGTGTATTAGTACAAGAAAGTAGGACATGGTTGCCAAGGAAAGCATCTGACTCGGGGCTCAATATGTCGTCGTTGCAACCAGATTGGAACTCACAACAAGAAGACATGCACAAGGGCTATTTAGTAGTTTTGATTTGGAGTATTTTTAGCCTTTTGAATTTGAGTTTAAGTTAAACAGTAGTGTTCTTTGGGTTTTTTTTTCCTGCATTTATGTTTGGGTAGTACTATTTTGTTTCCGGATCGTGGTTTATTTTGCGATGTATGTTTTGTTTAAGTTTCTCGGATTCACTTGTTTTACATAAGTTTCGTTTTGTTTTACTTTTTAGGATTTACATATGAGCAATTATATAATTGCAAATTTTTAATAAACTTGCTAGTTGTTTCTCTATTTTTATATGAGTTTGTGTGTATTTTATATATAGTTTTATGTTTTTTTAAATAGAAAATTACTGGATTGTTTAATTATTATGGAATGATATTCTGTTAAGTATTTTGAAATCAATGTCCAATACTGTATTCCTACAGGGATAGTGCACTTTAAATTGTGTAAATACAAAGTATCTATAGTCATCTATAGGATATTGTTGATGAATACAGTATACCATAATATATTTGTAGATCAACACTGAGATATTGAACATAATATATTTGTAGATCAACACTGAGATATTGAACACCAGGCTTGTTTAAGTACTTTGACATGATCTTCCACCACTGCATTATCCCAGGATTGGTGCACTTTTATCAGCGACTGCGTAAATACAAAGTATCTATAGTAATCTGTAGGATACCGTAGATGAATTCATTATGTCATAGTAAAATTATGGTTCAAAATTTTCGATATAGAATACCAGTCTGTGTACAATATTCCTTAGTTGGTACATTTATTTCCTATAAAGCAGTGAATGAAACCAAATGTTGGACAATAATTATATTGAACTATCACCAAATGTCCTAATCCAAAATAAAACCAATAATATATAGATGAGATATAGTGTCAACAACGACCAACGTTTGTTTCGAATATTTTACCCAATAAACTAGAGTCAATAACCATAATAATGTTTACATGCCAACAATTTAAATTTCATTTGCGCAAACGAAGTCGCGTACACGAGACAAAACAAAATAAGACAACTACATTGCTCAATTGATCTTGTAATTCAAAAGATGCTATACAATGTTCTTTTTCATGTCTATAGGTAAAAAAAAAAAAAAAAAAAAATCTACACATGCATTTTGCGTCCCAGTAACGGAGACATTCATGATTTTGTGCTTTGCGAATCGTAATACGAGGCTGAAAATGGGGTCCTCTTCAGGCACTCTAGCTGAGCATTATTCAGTCGCACTTCTTCGAAGAAAGTCACAGTAGACGTCAAGTTAGACATGAATTGAGATATGTAACCACCTTTATTTCTCGTTCTTTGCGCAACATTCATGGCCTCTCCGCAAATATAAAAAACCATATTTATTTGTCAACAAAGATAAATGTTAGGGGGAAGATAAAAAAGTACATATACCATGTTATTGTAGAATCAATAGTTTTTTATTAAGAAATTTGAATAGACAGAAACCCATAGAATATCACATTACCCATAGTATACAACAGTACTACATAAATTATACATACAGTTAGACATACAAAACTCAATAGCAATAAACTAACAAATAAGCAACATAGGTCAGCCTCTCAATTACACAGAGAATCATATAATAGCAACTATATCGTAGGTCAGTAACATAGGTCAGCAAAAAAGAACGAATCGCACAATAACATAACTATAAGTAAATTTATACAATTGTCATTTCATAGACTGCTATAGAAATACAATATCAATTCATAGACTACCATAGAAACTAGGGTTGACAACAAAGTATCCAATCATAGACTCCCATAAAAATACAACATCAATTCATAGTTACGAATGCATATAGAGCTCACATACACAATTCATTAACAATGAACTTACGAATAAGCAAGATAGGCCAGTCTATCAATAACATAGACAATCATATAATAACAAATGTTTAATAAGTCATCAACATAACTACCATAAAATTTCTACAATTGTCATTTTATAGACTAGTGTAGAAATACATTATCAATTCATATACTACCATAGAAATATAATTGTGTTTTTACAGACTATCATAAAAATATACAGTATGTGTACACCAACTATCAATAATCACACAAATCTAAACATTAACATAATATACAACAGCACTTACATGTCATGAAACATTGCAGAATCCAGACTTCGACTGCCAAATATCGAATTACAAATTCAAAGCACAAAAATATTTACACTCCTAGACAATTTTTTCGTGTGTGGAATTCATAGTTACCCAAAGATTTAGACAACAACAAAAAATAAAACATACATGTTTTGAATCGTACCTGCGTCTATAGTGCGTTTATGTCCTGCTGCCCATTCATCTGCATCTCCCCTGCGTATTCGATTTTTTAAAACCCTAATGTAAAAAAAAAAAAAACTAAAATCAAACAAAATCAAAACTTACTTGATCTGTTTCTTGGTGTAACATCTGTAGACGTTAGTAGCGCCGATAATTTGATTTTTTATAATGCTATGAGGGTGCTCGCCGTCGATTTGCAGTAGAAAATGAGAGGAAAATACCCTAATCTGGGGGGAGTGGAGGGGTGGGTGGGTTGAATTATGATACGGTTAATGTAGGATTTGGAAAATCTTAGAGATTTAATGGCGAGATTGGTGGGATTAATTTCCTTTTCCCAGACTGAAAAAATAAACGGCGTTTATTTCACCGTAAGGGCAATATAGACACAATTTCTCAAAAGCATGTGAGGCTAATGTTCTTATAGGCTTGGGTGTATCATTTAATAAGTTTTTCCACTAGGGATGCATATCTTAAAGCCCCTTAAATTAATGTCTTAAATGTGAAATAATGTGTTATAAAAGGTAAGTAAACTCAATTGAAATAGATGAAATAAACAGGGGTCAAAATTGGAGATGTGAAAACATCAATTGTGTACCTTGACTTTATATATTATATAGATTACTTTAACAAATATGTTTTTGTTTAATTTTATCTTACTAGTATGGATCCTGGGAAAAAAAACGTTACCACAACATCAAATGTAAGTGAAATAAATAATGAAATATATTAATGGGTTAATATGCCATAAGCCCCTAAAAGGAAACCTAATTTGAACTAAATGACGAATCTAAATTCAATCTTGTAATTAAATCCTTAGTTTGAAATAATATATGAGCCACATCCATAATTTTTTTTTAATCCCTATATTTCCCTTATACCCTAAATCTTATAAACCTAGACATTCACGTTCAATTAAAATTTATTTTTCTTCTTTTTGTTTTTTCTCTCTCTCACACGTTCTCTCTCCATGTTTCTCTCTCAGACGTTCTCTATCTCTCACAATTTCTCTCCTCACGTTTTTTTCTCTCATCTCTATCTTTCTCTTGTTCTCAGTAGTTGTACGAAAGCAGAAGTAGAGGTGGTGGATCTATGTGGTGGAGGCGGCGGAGGCGGGTGGATGCAACGGCGGCCGATGAAGGCGGCGCCGCAGCGGACGGCGGCAGCCGATGGAGGCGGTGGCCGGTGGAGGCGGCGACGACGGGTGGTGGTGGCGGCGGCAGGTGGGGGCTGTGCCGGGGGCTGTGAATATGGTTGAGGTGTTATGGAAAGTATATTTTTGACAAATCAATTGGATCTGATTTCCTTGTGTTTTGAAAGATTTTTGCTTGATTTGGGTTCAAATGTCACATCTAGGTTTTGCCAAAGTTGGTAGGTGACTACAATCGCGGTGGCTGTGAGCGTGGGTTGCTAGGGTTAGCGGGGGCTGCGTTGGATGCTAGTGTTTGCGACGGCTAGGAGTTTTTGGTGGCTAGGGTTTGGTAGGAAAGCATAGTACACCGTAGTACACTATACTACACCGTAGTATACCATAGTCTGCCACTGAACTTGATCGAATTAATTGACCTTGTGAGAAGCTGAATCATCTTTAAATATTGGAAATGTCAATATTTAGGTCGGTACGAGTGTGTCTTTGATAGTTGATACAACAAATAACAACGTGCAACTGGATGTTGTATTGAATGAACTTCGAGAAGTTGTAGAACCCGCGGATACTGGAAATCTCGACATTCCTCTTCGTTGCAGCCTCTGCAAATGGGCGATTGGATAATCTTCCGTCGGAAGAGTGCAGCGTTAGTGGGCAGGATATTAGTAAATAGTCGCCAGAGAAAAATACGGACTTTCGGTGGAATTCGAAGCTGCCAAATCTCCTTCCACGTTCGGCTGGAAGAACCGCTACTCGACAGTCTAAATGTGCTCCGAGGATTGCCACAAGGTAATGGGGAAAAGAGAGAATTGCATGATAGCATGATCGAACTGAAAATTTGCCATGGTTAGAAAAGTGCCATATCCACCGATCTGCCGCCGACACACTGCCCACCGGGATGGCCAAAATCCGCGAGATATCAACAGGCCAAAATGTATTGTTAATGATTTCCATATTCCAAGAGTTCGATCCCGCCTCCAGAATATCCGCCACCCGGTTAGGGAATACCGAGTAAGCTGGTCGTCGGGTAAAAACTCTAAACTTGCCACCATCGTTGAGCCATGGATCTGCCCAGATCGATGTCTCGAGGCCGTTTCCAATTCTTCGGCGGATACCCAATTGTAAATACGGAATGACACTCCAAATGCTCCGCCACGTAGCCGACGGACGCGATCCTAGTTCAGCCGATAATACTTGTCCGTTGGGAAAATACCTAGCAAAGAGGATCTTCGAAAGTAACGGATCCGGGGAAGTCAAGAGGCGCCAAGCTTGCTTGACCAGCAAGGCAATATTGAAGCTTTGCAAATCTCTGAAGCCGAGACCACCTAATTGCCGTTTCAATGTCTTGGACGAGACCCTTTGGCAACACGAAACAACTCATGATGTAGGATGGAATGGCTTGTAATACGGCTTTGATAAGTCCTTCTTTGCCCGCCTTAGAAAGTTGTTTTTCCCCCCATCCCTTAATCTTGGACCACACTCGATCACGTAAAAAGGAAAAAATAAATTTTTTGGTTTTGCCCATATTGGCCGGCATCCCTAAATACCTCTCATGTTGATCGACCACTTGAAATCCGAGAATGTGATGAATGGCATTCCTCCTATCTTGATTAGTAGATGGACTGAACATCATCGTTGAATTTTCGTAATTGATTTCTTGGCCCGAAACCCTAGCGTAAGTGGATAAAATTTCCTTCAACTTTGTGGCATAGTCTTCGGCTGCCTCTCCAAAAATCAAGGTATCGTCGGCGAAACACAAGTTAGATATGACTGGAGTTGTTGGGGCCACCCGAACTCCTTGAAACTCTCCCCTTTCCATTTCTCTCACGATCAATGCAACGAGAGCTTCTGCACAGCAAATGAACAAATACGGTGATATGGGTTCCCCTTATCGGATCCCTCTCGACGGAGTCACAGATCCAAATTGAGACCCATTAAATAAGAAAGAGAATGATACAGTGGAAACACAAAGCATAACCAGAGTAACAAAATCAACTGGAATGCCAAAGCGAAGAAGAATCTTTCTATGAAAAACCCATTCAATCCGATCGTACGCCTTACTAATATCCAATTTAAGAGCCATATAATTAGTTTTAGCTCTACATTGGAGTTTAATAAAATGATTTATCTCAAAAGCAACAAGAACATTATCAGTGATAAGTCTTTAAGGAACAAATGCAGATTGACAAGGAGAGATCAAATCATTAAGCACTAATTTAAGTCGGTTAACAACTACTTTGGACCCAATTTTATAGATGACATTATAGAGACTAATAGGCCTATACTCGGTGATTTTTTCAGGATTTTTGACCTTAGGAATTAAAACACTATAAGTGAAGTTCATAGCGGACGGGAGCTTGTGGCTATTAAGAAATTCTAAAATACGTGATGAAACGCTAGAGCCAAGAACCAGCCAGTATTTAGTGTAAAAAAAGACAGGTAGTCCATCAGGGCCAGGGGATTTAAGATGAGCCATTTGAGAAATGGCTCGAGTTACCTCGGGAACCGTGAACGGCATAGAAAGAAGATGACTCGCTGCGCCGGATACTCTCGTCTCAATATTCTCAAGAACCTCATCTATCTCTTCTTCATTTGGATTGGTTGATTTGAAAATCTGACCAAAATACTCTGTGACGATCTGCTCAATATTAACCTCATTCTCCTTCCAGCAGCCTGCAGAATCCCTTAACTTTGAGACCCGATTGGTCTTATTTCTGATAGCTGCTTTTGAGTGAAAAAAACTTGGTATTCCTATCCCCTTCCTGAATCCATTGAATTTTACTTCTTGGGCGCCAGTACATATCATTGTCGTCATAGGCTCTCTCCAATTCTGCTCGAAGAGCTCGGATCTTGGCTCTAATGCTCTCGGTCTCGACAAACGCAGACAATGCATGAATTTTCTTGTGGAGCATCTCAATTTGCCTTCGCGGTTGTTTAATCTTCAGTCTGCTCCAATCGATCAGGGGCATCCTGCATTCGTCATTTTTACGCAAGAGATCATCGATGGGGTCGTCACTCAGTTGATCCCGCCAATGGTGATTGATAATATCCTCACACTCCTCTTTACGAATCCAAGTGGATTCAAACCTGAAGGGTCGCCTTTTTCTCGCCCTACAGAATTCAGTTGTGTCGGATAATGTAAGCTTGATAGGAATGTGATCGGACCCCGAGTAATCCAGGTGATGGACTTTTGGCCTAGGGAATAACCCTATCCAATTATTGTTCACGCAAACCCTATCTAGCCTACATTTAACAGTGTAAGGCGAGGCTCTATTTTAGACCAGGTGTATCGAGACCCTTCAAACCCCAAATCTACCAAGCCACAGTCCTCCAAAGTTGATTGGAACGCCTCAATGTGTGAGGGAACGCGGGCTGGACCACCTGATTTCTCACTGTTACAAACAATTTCATTAAAGTCCCAGCTAGAAGCCAAGGTAAAGGGCTTTGGGCATGTAAATTGCAAAGGAGATCCCATGATAGCTGTTTTCGCTCCCGTTCGGGGAAACCATAGAATCCAGTCACTCACCATTTGCTATTGCGGTCCCTCTCCAGAACCTCCGCATCTATATGGTTGTTCGAGTAACTCATAAGACTCACTTCAATTTCCTTTTTCCACAATAGCGCTAGACTGCCGGAGTTGCCAACTCATTCAACGCCAACTCCATTAAGACACCATTTTTTTTTAAGTTTTTCAATATGTCGATATGTTACCCTTGTTTCCGAGAGAAACACTAGCAGGGGCCGATGATCTCGGAGAATGTCTCCAAGAACGTCAATTGTCAAGGGAACCCCGAGCCCTTGACAATTCCAGAATATGCAACTCATTGGTCTCGGCGGGACTGCTCTGCAGTCTCCGCCGTTGAACAATAGTCTTCATCGCGTAAACACAATTGTTGTTTCTTTCACATCCTATCGGAGTCATTAATTCCAGCCTCGTCTGCCTTTTTCTTCTTGTTCTTGTTCGAAACGTTTTACATGCCTCCTTGAAGACCTGCACGCGCTGTCATCTGCTTGAATTTGGATGGTATTTGTGACCAACGTAGTGTCATCCCAGAGATTGGGATTGTTATTCTCCTTGCCACCTCCCTGAGTCAGCCGTGTGTTATTAACATTGGGACTTGAGAAATTAAAAATACTAGAGCCTCTCTAGATTGGTCGAACAATATTTCTCGTTGCCACGCAACTGTTGATGCTTAATCCTCTCAACAGTGCCCTCATATGTTCCCCATCTGCTAAGTTGGACACTCTTAACCACGCCCCATATGGTAGATGTTCACCGGGGTTGCTGAATTCTTCCTCGTAGCGGGTATGGCATCGATTTTCTGAATGGCCGATAACGCCACATAGAAAACAAAAATTAGGCAGCCTCTCATAGGTGAATGCAACCCCTTAGATCCATCCAAATTATGGAGATTCATTCCACGCTTTAGACTCTTTTGAACATCAATTCTCACCTTGACCCGCACATATGGATAGAACTCCAATTTCGAAGGGTCTAAAATCTCAACCTGCTCTCCCACGTTGCTGCCAATTTGGATAACCACATCTGGAGTGCGTATCGACATAGGGAGATGGTGAAGTCGAAGCACTATGTTCATCATGTTGATAACCATGGTGGTCGGATCCGCATATGGCTCAAGTTCTTGGAGAATCACAGCATGTTTATCCATGAGCCACGGGTACCCAGTTTTAGCGTGGTTGTAGTCAAGCCGATGCTCGAAGCTAATCGCAAACTTATTGGGGCCTAGAGATTTAATTTCGCAAGCTTTCACCGGTTGGAGGATACGAAGGATGTTAGCCTTGATGGTATGGGTTGAGATCTCCCGGGGAGCACCTATTCGACCAATCAGTTGAAAACTATTGGATGAAACCCTAGTTTGTGGAACAACAGATTCAATAAAGACCCCCTCCTCTTCATCCGCCATCAGCGTAAAAGATCGGGCCATATTCTCAGACAAACCATCCATCATGTGCTGAAGAGATAGATGAGATATTGTGAACAAGGAGGAGAGATCCCAACGCTGCAATCCACTTCATATCTGTGTAGCACAAAATAGAAGGGAAAACGGGACAGAAACCCTAACAAAACCTAGAGCATAAAAGCAAAATATACGACTTAAAAAATTTAATAGTATAGCGTGCGATCCGATCGTCCAGTAACTGAGAAAGATGGGAATAATCTGTTGATTGTAGAAAAGAATTGAAACTTTGGTGATAGCCTCATAGACTAAGAGAAAAAACGGGGGCCTCTCAGACGGAGAGAAAAATTGAATCACCAAGCTTAATACGCATAATAATATATCATGGAAGAATTAGAAAAAAAAACCCTAAATTTCCTTACATCATAAATCAACGTAGAATTCAAGAAATCAAATAAGCATAATATACCTTTCGTATCATACTTAACTCAAGAGAAATAAATAAAACATATCGATCATCGAAAACATGGTGTCTCTCGTACCACTTGTTAGAAATTTTATCGTACATACATACGAATTCCTAAGATCCAACGTGCTTGAATCAACGAAAATTAAACATAAACATAAACATGGAAGTGTACCTTACATCATGAAATCGAATCTTCGAATTCCCACTGGGTTTGTGATAGGTCTTCCAAATCTCCACTGGGTTGGGACAGGACTTCCAGAGAATCCGCAGTTCCTTAAGTATCTCTCTAACGATGGATTTTAGAAGAGACATAATGATTGCGTTTCTGTGGGGACCACGACCCTTTATATAACTGTAGAGTTCAGTTATATTATAATTGTGATTCAGCCCCATCAATAAATCACAATTAAACCCTAATTGTCTCTACACATTAGGCCCATAATTATAGTCTAATACCCATAAGTCCAACCCAATAATTTTTATTAGATCACAATTAATTTGGACTTTCTTTTAGATAGCCATACACATTTACGTCACATATGTGAGCCCATATAATTATAGAAATAATTCCAACATACCTCCCTCACGATGTCAAGATCCACCGCACGCCGCCGCAATTGCAGGTAGACGATGGTTCCCAGAAGTGTTCGACACTTGATGCACCATTAAAGAGCTTTCATGGATAGTAGTTGTCTGGGTTTGGATTTGGGTTGGGAGTGGGGTGGTCTGACGGGGAGGAGCAATTGTACAGTAATTTGATTTTTATTTTTTTCATTTTTTTTTCTTTTGATACCTTTTTTATATTTTTTTCAATTTTTTATTTTTCGGTTTGTGTATTTTTATTTTGTTTAATTTTTTATTCAGGGTAATTTTGTCATTTCCGTTAAGGGCCTATTTGGTTTGGGTGATCGGATTACATGGGATTGTTTGAATTGGGATGGATTACACTGTATGGATAGGTAGAGAATTATTCAATGTTGTATTTGGCTAGATGGATTGATTTTCATGGGGGGTAGCTGGATTGGATCATAGTCGCATTTGGTTCGCCGGATACGGCTGGACAGTGATGTGAAAACCCGATTATGCCCTTTGCACCTCCTTGTTAAAATATAGTCTCTTTACTTGTGCTTTTTTACGTTTGCAATGAATTAACTATATTTGTTAGTTATTTTTGAAACGCTGTCACCATTGTTGAACCACCATACGAAATGAGCACCAATAGTTCTAACAGTTTCCGTAGTCGAGGTCGTCACATAGGGTTTTGTAGCGTCGCCGGAGGTCATACCCATCCATTTGTGTGCCACTATGGTTTTGCTGTAAAGGTGCAAACTTCATGGATGGATCTAAACCCAGGACGTCGTTTCGTTACATGTCCGACGAGAGGGGTGAGAATTGTTAGAGTAGGTGACCAACAAGCCAGCATGTGGCTGTGGTCTTTCGTATTTATGATAAAAGACCTTGGCATTCTATATCTTTGTCCCTTTGTCACAAGCATAGATATAGTCCTTACAGTTATTACAAGTACTGTAATTGATCGTTAGGATCGTGAGATATTTACTTAAGTATTATAACTGTTAAACGTGTTCCTAGTCGAAGGGTTACGCCACCAATGAGGATATCGGCCTTTCCCATTAAGAGAATAGCACTTAGTGTATGTGTACTGCATCTCATAAGTGGGTGCTCGTAAGTTGACGAGTTCACTGAACTCCCTCACCCTAGAAATCTTTAAGTGGTTCCCAATAATCGAGTAGAGATATCTATGGTATAGTTGTATACCATTATTCCTTATGACCTTGACATCACCGTGATTTCACTAAAGGACCAGCTGTATCGTGACCTGTCCCTGAGTTCCACCGAGGACCACCCCAAGGGCCAGTGTTCGTGTAGTCCGAAATCTAGTGGGAGGTCTGTGCATTGTAGTCGGGGATTCGATAGCTAGAATAGTTTTGGATCTCATGTGTGTTCTTACAGTTTGTAATCTCTTTAAGTCTCTGGCCAGAGCTGACTAAGTGATGATTAGAGAATTCGATTCTCTAAGTCATGCACTTAACGATTGTTAGAGTATGTGACCAATAAGCCAACTAAGTGTTGTGTTTTCTCACGCTACTCGTAAATAATCTATTTCAAACTAATGATAAAATACCTTTTGGCATTCTATATCTCTTATCCCATGCAAGCAGCATAGATATAGTCCTAACGAGTTACTCTATTACTGTGAGTTGATCTAGTGGAATCGTGAGATAACTCAGCAATGTAATGTAACTGTTAAACCTTGTTCCTAGTCGATGGGTTACGCCAATAATGAGGATACCGGCCTTTCCCTTTTGAGACTAGCACTTTGTGTATGTGTACTGCGTCTCATCAGTCATCGGTGTTGTGACATCGGCATACTTGAGTGGGTGCTCATATTAGATGAGTTCACTGAACTCCCTCGCCTAGAAATCTATAAGTGGTTCCCAATCATCGAGTAATAGGTTTCTATGATATAGTTGTGCACCATTAGTCCTTAAGACCCAGACATCACCGTGACTTCACTAGAGGACCGACTGTATCGTGACCTGTCCCTGAGTCCCACCGCGGACCGCTCCAAGGGCCAACGTTCGTGCAGTCCGAAATCTAGTGTGAAGTCTGTGCATTGTAGTAGGGGATTCGAGCGCTTGAGTAGTCATGGATGTCCTGTGTGTTCTGTCGGTTTGTAATCCATGGAATGTCCGACCGGAGTTGATAGTGGGGTGATTAGGGAAATGTGTTTCTCTAAGTCACACACGAACGGATTATAACACCTAGATCGTTCGCACGGTTATTGAACTTAATAAGAGGTCTCGGTGGACCAATTCCTCTAGTTCAATCGGGACATTTGCTGCGAAGGGATCGTACTATACGTTAACTATATCACAAGGTTCTTGCAGGCACTTCATTTGTATCTAGGGAATCATGATGCGTAGTTGCTAGACGCCAATCTTGATTCGTTGGGCACCGATTTGATCGGCGATTGAGTAAAATGAGTTTTACCCTAATCGGGACTCTTGGGAGGAGTTCGTATAAGAACAATGTGTTGTTCGAATCACAAAGAGTTGTGAGCCCACGGTTAGCTTACACATGAACCATTGAGGGTCACACTTCTCGTGTAACATAGATCCTTGAAAAACAACAAGCATAGATTAATGTGTTAATATTTGCGTTAGTTGGATGTCAATATGATTGAATCTAATATTCGTAATTGTGGATTACGAGTTGGAATAAACGGAGAGAAAGAGATATGCGGAAATTTAGTGAACTTTCTAAATTGGGAAGTTTCCTGATTTAGCAGGTCCACTTAATTAGAAGTTTCCGATTTGGAAATTGAAAATTTAAAAGAGGCACTCGTATCGACGAGGATTTTGTGCTCGTCACAAATATAATTTTGTTTTAATTAAGTGGACGATCGTTTGTAAGAAACGAGGACGACGAGAGGGTGGGCTTAATGGATCAGTGGGTCAAGCCCAATGACTTAAGACCATGAGGGTTATGAACCCTAGTATAAATACAACTCATAAGATGAGTTGAGACAAGTTTTGACAGCCCCAAACCCTAGCCGCATGAAGCACGGCCGTCCTCCGCCTCACGGCTGCAGCCCCGCCGCTGCACCGCCGCACCGCCGTCGCACCGGCGCTCTGCCGCCGCCGCCGCCGGTTTCTTCTCTTTTCTTCCTCGTCTTTATTCCCGTTGTTTTTCTAACTCTTCTGTATCTAGTACTGCAGTTAGAGTGGGTCTAGTTGTACGAGGTGAAACCTAATTGGAGAGGAAGAATGCAACTTCACCACCGCCAGCCCCGCACGCGCCGTCGCTGTTGCCACGCGCCGCTGCCGCTGCACCTCATGTGCCGCCGTCGAGATCAGATCGGACCAGCTGCTGTTCGGTCGGTTCTTCGCAGCCTTGGAGTTGTTTAATAGCAGCTTGTACGTGTCTTAGTTTATAGATTTCGATTTTTCGAAATCTCACGCTTCAAGAGGTAAAATCGAAAACCCCTGCGAATTAATTTATAATTGGATTATATGAACTAATTTGTGAGCATGCCAATTATATGAAGAATATATGTTTTCGATTTCATGATGTCGTATGCAAGTATGCTCGTCTTTGTTTTTCGTTTTATTTAATTTCGATTAAAATATGAAATATGACCATGTGTATGGCGGAAGCGTTAAGGTACGTTCAATTAATTGATTTATGCATGTGATCGGACATTGAGTTCGATTAAATTTTTGTTTTCCGCTGCGTATACATGCATCGATCCCCAACAGTGGTATCAGAGCCACGGGTAATCGATTAATTGTCAATGTGTTTAATCGCTTTCAAATGCATGCTTAATTTGTTGAATTGTTAAATTTTTGGTATTATCGAAATTGGGTGTTTTAATTTTAATTGAATATTTTGAATATTTTCAGAAATTGTAGAATTTGAAAAATCGAAAATTCTAAATTTTATTTTTCTGATTTTCTACAGCTGACCGGTCCGGTGGGTCAGACCGGGTCTGACCGGTCCGGTCAGCACCGAAACAAAAAAAAATATATATATATATATTATTTTAAATTTCTGAAATTAAAATTAAAACAAATTGATTTTTTAATTTTTGAAATTATTTATCAATTAAGCCCAATTAGATAATTGATCCATTAATTTAATTTGAATTCAAGGAATAGTGTTGGATTAATTTATTAATTTAATTGTTAAATTAATTTAATAAATGGAACACAAATGTAATTACATGGCAAATAATTAATGGGTCTCGTTCTTATTTGATTGATTTATGAATGAAAGAGGTCCGTTAATTATTTTGCATTTAATCGTTTTAATTTATTAATTCATATGATGAATAATTGTAATTGAGTACGATGATGATCGTATGTCTCTCTTAGGATCAATATGCGTTTCCACATTAGAGAACATAGTTGTAGGAATCCCGAACGATCATAACAAATAATTCTGATGAGATAACCATAACTTAATAAAAATCCCTCATTCTTAATTTCTAAAAATAATTATCAAGCTATAAAGTAGAACCGATTTGTCGTTCTTTCTTCTTTCCTTCTACCAACGATTAGATTATGTGTAGCCTCTCATAATAGTGCAGTAAGCCGTGTTAGCGGGGAGTGCTATTATGGGATAAGCTGTAATTTAATTGACATTAGATGGAGATACGGTTGTAGATAAAATTCTATTGGGTTAATGTGGTCGGCTAGATTAACTAGGGACTGCATTAGTTTGATAGAGTTGGATCTATGACATCTCACATTGGTAGGCTAGACTTGACACACGAAGATTTTGATATTCGCGAGATTAACTTAGGTCATTATCAAGTGTGAGGTAAAACAACCTTTAGGGTCACATAGTGATGTGATAGATAGTACTCTACGTTTAGGCTTATGTAATCGGGCTAGATTAACTACGGGTTACATTTGCGCTATTGGACCTAAAGCCCATTAAGGAAAAATACGTTTTCTCGTCTGTCTGCTAGAGGGTGGTGGAATTCGATAAAATTAGTGGGAGAACAATTAAATGATAAAATTCCAAATCTTTAATTCCATTCATTAATAATGAAATATCTTTTATGTAAGTCTACTTAAAAGTTTCAGTATAAATGCTAAGAATCCCTTATCGTCAATTCTCGATACGAACAAAACTTAATGGCAATAATTACCTTGATTGGCTCAATAAAATTCGTTTGGCGCGTTTGCTCCAAGAGCAAATTGTGCATACTCAAATAAAAACCCCGACCAAACTTCATGATAACTCGACTCACTAGGGAACCACCACTTATTAGAAGTGGAAGAAGGGTGTCCATTATGACAAAGTGTTATACGATAGCACCTAGTCGCCCAAGTTAGCAAGGAACTGTGAGAACCACCTTTATGTTATTGACATATAGGCTTGCCTTGAGATCGTGTGTGGTGAGAACATTATGGCAATGAGGTTCGCGACATTTGAGGAGTTGATGTCTCTTAGACTGAGCTAGAGGACTACAGTCTTGAAGCATGGTTTTAAGATGACTCACTCTTAAAGAAGTTGTGTGACCACAACGTCGTTCTCCCATCAGAGATCTCGGTATCTCATACTTCCATCACTAACTAACTATTATGAAACGTTCATAATTAGTTTCAACAAGAATATGGTTGAATCTCCTTTTGAAGGAGTTGGTCAACATGTTGTTATACGAGTCGGTTATAAAGGAAGAGAAGTCTGTTTTGCATTTGGTAGTTTCTATATCTTTTACTAAGAATAGTTCAAAGTCGAAGAAGATAGCAAAAGGAAAATAGTTTCCGACCTAGCAAAAGATAGACTAGGGGTAAATCAAGTATTCACAAGGCCAAAGAAAACAAGCATATAAGTGATGCTTGCTTCCAATGTGGAAAGACAGACCATTAGGCTCTGTAAACTGTAAGGAGTGTCTTGCTCAGAAATTTTCTAAGAAAGATACGTTATTCATTGAACTTATATGAAGTATAATCCAATGAACTTCAGGTTAACCCGAACTCGATATAGAAGTCAAAACCCCGCAAAACTTTGGCACGCCACGACTAGGTCACATCTCTTTAAGAAGGATGAACGAGTTTGTCCGTGAGGGATTATTCACCTTGGATGATGTGAACTCACTTCCAACTTGTGAATCTTGTCTTAAAGGAAAAATGACCAAGTCGCCATTCAAAGGGCAAATGGAACGTGCTAAAGGTCTCTTGGATTTGATCCATACAGAGATGTGTGGCCCACTAAGCGTTAGTGCAAGGGGTGGTTTCAACTACTTCGTTACCTTTACCGATGATTTTTCTGGGTATGGTTTCGTGTACTTAATGAAGTACAAGTCTGAAATTTTTGAAGGGTTCAAAGATTTAGACACCAAGTAGAAAACCAACTTGTCGCCGTATTAAGAAGCTGCGATTCGATCGTGATGGCGAATACTTAAGCGCCGAGCTTATTGACTGTCTAAAGGAGAATAAGATTCTCTCTCTCAATGGACTCTTCCTGGAACTCCTCAATTGAATGGAGTGTTCGAACGTCGGAATCGAACCCTGTTGGACATGGTTCGATCTTCGATGGGGTTCACCGAGATGCCGGCATACCTGTGGGGTCATGCACTCCTAAGTGCCGCTTATTTGTTGAATAGGGTTAACACTAAAGCAGTTTGTTCCACACCATATGAACTACGACATACCCGATAATCCACTTACATGAAATGGCTAGTGGGAGACGAGTTGGATAGTCGATCCAACTTATGTCATTTCGTGGGGTATCTCAAAATTGTTTTTGATGCTTATTCTACTATCCCTTGAAACAAAAGTGTTTGTCTCGGGGAATGTCACCTTCTTGAAGAAGAAGTTTCTACGTGATAAAATAAGTGTATGGTAGAACTCAAAGAAATTCGAGAACCACGAATTGAAGTTCCAACACCATAAATAGGACAAGAGCCAATCAAAATCTAATCACCCATTAATGTACCTTCTCAACCAACTATGTGGAGATTCGAAAGGATCCATAGAGAACTCAATAGGCTTATGATCATCGAAGTTAGTCAAAATGAGTTTGACCACGGATATGATCCAAGTACCTTCAATGTGTCTGTATTTGATGCAGACAAGGGACATTGGCGTGAAGCCATGAAATCCAAAATGGATTCCATATATTCCAACAAGGTATGGACCTTGATGGATCCACCCAAGGGAATTTTTCCCGTTGGATGCAAGTGGATCTACAATCTTTAAGATTGGAATAGATGGAAAGGTATCGACCTATAAAGCTAGATACGTGAAAGATAGTTATACTCTAAGACAAGTTGTTATCTATGAGATAAAGTTTCACAGATCGTTGTGCTTAAAATCCATTAGGACTTTGCTAGCCATTTCTGCGTAGTATGACTACGGGATATGGAAAATGAATGTGAAAACCACCTTCCTCAATGGCGAGATTGAGGGAATCAGAGTGGTACAGCCGGAAGGTTTCACATCTTGTCGAAATTGGCAAAATGTTTGCAAAATTCCAGCGATCCATTTGTGGATTGAACCTAGCATCCCATTAAATTAGAATGTTTGATTCCACACAAAAATCAAAGGGATTTGATTTAGTGAAGAGTTCGAAAGAGCCTTAAGTTCACAAGAAGGTTAGTGGGAGCGCCATTACGTTTAATAGTGTTTTGTGTTGGTGGCATTCTACTCATTGGGAATGATGTAGGAATGTTGCAGTCAACTAAAACACGGTTGTCCACACGTTTCTCAATGAATGAATTTAGGGTAAGCTTCCTACGTATTAGAGGATACGTATTTATAGAGATAAATAGAAGAGGTTGCTTAGCTACCCTAATTCATATTATAGACTTGATATGGTTTATGCAGTGAAGCGTCACTGTAGATTTCAGTCTAACCCCAGCCAAGTTAGTTGGATAGATATGAAAGAGATCCTTGAATACTTGCGAAGTACTAAGGACTTGTTCATATATAGTCTGTGGGGATTCCGAGTTGAAAGTAAAGTCGTTCGACGACTTTAGCATTTCAATCGGAAATGGACAACTTTAAAGGACGTGAGTGATTATATTCATGCTTCTTAACGGGGTGCCGTGTGTTGGAAAGAGTTCCAGATGGAACATGACGGCGGATTCCACCTCTGAGGCTTAGAATAATGCGGCATTGGATGACGCAAACGTAGGAGTTTGGATTTGAAATTACATTCAAATGTTGAATGTATTTATTTAAAAGATCTCATCAGAAATCCAAGCAGATACAGAATACAAATTAATTCATTAGTAAGATAATTAATAGACGCGAACTTTAGTTCGAGAGAGTTGCCTCGGTAGACAGCATTCTAGATCCCTTTACTTAGCCTTTACACAGACCGGTCCATGAGAAACATCGAGAGTCGATGGGACTTAGGTAATGAGTAGTTGGCTTTAGGTCAAGTGGGAGATTGTTAGAGTATGTGACCAATAAGCCAACTAAGTGATGTGTTTTCTCACGCTACTCGTAAATAATCTATTTCAAACTAATAATAAAATACCTTTTGGCATTCTATATCTCTTATCCCATGCAAGCAGCATAGACATAGTCCTAACGAGTTACTCTATTACTGTGAGTTGATCTAGTAGAATCGTGAGATAACTCAGCAATGTAATGTAACTGTTAAACCTTGTTCCTAGTCGATGGGTTACGCCAATAATGAGGATACCGGCCTTTCCCTTTTGAGACTAGCACTTAGTGTATGTGTACTGCGTCTCATCAGTCATCGGTGTTGTGACATCGGCATACTTGAGTGGGTTCTCATATTAGATGAGTTCACTGAACTCCCTCGCCTAGAAATCTATAAGTGGTTCCCAATCATCGAGTAATAGGTTTCTATGATATAGTTGTGCACTATTAGTCCTTAAGACCCAGACATCACCGTGACTTCACTAGAGGACCGACTGTATCGTGACCTGTCCCTGAGTCCCACCGCGGACCGCTCCAAGGGCCAACGTTCGTGCAGTACGAAATCTAGTGTGAAGTCTGTGCATTGTAGTAAGGAATTCGAGCGCTTGAGTAGTCATGGATGTCCTGTGTGTTCTGTCGGTTTGTAATCCATGGAATCTCCGGCCGGAGTTGATAGTGGGGTGATTAGGTAAATGTGTTTCTCTAAGTCACACACGAACGGATTATAACACCTAGAACGTTCGCACGGTTATTGAACTTAATAAGAGGTCTCGGTGGACCAATGCCTCTAGTTCAATCGGGACATTTGCTGCGAAGAGATCGTACTGTACGTTAACTATATCACAAGGTTCTTGCAGGCACTTCATTTGTATCTAGGGAATCATGATGCGTAGTTGCTAGACGCCAATCTTGATTCGTTGGGCACCGATTTGATCGGCGATTGAGTAAAATGAGTTTTACCCTAATCGGGACTCTTGGGAGGAGTTCGTATAAGAACAATGTGTTGTTCGAATCACAAAGAGCTGTGAGCCCACGGCTAGCTTACACCTGAACCATTGAGGGTCACACTTCTCGTGTAACATAGATCCTTGAAAAACAACAAGCATAGATTAATGTGTTAATCTTTGCGTTAGTTGGATGTCAATATGATTGAATCTAAGATTCGTAATTGTGGATTATGAGTTGGAATAAACGGAGAGAAAGAGATATGCGGAAATTTAGTGAACTTTCTAAATTGGGAAGTTTCCCGATTTAGCAGGTCCACTAAATTAGAAGTTTCCAATTTTGGAAATTGAAAATTTCAAAGAGGCACTCGTATCGACGAGGATTTTGTGCTCGTCACAAATATAATTTTATTATAATTAAGTGGACGATCGGTTGTAAGAAACGAGGACGACGAGAGGGTGGGCTTAATGGATCAGTGGGTCAAGCCCAATGACTTAAGACCATGAGGGTTATGAACCCTAGTATAAATACAACTCATAAGATGAGTTGAGACAAGTTTTGACAGCCCCAAACCCTAGCCGCATGAAGCACGGCCGTCCTCCGCCTCACGGCTGCAGCCCCGCCGCTGCACCGCCGCACCGCCGTCGCACCGGCGCTATGCCGCCGCCGCCGCCGGTTTCTTCTCTTTTCTTCCTCGTCTTTATTCCCGTTGTTTTTCTAACTCTTCTGTATCTAGTGCTACAGTTAGAGTGGGTCTAGTTGTACGAGGTGAAACCTAATTGGAGAGGAAGAACGCAACTCCACCACCGCCAGCCCCGCACGCGCCGTCGCTGTTGCCACGCGCCGCTGCCGCTGCACCTCATGTGCCGCCGTCGAGATCAAATCGGACCAGCTGCTGTTCGGTCGGTTCTTCGCAGCCTTGGAGTTGTTTAATAGCAGCTTGTACGTGTCTTAGTTTATAGATTTCGATTCGTCGAAATCTCACGCTTCAAGAGGTAAAATCGAAAACCCCTGCGAATTAATTTATAATTGGATTATATGAACTAATTTGTGAGCATGACAATTATATGAAGAATGTATGTTTTCGATTTCATGATGTCGTATGCAAGCATGCTCGTCTTGGTTTTTCGTTTTATTTAATTTCGATTAAAATATGAAATATTACCATGTGCATGGCGGAAGCGTTAAGGTACGTTCAATTAATTGATTTATGCATGTGATCGGACATTGAGTTCGATTAAATTTTTGTTTTCCGCTGCGTATACATGCATCGATCCCCAACAACGATTACATCACTTAGAACGATCGCACCGTCATTGAACAAATAAAGAGGTCTCGATGAACCAATGCATCTAGTTCAATCGAGACATATGAATCGAAGGGATCGTACTGTACGTTAACTATATCTGAAGGTTCTTGCAGGCACTTCATTTGTATCTAGAGAATCATGACGCGTAGTTGCTAGACGCCAATCTTGATTCGTTGGGTGATTAAGGTGAAACGAGCTTCATCTTAATCGTAACTCTAAGAGACGAGTTTTGACCACAAAGGGTTGTGGGCCCACAGCTAGCTTACACCTGAACCATCTAGGGCCACACTACTCGTGCATGAGATCTTTGAATAAACGGTCAGAGATAAAATGGTTTATCTCAGCATGATTGGAAGTCAATATGATTGGGTCCAACATTCGTAATTTGGAATTATAAATGAGAAAAAGAAAAGGAAAAGAATAGGCGAACATCTTAGTGGACTTTCTAAATCGGGAAGTTTCCAAATTTAGAAAGTGCACTGAATTAGGGTTTCCACTTTTGGAAAGTTGCAAATCGAGAGTTGGCACTCGTAATGATGAGGACATTATAATGATTCCGAAAATGTAATTGTTACAATTTTCCGATCATCGAATTGAGAGAGACGAGCAAGTAAAACTAACGAACTTAAGCTGTTGGGGCCGGTCCAACTTAAGCCCGTTAGGGTTTTATCCAAGACAATATAAATACTTGATTTATAGGTCTTGCACAAATACATCATACGAACTAAACCCTAGCCACTCTCACCTCTCTTGGCCGATCTCAACCCGCGGCCACCACCGCCGCCGTCGCCACTATCTCGCCGGAATCGGCCATCCGTCGGCCGATCCTTTTGGTATTTCTTTCCTTCTTTCTGTTTTTCCGTTTTTCTAACTATTAAGTGTCTAGTGCCACGTATTTAGTAGATCGAAGTATACGAGGTGAAATCCGAGAGGAGGAAGATCGAAGATCGAAGAATCGAGGAGCAGCTACCGAGCCGACGACGCACGCGCCTCCACGCGCCGCCCGAAGTCAGCGCGTGAACCACACGCGCCGCCGTAGCTCGGATCTTCGCCGCTGCTGCATCGCCGTTGCTGCCCCGGATTGCACGGATTGGTTTCCGTGGCAAACTAGCTTTGCTTAGTGCGCCTACCTCACGCTTCAAGAGGTAAATCTTCGAATCCATTGTTGTTCGATTCGTTTTCGTTTAAATTAATATATGCATGTTCGTTTTAATAAGAAGCTTGTATGATTTTATGTGTCTACGTGAAATTGTTTTTATTATTGCGAGCATGATTATTTGATTTAAACGCAACCATGCTAATTGATTTAATTTCGGTTAAGTAATTAAGCATGTATGTTGTTTTTAATTTCGCTGGAAGCGCAAAGGTACGCAATTAATTGTTTTCAATTACCGGGCATGTGTTTATGTGTTTTAAATTTGTTTAAATCGCATAAAAATTTTGTTTTCCGTTGCGTACACGTGTCTCCCAACGGTGGTATCATAGCTCATTGCGCAATTAATTGGGTTCGTTTTAATATGCTATGATTTTATCCATGTTCGATTTATTAAAGTAGTGATTGTTGTATTATGTAATTGGGAGTTTTCGTAAGTTTAAAATATTTTTGAAATATTGTTTAGAATTTTTCAGCTTAAAATTGTTTAAAATTGGAAAATCGGATCTGAAATTATTTTTTAAAAACGTCGGTTTTTGTTTAATCGGATTGAATCGGTCGAACCGGCTGGTTCGATGGTTATGTGCGATCCAATTGACCGAATCCACGTGGATTCGGGTCGGTCAGACCGGTTCTCGGTCCGACTGACCCGGTCCACTGATTTGGGTCAACTGGACCGGGCAGAACCGGACCGTTTCGGTCCGAACCGGTCAGACCGGTCGGCCGAACCGGTTCACTGAAAATTAAAAAAAAAATAATCAGATTTCTAAAATTAAATTTAAAACAAATTGATTTTAATTTTCGAAAAATTATTTTCAATTAATCCCAATTAGATAATCGAGTCAACAATCATCTATTTTAGTAAATAGGTGTTAGATTAATTAATTAATTTAAATTATTAAATTGATTTTAATTAATAGAAGACACATATAATATTGATTATAGTTCAACTTAATTAATAGTACCTCAACATTATTTGAATGATTTATGCTAGTTGAGGTTCTATAATTATTTTGAAAACTGGATAATTAATTATTTAATTAATTATGTAGTTAGGTCGTATGTTCCTCTTAGGACATAGATGTAGGAATCACATAGACCAATCCGAACCTTCTGATGAGATAAAACTTTTAAATAAAATCCCTCATTCTTAATCTAATTAAGAATTATTTCAAGCTATAAAGACAAAGCAATCTGTTGAATTTTTCTTTCCTTCTGCCAACGGTTGAATTATGTGTAGCCATTTACCGTAGTGCAGTAAGCCGTGTTAGCGGGGAGTGCTATGGTAAAGTTAGCTGTAATTCAATTGACATAGCGATGAAGGTAGCCATAGAAAAGGGTTATGATAGATTAACGTGGTCGGCTAGATTAACTAGGGACTGCATTAGTTTGGCATAATCAAGTTCTATGAGCATCTTTGATTGGTAGGTTAGACTTGACACACGACAATTTTGAATTCGCGAGATTAACTTAGGTCATTATCAAGTGTGAGGAAAATTAATTTAGGGTCATATTGTGGATATGATTGATTGTGATCTACCTTTGGGCAAATATAATCGGGCCAGATTAACTACGGGTTATATTTGTCTATTGGACCTAAAGCCCATTAAGAAAAATCAGTTTTCTCGTTTGTCTACTAGAGGGAAGTGGAACTCGATAAAATTAGTGGGAGAACAATTAAATAACATAAGGCCAAACATTTAATTGTAACAATCATTTAACGCGAATCTCTAATAATCTTCTTTTCTATACCTCTCAGATAATTATGTCTAAGAATCCCATAATGTCAATCCTCAACAATAAACTCAATGGCCCTAATTACCTAGATTGGTTGCGTAGTCTTAAGCTTGTGCTAACCATTGAGGGGCGTCTCTATGTTCTTAACGAGAGACTTCCTGCCACTATGCATGCCACAACGACTGATGCTGAAAAGGAAACTTATGAAGCTTGGAAGAAAGATGACACTCATGCTAGGTGTTATATGATAGCCGCCATGGAGCCCGCACTTGCGAGGAAATATGAGTCTCACTTGCATGCTTTCGATATAAAGGCTCATCTTGATAGCATGTATAGTAAGAATATTAGGGCATCGAGGTACACTGCTACAAAGGAGTTGATCATTGCGAGACTGCGCGAAGGGACATCGGTCCACGAACACTGTCTCAAAATGATCGTTCTCCTTGAAAAGCTAGTGAATCTCAATGCCACCCTCCCGGCCGAGCTCTCGTTGGATTTGATCCTGTTGTCTCTTCCTAGTTCATATGAATCGTTCATAGTGAACTTCAACATGAACATACTAGATCCTGCCTTGAATGAGTTAATGAACATGTTGGTCAGTTTCGAGTCCACCATTAAGAAAGAGAAGTCTGTTCTCATTGCTGCTACTTCTGGAAAGAAGAGTTCTTCCCAAAACAAGAGAAAGGAAAGAGTTCCCCTCCCAAACAGCAAGTTCGAAGTGGGTGAAGGTAGTGGGGGCCCCAAGGCAAAGGTCAGCAAGCAAGTTGATGATGCTTGCCATCATTGTGGAAAGAAAGGACATTGGCGCCGCAACTGCAAGGCTTACCTAAAGCAGAAAAGTTCTGAAAAGGGTACGTATTTCATTGACGTAAATTTGTCTGTCAATTCTTCTTCTTGGGTATTGGATACGGATTGTGGCTCACATTTGTGCAATGATTTGTAGCTAATGACAAGAAGTAGAAAGCTTATAGCGGGTGAGACCTACCTAAGGATGGGGAATGGAGCAAGAGTTGCTGCTGAAGCCATTGGCACGATTTACTTAAATGTTTTGGATTCTAGTTTTCCTATTGTTTTGAACGATTGCTTATTTGTTCCGTCTCTCATTAGAAACCTTATTTCTTTTCCTGTATTAGATATTGAAGGTTTTACTTTTGTTTTTGGAAATTCGATTTGCATTATACAAAAGAATGAGAACTTGATTTGCAAGGGACGACTATTAAACAACTTGTATGAACTAAATCCAAATGAAATACCTATTAATGTTATATTAGCAAAATGTAAGGAGATAGATCAAAACCCCGCACAACTTTGGCACGCTAGATTAGGTCATGTCTCTTTAAGAAGGATGAACGATTTTGTTAGTGAAGGATTGTTCTCTTTGGAGGACGTGAAATCACTACAAACTTATGAATCTTGCCTTAAAGGGAAAGTGAGCAAGTCACCCTACAAAGGGAAAATGGAACGAGCCGAGGGTCTTTTGGATTTGATCCATACAGACGTATGTGGTCCACTAAGTGTTAGTGGGAAGGGTGGATACAACTACTTCACTACCTTTACCGACGATTATTCTAGGTATGGGTATGTGTACTTGATGAAGTACAAGTCCGAAACATTTGAATAGTTCAAATATTTTAGACACGAAGTAGAGAAGCAACTCGGACGAAGTATTAAGAAGCTGCGATCCGATCGTGGTGGAGAATACTTGAGCATCGAGTTCATTGACTATCTAAAAGAGATGTAATACAATCTCAATGGACTCCACCTGGAACTCCTCAACTCAATGGAGTTTCCGATCGTCGGAATCGAACTTTATTGGATATGGTTTGATCAATGATGGGGTTCACGAACTTACCGGCATACTTGTGGGGTCATGCACTTCGCACTGCCGCGTATTTGCTGAATAGAGTTAACACCAAAGCAGTTAAATCCACACCTTATGAACTTTGGCATTCCCGGAAACCCAACTACAAACATATTAGGATATGGGTTTGTCCCGCTTATGTGAAGTGATTAGTGGGAGATAAGTTGGATAGTAAATCCGACTTGTGCTATTTTGTGGGGTATCCCGAAGACTCAATGGGATACGAATTCTATTATGTCAAGGAAGCAAAGACGTTTGTTTCGAGAAATGCCACCTTTTTGGAAATGGAGTTTCTATCTGATAGAAAAGGCAGCATGATAGAACTTGAAGTAGTTCAAGAACCACAAAGTGAAGTTCAAGCACAAGAACAAGTAATTGAACCAATACAACAAACCACTAATATACCTCCTGAACCTACGGTACGTAGATCCGAAAGAGTTCGGAAAATGCCGGATAGGTTATTCCTCGTCAAGAATGATGAAGATCATGTTGACCTTGGACAAGATCCAAGAACATACAATGAGGCCGTATCGGATGCGGACATGGGACATTGGCTAACTGCCATGAAATCCGAAATGGACTCCATGTACTCCAACAAGGTGTGGACCTTGGTAGATCCACCTAAGGGAATTGTTCCTATAGGCTGCAAGTGGATCTATAAGAAGAAAAGTGGAGTGGATGGAAAGGTATCGACCTATAAAGCTAGATTGGTAGCGAAAGGATACACTCAAAGGCAAGGTGTTGACTATGAGGAAACCTTTTCGCCAGTCGCGATGCTGAAGTCCTTTAGGATTTTGTTGGCCATAGCTACGTGGTACGACTACGAGATATGGCAAATGGATGTGAAGACCGCCTTCCTTAATGGACATATTGAGGAAGAAATTTACATGGTGCAGCCGGAAGGCTTCATATCTTCAGGAAGTGAGCAAAAGGTTTGCAAGCTCCAGCGATCTATTTATTGATTGAAACAAGCATCCCGTAGTTGGAACATTAGGTTCGACTCAACTATCAAAAAAGAGTTTGATTTTGAGAAGAATCCGGAGGAACCTTGTGTATACAAGAAGGTTAGTGGGAGGGCAGTAATATTTTTAGTGCTTTACGTTGATGACATGCTGCTCATTGGGAATGACATAGGAATGTTGCAACAAACGAAAGCATGGTTGTCCACACGTTTCTCAGTGAAGGATTTGGGAGAAGCATCTTATGTATTAGGAATACACATCTATAGAGATAGAGAAAGGAAGATTCTTGGCTTATCCTAAAGCATGTACATAGACACCGTTATGAAACGGTTTTGCATGGAAGAGTCGAGGAAGGGATTCTTGCCAATGTCCCATGGGGTTCGTCTGTCGAAATCTATGAGTCCGAAAACACCTAGCGAAATCGAGGAGATGAAAAGGACGCCTTATGCTTTTGTCATATGAAGCATAATGTATGGCATGCTATGTACGAGACCCGATATTGCGTATGTTGTGAGTGTCACAAGCAGATATCAGTCTAACCCCGGTCCGGCTCACTGGAAGGCCATGAAAGATATCCTCAAGTACTTACGAAGGACTAAGGATATATTTTTGGTTTATGGAGGTGCCGAGTTGAAATTAGAGTGCTTCACCGACTCTAGTTTTCAATCGGATGTGGACGACTCAAAGTCGAATTCGGGATTTATATTCACGCTTAATGGTGGTGCCGTGTGTTGGAAGAGTTCCAAGCAAAGCACGACGGCCGATTCCACTACTGAAGCGGAATACATTGCAGCGTCCGAAGCTGCAAAAGAAGGGACTTGGATAAGGAAGTTCATCCAAGAGTTGGGTGTCATTCCTAATGCTAGTGATCCAGTACCGTTGTACTGTGATAATACCGGAGCCATTGCTCAAGCTAAGGAGCCGAGATCTCATCAGAAGTCGAAGCATATTTTGAGTAAGTATCATGTGATCCGAGTGATCATTGATAGAGGTGAAGTTAAAATAGAACGAGTCACCTCGGAAGAGAACGTTGCAGATGTTAGAGTAGGTGACCAACAAGCCAACATGTGGCTGTGGTCTTTCGTATTTATTATGGTAATAAACGAACCTTTATTCATATTAATGATAAAACAACTTGGCATTCTATATCTTTGTCCCTTTGCCACAAGCATAGATATAGTCCTTACAATTATTACAAGTACTAGTAATTGATCGTTAGGATCGTGAGATGTTTACTTAAGTATTATAACTGTTAAACGTGTTCCTAGTCGAAGGGTTACGCCACCAATGAGGTTATCGGCCTTTCCCATTAAGAGACTAGCACTTTGTTTATGTGTACTGCATCTCATCAGTAAACAGTATTGTGATATCGGTATGCATAAGTGGGTGCTCGTAAGTTGACGAGTTCACTGTACTCCCTCACCCTAGAAATCTCTAAGTGGTTTCCAATAATTGAGTAGATATATCTATGGTATAGTTCTACACCATTAGTTCTTATGACCCTGACATCACCGTGATTTCACTAGAGGACCAGCTGTATCGTGACCTGTCCCTAAATTCCACCGAGGACCACCCCAAGGGCCAGTGTTCGTGCAGTCTGAAATCTAGTGGGAGGTCTTTGCATTGTAGTCGGGGATTCGATCGCTAGAATAGTCTTGGATGTTCTGTGTGTTCTTACAGTTTGTAATCTCTTTAAGTCTCTGGCCAGAGCTGACTAAGTGATGATTAGAGAATTCGATTCTCTAAGTCATGCACGTAACGATTACAACACTTAGAACGATCGCACCGTCATTGAAAACATAAAGAGGACTCGATGAACCAATGCCTGTAGTTCAATCGGGACGTATGAATCGAAGGGATCGTACTGTACGTTAACTATATCTGAAGGTTCTTGCAGGCACTTCATTTGTATCTAGGGATTCATGACGCGTAGTTTCTAGACGCCAATCTTGAATCATTGGGTGATTAAGGTGAAACGAGCTTCATCTTAATTGTAACTCTAAGGGACGAGTTTTGACCACAAAGGGTTGTGGGTCCACGGCTAGCTTACACCTGAACCATCGAGGGTCACACTGCTCGTGTACATGAGATCTTTGAATAAACGGTTAGAGATAAAATGGTTTATCTCTGCATGATTGGAATTCAATATGATTGGGTCCAACATTCGTAATTTGGAATTATGAATGAGAATAAGAAAAGGAAAAGAATAGGCGAACATCTCAGTGGACTTTCTAAATCGGGAAGTTTCCAAATTTAGAAAGTACACTGAATTAGGGTTTCCACTTTTGGAAAGTTGGAAATAGAGAGGTTGCACTCGTAATGACGGGGACATTATAATGATTCCGAAAATGTAATTGTTACATTTTCCGATCATCGAATTGAGAGAGACGAGCAAGTAAAAGAACTAACGAACTTAAGCTGTTGGGCTCGGTCCAACTTAAGCCCGTTAGGGTTTTATGCAAGACACTATAAATACTTGATTTATAGTTCTTGCACAAATAAAACACACGAACTAAACCCTAGCCGCTCTCACCTCTCTCGGCCGATCTCAACCCGCGGCCACCACCGCCGCCGTCGCCACTAACTCGCCGGAATCTGCCATCTGTTGGCCGATCCTTTTGGTATTTCTTTCCTTCTTTCTGTTCTTCCATTTTTCTAACTATTATGCCACCTATTTAGTAGATCGAAGTATACAAGGTGAAATCCGAGATGAGGAAGATCGAAGGTCGATGAATCGAGGAGCAGCTACCGTGCCGACGACGCACGCGCCGCCCGAAGTCAGCGCGTGAACCACACACGCCGCCGTAGCTCGGATCTTCGCCGCTGCTGCATCGCCGTTGCTGCCCCGGATTGCACGGATTGGTTTCCGTGGCAATCTAGCTTTGCTTAGTGCGCCTACCTCACGCTTCAAAAGGTAATTCTTCGAATCCATTGTCGTTCGATTCGTTTTCGTTTAAATTAATATATGCATGTTCGTTTTAATAAGAAGCTTGTATGATTTTATGTGCCTACGTGAATTTTTTTTTATTATTGCGAGCATGATTATTTGATTTAAACGCGAGCATGCTAATTGATTTAATTTCGGTTAAGTAATTAAGCATGTATGTTGTTTTAATTTCACTAGAAGCGCAAAGGTACGCAATTAATTATTTTCAATTATCGGGCATGTGTTTATGTGTTTTAAATTTGTTTCAATCGCATAGAATTTTTTTTTCCGTTGCGTACACGTGTCCGATTCCTAACAGGGTATACTGATTATGTCCCATAATTTTTCCATTTGTTAACGTCGCTCTCTCATCCATGTTTTTTGCAGGCAAATAACTGTCAGTTCTACTACTGGTGTGATGCCGAGATTTGCGATAGGGGCAAGATCATAATTCCGGGGTTACTAAAGAAGCTCAATGCTTTACAATCAAAGGTGGCGGTTCAGGAAGCGCAAATTAACCAGTGAAAAACCGTAGCGTTTTGCATTTCTATGTTTCTTGTGATGGCTATAATTATTAGCGGTATTTGATTTTGTTGTTTGCCGGTGGACATCCCACTGCAGCCATGTTTGCGGCACTGTTAGCTTATGTACTCATCATGCACAATGCAATTTATCCGAAACATATGTAATTATGCGACGTGCATTCCAATTATAGACGTACTTTCGTCTACACCATTGAGCACCATTAATAATTTTAATCCAAGTTAGATGACGTGTAATTGAAACGATTGCACGCCTGATAAAATTAATGAATATGTTTGACTTGGGAAATATATAACTTTGTTATAACTAGTAAATGGTTGAGACAAGAATGTGGGAGAGTAGATAATAAAATAGATGCAAGCTTCTTACCTTCCCCATGCGTTCAATAAAGTAAGATGCAAGTCAGGCATATATTCGGTTCAGACATGGGGAGCAGATTTTGATAGATTTTATTCGAGAGACTAAATTTTATTCTTCAGTGCTATGCAATATTGGAGATTGCAAGATTCTTCTACTTTTTTGATAGATTTTCTGAAATATCAAATCATCACGTGACATACACTATTTTTGTTTTGTTTGTTTGCTCTCCTTCACATGTGTCTGTAAGTTTATAGGCTCTTCACAAACGACACTCATGTCACCAAAAAAGGTCATAAAAAATCTTGAAGAGGACTTCTTGTACGACCTAGATTGGGATGACAAAATTGACGACACATTTGTGCAAGTCCTAAGTTATGAGGCACGTGTGGGTGGTTTTGTTGTAGGCAAAAACAACATAAATCCAATCCGGATGGCTCAGACGTTGATCAACAAAAAACAAGGTATGTACTTCTCAATGAAATATTGTTTAAGAAAGGTGGCGGAACTTGAAAAATGTTACAATACCTTTTGTTGGATGTTAACTCTACCTGGCGTGACATACAACGAGTTGGCCAACACCGTACACGCCTCCGATTTGATATGGTCGAACATTCTGAAGGTAATTTTAATATTTGAATAAATACCAAGCAATAAGGAATTATTTTCATTTCTTGAACTTTTGTACACGTAAATAGTATTTTGTGGTTTTTGGTTGTATGATAGGAAAACCCTCTCGCACATTTGTATGGTACTTACAGGGAAAACTGATGGGAAGACATGCAAACCATCTTTGCACAACCTACTAAAACACCTATCACTTCTAACCATGAAATTATAGTTGTTTCTTCAGAAGACGAGGATGAGTTCATACCGAATATCGATCCTCCAACGTTGCATGACAACATTCCACCCCGAGTCACTTTGCCACAAACTGATGTGGTTACCATCTCGTCAGACTCTGGCGCCGTTAATGTTAACGTTTGGGACTATCTAACACACTTTTCCGACTCCGAGGGCTCATTGAATACCGAGTGCAGCACTGCGAATTCAAGGTTCCGCCGTCACTCCAATGCCCCGAGCCCACTTCAGCCAAAGGAAATGTTGATGCCGAAATATAAAAATCTTCCTAGCCCCTTTGGAGTAAGTTCTGCGGGTTCGAACTGTCCTCCGGTTCCGGTGAAGGGAAAGGGGAAAGGGTCGGGAGTCTTGATATATTTCGTGATGGTTTATTTGCAAAGATGGTGTATTGGCATCCAATAAATTTTTAGGGTGCATGTTGGATTTTGCGGCTAACGTATGTTTTACTTTATGTTCACGTATCTTATAATTGGATGTTGTAAGTTTCACCTTTGCTTAATCTAATATGTTTGGTTAAATTTGGTATGTTAATCAGTTGGATGTTGTAACGTTCTGCATTTCAAAATTTGTTTACATAACCATGCATTCGGGCAATTAACCTCTTCATTTGCAGGTGGAATTAGATTGCAAGCAATATTGATGTTTGGTGACACTGGTTTTATGTTAACAACGCAAAATATATAACAAACGCCACTACATAATGAAAACAATTCCAACCAAAATACAAGTACAATATAGACATAACAAAAGCGAGTTCATAATTAAGCATATATAATTTAAACACTACAAATACAAAAAACACTTCCAGATTGAGTGACTCCAGATTCAGCGTCGGATTCGGAGGTTGAAACGTTATCCGGTTCAGCGACATTTCCATCATCCACTTCATTATCTAGTGCAGCCGCTGCCGCCATACCAGTATCCCACTCTTCCCGTGCAGCATCCCAATCAACTTCCCAAGGGTTCTAATTAGCGAATTGCATTGCCATGAAGTTTAGATACGTTGTCTGTTCTTCTTCCATGTCATCATCATCGGCAGAAGATTCATCGAACTTGTATCCCGCTTCGACTAGTATTGGATCTTCGATCCGATTGCCCCGACCTCCACTTACATTAATTGCCCCAGCATCCTTCTCATTGAAGATGAGTTCGCACGTATCAAAATACGCAAAACCATTGTTTCGGAACTAATTAAACATGAGTTTTTTTGTGTTTCTTCTTATGCATTTCAAGTTTACCCGTTACTAACCATTTAAAATACTGAATATAAATTAAATTTCACATTGTCTGTTTGTGTTCTAAAATTGTACCCGTTCATTAATTGTCGGGTTGTAGAAATCGCTAATGGTGAGATTTTTGGTCCTTCGGTTGTACTCCACTCCTGGCAACATAAGAAACTCCACAAACAAGCGGTACTGATTGTGCATAATGTATGTCCGACGTTTGACCTCATCGTTTGTGAAATCATTCCTATACATCCTCCTCATCTCAGCCGCCACAACTTTGAGGACCGAGTTGAAGAGGTCATCATCGGCTAGAGTATCGTACGGTAAAGAGAAATAATCCAAATGGGCCATCATAAAGTCATCGTATTCGACGGGCCAGTCGGCGCCATTGAACATCGAAGCAATTTGTTGGTTGCGTGTCATCACCATTTTTTCCCTGAAATTAGAATGAAAACATATAAATTTACTGATGACGAAGACTAAAATTGCATGTTAAATACTACGGAAGGAGATTATTTTTTGAGTTAAATTATTCGTCATCAACTGTCATTAGGGTTTGAAGGTGCACCTGCGCTGCTTTTGTTTAACAAGTAATGGTTCAGTCGGTTTATATGGCATTTGAAAGGGTTTATACTTCATTTATAAATGCCAACATTATGGTGCATGTAATCCTCATGCCACGTGTGCCATTATTCGAGAATTAATGTTCTGTTTTTAAGTTTATATTTTGCGGTTTCTATAATACACCATCAACCAATGCGGGCTCAATATTTAATGGCATCGGTTTACCGCGTATTTGAAAGGTCTTACCAAGAGTGTGAAATCAGCCAAACACATATCCAACGTAATAAATACAATTTAATTGCCTGACCTACCAGAATTGCAAGATTCATAGTGTAGAAATATAAAGTTAACTATTTCCCCTTTTTTTTATTGTTGTGTTCTTCAATGCTACTGAAACGTCTGGTGTAATCACCCTCGTTTTTCAATGCACTTACCATCACTTTTTTTATTATAATTTACTGCGTAAAATACCGTGTAGGATCTTCATTCACAGCACGTTGCCAGTGACATGTAATATGAAAGGATGTATCAGCTTTAATATCACACACTTTTGGACATATTCATGTTGAATTTTATTTTCTATTGCCAACATCCGAGTTTTTGTTTGCTGCCGCCCCACTAATAATTAGACAGCTTTTTTCTTTTTCAGTAGTTATGTCAAGCAATAAAGATGAATTGTATTGTTCATAGAACAGTGTAAATGGGAATATTTTTTTAATTATTAAGATTTTGTTCCATTATTGTGGAGAATATATCTCTTTTCTGCACTCTGAGATTTTTTGAAAAAAACAGTAGCAACATACAGTAGTACAGTGTGTGTAACACGATATATATATATATATATGTATATATATATATGTATATATGTATATATATATATGTATATATATATATATATATATATATATATATATATATATATATATATATATTCATGTATCAGTTTGCATGTGTGAATATATATAATATTAACATTTGTGTATTGCATACCGAAGGAACATCAACATGGAATTTAATCCAGTCAACAAACCGATTCAAGAAGATATATTTTATGCGCTAGATTGGGATGAGAACGTTGATAATATTTTTATTGACATCTTAGCCGCCGAGGCCAAAACTGAGAATTTTGCAAGAGGAAAACCAAAATTATCAGCTATCCTTACTACGAAAGAGGCTATTCGCAAGCACTACGGTTTAGAATTCAATTACCACATGTGCATGCAAAAGTTGGAAAAAATAGAAACACAGTACCGTATATTCGATTGGCTTCTTCAATGTCTCGGAGTCGAGTATTGTCTCGAAGTTAATACAGTTTACGCTAACGATGCCGCATGGAATTTCATACTAAAGGTGAGCTCAATGTGATATTTTTAACAAAAAGTTGTTCTCATTTTGTAATAACAACTATTTTTTTCTATTTTTGACTATATTTAAATTTCAGACGAATCCCTTCACCGCAGCTTACCGTCCGATTGGAGAACCAAAGTGGGCTGAACTAACAGCAATGTATACATGGGTCGATAATACAAAAGAGTTCAACGAGACTGAAACATTGGAAAGATTTGTCACAAGTGTATCGGGCCCATCTACATCGACTATGGAAGCTGTCAAAAAATGGTCCAAGGAACCAATGTTGAAAGCAGATTTAATCAAATCAAGAGGGACTTCCTCAAATGAATATCCAAAACAGTTGTGATCGGTAAAATTCAATATTTTAAGGAACCAATGTAAAGGACTTTTTTTAGTTCAAAATTCATATCAATGTTGAAGCCCTCATTTTCTGTGTACTTGGGGTTTTTTAATTACAATATGTTGCTTCTAGTAAATTACAACTCATTTCAAATTTAGTGATATCCATGTGCCTCATATACTGGTTGCGGTAATTTTACACATGGTTAATGAACAAATATTGCTTGCAGTTCTCTTCCACATGTTGGATTATATCCATGTTCCACATATATTTTATATTGCCAGCATTACTCTAAACTTGTCAGTTACCATATGTTTAATTAATACTACGGTTTCTTGAAGCAATTACACAAACAAAGTCTATTTAAGCAATTACACGAACAAATAACTGAGTTGTGATTGTACGAAATGAAAGACATATTGCCGCGTACTTAAGTACGTTTGTTGCGTAGTCGCAAAATTTAAAATTGCGACTACATTTACCCAATTTCAATAGCGTCCTTCAAGTATCATTCGAACCATTACTGCCCTTTCACTTTCATCCAACCCAAAAATAATGTCTAACTCATTCGGGCTATTGCACACCACCTTAGCAACGCTTATCTTGTCCTCCACAGTCAAGTGCAAAGTCGAAAGTGCATCCAACACCTTCTTGCGTGTGGTGGATGCATCGTGCTCAAATCCTATACGTTTAGCAAGCTCTCCTAATGTAGAATTTGTCTCGGCAAATGACTTGGTCATGTCCGACATCATTTCAACAATTCGAGCATCAATATCTTCATGAAGCCAAGGTCTTTTATGTATTTTATTTTTTCCCTTTTTTTGTTGGGAAGATGAAGTGCCTTCAGCATGCATTGACGACATGAACTCCAAATCATCGTCGTTCATCATTGCATTTAGAAACGGGTTGTACTCAGCTCCGGCTGAGGCCTCACTTATACCCTTGTCTTGTTTTTCCAACTCGTTTACCGGATCACGGAGTGCTTCCGCATTCTCGCTCGTAGCTCGATCTTTCCCAAAAATTATTGTCCAGTCATTGAAAAATGGCCACGACTTGTAACGCATAGTCCGTGCATTGGTATCGTACTACGAGAATGGGATATAATTTGATTAACATTAGATTATTAATAAATGGTTTAAATGGGTTAAAGTTGGTTTAATACCTTGACATACTCATCCCATACTTGATCGTCGATGACGTCGATCGTATTTGCAGCGTTATTCTATCAAAAACCTGACCGAGTTAGCATAGTAGATAAAGAGCCATATTGTTTTTTCCATACATGGATTTTAGACAAAATATGTGGATCAACTTTCAGATTAGCCCCAGGATATTTTTGGTTCATATGTTGTTCCAACACACCCAAATAACCTGTCTTGAAGCCATTCTCAGACTTCCACCCTTGCGAAACTATATCTTTTAATGAAGCAACTAACGTCAGCTCCTCTACAACCGACCAACTTCGCCCAGTTATACTCGAACGTGACTTTGTTTTGCCACTTGTTTTTTGTGATATAGAAGTCGACATAGTGATTCCTATACACAACAATTCATGTTGTCAATATCATTATGCATGCAGCATATAATAAGCCATACAAACAAATAGTGACTTACACCAACCAAATACCACGACGTATTACACAAGTACGCATACATAAAGAAACCAAAGTAGTGTTAACAAGGCAGAGTATGAAACTGCTATGGAAGGACTGATTAGAATGTTTAAGCAAACCAAACTAGTGATAATTTTAATTGTGAGTATGATGGGCCCTGTTATTCCACAAAGTCATTGCTAAAGTATCTCGCCATGTTGTCCACTCATCGGACGGCTCAACATTTTACTTGAAAGTTTCCTCGCTGTCTGAATCCCCATCTGAATCTATGTCTGAGTCTGATCTAATAATTTCAACGGGTACGACATTCTCTTCCGGATCGAAATCGTTTGTCGTACGAATGAAATTGTGCAATAGGCAACACGCCATTATTATCCGATTTTGAATTTTAATCGGGTAATACGAGGCGCTCCTTAAAATTCCCCAATGTGATTTTAATATGCCAAAAGCGCGTTCGATCGAATTACATGCTTTAGCATGTTTCAAGTTGAAATATTCTTTATGGTTCTGAGGTGGGTTTCTCCCTACACCGAAGTCTTGGAAATGATACCTAGTCTTCCGGTAAGGTGGTAAAAAACCATCTCCGTTGGTATAGCCGTTATCAACCAAATTATAATTACCTGAAAAACAAAAACAAAAAACCAACGGAATTGTTGTTCTTATAATATGACTTTTATTTGGCAAATAATATTGTAATTGTACGGGACACGTAGGCCGTTCGGTCGAGTAATGGGATCGCATAATATTCTACTGTCAGCAGCGGACCCTTCCCAACCAGCCAAGACATACACAAAATTCATATTCACGTCACATACAGCAAGGACGTTGACCGATACGTCAGCCTTATGATTTCTATATCTTGGTTTTTCAGTGAGAGCAACGCGGACTTCAAAATATGTTCCATCTAATGCACCTAAGCAATCCTACGAATCCAGTGAAATATTCAAGGAACTATCTCATGCAAATACACCCTAATTTATCACAATCAAGCATTGGTGTATAGACTAGTCAAGTAATTATGAACTGCAATACCTGAAAATAGTTCCAACGCACGTGCTCACAGTGTTCGTCAACGGGTACCGGATGAACAAGCAAAATAGTGTGCAGCTTCAAATCCGCATTCAGGACCCTAGAAAAATATTTACCAATTGTCCAGCCCGACCTTTTGTAAGTGATTTGGACTATTACATTTTTTTCGTGGTGGGAAAGGATATGTAGGAACATAGCAACCTGCTCAGTGACCGAAACATTTCTAGTAGAATTTAACCCACCGAGATTTTCTAGAAGGAAACACAAACGACCAAATGTGTTGATGTTCATCCTAAGATTTTTGTGACATATTAAATCTTTGAAAGCAACTATATATGACAGGTCTTTGACTTGATCTGGGATCTTATTTTTCAAACTATACGATCTTGACACACCACTTCTATCATTCCTAGAACGACGAAGACTAAGCAGGCGAATCAGCTGTGTTAGCTTTAGCAAATTGTTTTCAGCTGATCAACTACTTGGTACAGGGCAACTACTACTACTTCGTCATCAGAAATCGTTGCCATTTAGTCAACAAACAAAACTGGAATTACAAAATAAGTTAATAACTAATACCAATAATGAAACAGTGCGCCGATAACATACAAAAGGTAGCCACAAAAAAAAATATTGTGAATATGTAAAAAACAACAAATCCAGTTGAAATAATTGTGAATATCTAAAAAATTTCAGCAATCAAAACCATAAAGGCCCACAACAATAAAAATGAAGAAAACGACAGATTGACCCACATGGTTTATCGATTCGGCTGAAAAACCAGATTTATGATGATGTGTATATGATTACGAGGATTAACAAGGAGGTGCAACTGACCTGTGTACAGCACCAAGTTTCGGAATGCAGACGCGCAATGTTATTCGTAGTTGCTGCTACTTCGTTGAATCACTGCCGATCGAAGAAGCAATGGCCGTCAACTAATCTCCAAAAAATGGTAACAGAACCCTAGAAGTTGTAAGATTGGTTTATGGGGTAAAAGGTCGAACGAAATTACATGAAATTTAAACACATATGGAATTAAACAACAAATCGAATAAGTGGTTACTGTAAAGAATTGTATGCGACTGTAGATAGCGGCGAGAGTGAAGACGACAATTAGGGCTTCTACAATCGAATTTTAGGGAGAGAGCAACCTTATATACTTGGTTGTTTTTGTAAATTGTAATTGATAGGTTGGGGTAAATTGTAATTTTCAATTCACTTTATACGGGAAAGGCAGATGGGATAAGAAGAACCTACCTAACCTGGCAGGATGGTGAATCACGAGAATGGGGGATACACACCCGGGCCGAGGAACAATCCCGGGTTATTTACATACGAACCAAACATCGGTATAGAGTGGATTATGAGATCAATCAGCTCGAATCAACCAAACCAAACAGGCCCTAAGTCAACAAAAAACGAAAATAAGGGGCAGTGTGCTTTATAGAAAATAACATATGGGGGTTCTTGCTAATTTTTTTAACACGAGGGCTTTTTCGGCCATTCGAGATTACACAGGGAGTTTTATGCAATTAGCACAATATACAATACCTAGCTTATTTGAATGGCTTTGTTGCATTTTTAGTATAGTTCAATCTTTTTGTTAACATTGCCACTATTTTTGTTTTGAACGGTCCGAGATGATGTAGTTGAGTTCTGTTTGTTAACCTTTTCATCTGTTAGCAAGTTAGGACATCGAACATGTTAGAATTAATTCGCATATACTCGAATAAATTCCAAGACCATCAAGCATCAATCGAAAAGAACAAGAACGAATAAGCGGAAGCGTACCTGAATCCATAGAACCTTTGAAGTCGGAAGAGAGCCGGTTTTCCAAAGAATACACAGTTCCTCTTGTTTTCTCTTCTGGTCGATGGATTAGCATTAGAGAAGGAATGATGTGTTTCTTTGGGGACCACGACCCTTTATATAGGATTACAATTAGGGTTCAGCCCCATCAATAAAACATAATTGTACTTTAATTGTCTCTACACATTGGGCCCACAACATTAGTCCAATACCCATTAATCTAATCCAAATAACTTTAATTAATCACTTTTAATTAGATTATCCGGTAGATAGCCATACACATTTAATTACATATGTGAGCCCATATAATTATTGAAATAATTCCAACAATCTCCCACTTGGGCCACATATGTTAACTTCTTTATAAATGTGTACACCTTATGACGTCAAATATTGCTATCATATGATAGGGTATTCTTTAACAATCTCGTCCATTGACTATACTGATATGGGATTAAAGAAGCTTTCGCCACATTGAGCGTGGCTAAAACCAACAGTAGTCACACATACCAATATAACCAAATAACATAGATCAAGTTATGGTGTGTAGCATGAAAATTATATGTAATGTGATCGTAACATGCCTATTTTCAACTGGTCCCAACTTAAACTTAATTGAGATCAACTTTAACTTAAATATACAAAGTGTAATAAACTGAATACTTTATTTCTACAGAAAATGTTCAAATACGAAAGTATTATCCAAAAGTAACTAAAGCACAAAAAATGCATAAAAATACAAACTCCCACTAAATCATGATATCCTCAAGTGCTATAACACCCATACGAGCAGTATGCCCATGAAAGACCTTTGGTGCTACTCCCTTAGTAAGGAGATCCGCAACCATGGAGTTTGTTCCAATGTGCTCTATAGAAATTTGACCACTTTGTACTCTTTCTTTCACAACTAGGAATTTTATGCAATGTGTTTTGACTTAGAAGAGCTCCTATTGTTATTGGAATATAGAACCGCTGAGTTATTGTCACAATATATCTTTAATGGTCTTTCAATACCATTCACAACACGCAGCCCGATGACAAAATTCCGTAGCCATAATCCATGATTTGATGCCTCATGAACGCTACAAATTACGCTGCCATAGTGGAAGAAGCTACGAGTGTCTGCTTGGCACTCTTCCAAGATACAGTTCCCCCAGCCAATAGATAAATGTAGCCCGAAGTGGATCGTCTACTATCTTGGCATCCAGCAAAATCAGAATCCGAATACCCAATGATCTCCAACTGTTCTGACTTTTTATATGTGAGCATATAATCCTTAGTTCTCTGTAAGTACTTAAGAACCCTTTTTGCTGCTGTCCAATGATCCATCCCAGGATTACTTAGATATCTTCCTAGCATTCCAACAACGAATGCTATGTCCGGACGTGTGCAAACTTGAGCATACATAAGACTCCCAACAACAGACGCATAGGGAATCTCCTGCATTTTCTTAACTTCAAGGTCACTTTTAGGGCATTGCTCGAGACTGAATTTATCACCTTTAGCGATCGGGGTATCCATTGATTTACTACCCTGCATGCCATACCTTTTAAGCACCTTTTCTATATAGCTCTTTTGAGATAATCCTAAAATACCTCGAGATCGATCTCGATGTATTTGGATTCCTAATACAAAAGAAGCTTCACCAAGATCTTTCATCTCAAATTTCTTTGATAGAAATCTCTTAGTTTCGTGCAAGGTTTTCCTATTGTTGGCTGCAAGAAGTATGTCATCGACATATAAAACCAAAAACACAAATTTACTCCCACTGAACTTGTGATATACACAATCTTCAACAATATTTGACTCAAAATCAAATGAGGCAATTACTTGATGAAATTTGTGGTACCACTGACGAGAAGCTTGCTTGAGCCCATAGATGGATTTCTTTAGTTTGCAAACCATATGCTTTGGGTCACCAAACACAAAGTTTTCTGGTTGCACCATATATATCGTTTCTTCAATGTCACCATTGAGAAAAGCCGTCTTAACATCCATCTGATGTAACTCAAGATCAAGATGCGCAACAAGAGCCATCATTATCCTTAAAGAGTCTTTCGATGAAACTGGAGAGAAAGTCTCTGTAAAGTCAACGCCTTCCTTTTGAGTAAAGCCTTTAGCCACAAGACGAGCCTTATATCTTTCCACATCACCCTTCGAATCCCTTTTGGTTTTAAATATCCATTTACAACCAATGGGTTTCTTTCCTTCAGGTAATGGGACAAGATCCCAAACTTGATTGTCTTGCATAGACTTATACTCTTCCTTCATGGCATTAATCCAATTTTGAGACTTAGAATCTTGCATGGCTTGGTGGAAGTTGATTGGATCATCTTCCACGAATCCATTTATGCCGTCATGTTCTTGGAGAAATACTACGTAATCATCTGGAATAAAATTTCTCATTTCTCTCGTGGATCTCCTTATTGGCACTAGTTCTTGAGGTTGTTGAGTTTGTTCTTCAGGAATAACTACCTCAACTTGAGTGGGAAGTTGTTCAATATTGTCTTGTTGAGGAACCGTATCTATCTCTTGAACAATGTTAGGTGAAAAAACATGTACACTGTCAGAAACAGGAGTAGGAATCGTACTTGATTCCTCCTCAAAGACAATATCTCTAACCTTATTTCTCCCCTCAAACTCAACATCCTCAAAAATTACTGCATTTCTCGTTTCAAAAATTGATTTTGTTGCGGGATCGTAAAATTTGTAGCCCCTAGATCGCTCTGGATAACCAATAAAGTAGTTGCTTACTGTTTTGGAGTCCAATTTTTTTTCGTTTGGCCTATAAGGCCTAGCTTCAGATGTACAACCCCAAGTGCGAAAATAGTTTATATTAGGATTTTGCCCATTTTAAAGCTCATAAGGTGTTTTTGCAGCTGCTTTAGTTGGTAGGTTATTTAGGATGTACGCTGTTGTCTTTATTGCTTCTCTCCAAAGTGACTCTAGCAAAGTAAAATGAGCAATCATACTCCTTACCATATCCTTAAGAGTCCTATTTCGTCTTTCAGAAACACCATTTAGCTAGGAGAACCCGTCATGGTGTACTGTGGGACGATTCCACATTCCTCTAGGAAAATAGCAAATGGCCATGGACGTTGTTCACCCGAACCGTCACATCTACCGTAGTATTCACCACCACGATCAGATCTAACACACTTAATTTTCTTGTTGAGCTGATTTTCCACTTCAACTTTGAAACTTTTGAACATGTCCAATGCCTCAAATTTTTCATGCATAAGATATAGGTACCCATAACGTGAATAATCGTCTATGAATGATATAAAATATCGTTGACCATTCCAAGAAGCCTTAGGGAATGGTCCACAAATGTTAGTATGTATCAATTCTAAGACATCCAAAGATCTATTAGCACCCAATTTCTTATGATTGGTCTGTTTTCCTTTTATATACACTCAACACAAACAATTAAGTCTGAAAAATCAAGTGAATTCAAAATACCTTGTGACACAAGTCGTTCGATTCTTGATTTGGATATATGACCCAAACGCTTATGCCATAGCCGAATTTTCTTTATTAAGCTTTCGTTTAGTACCACGTGTTTCCACGTGCAAGGTTTCATTATATGATGCAACAGTTTCAAGCATATAAAGATTCTCATAAACACATAACGAACCAGTGCCAACAATATTTGAATTTAAAGAAAGACTAAATTTATTATTTTCAAAAGAACAAAAATAACCAGACTTGTCCAATTTTGAAATAGAAACCAAATTCCGTCGAAAAGACGGAACAACAAAAGTGTCTTTCAAATCCAAATAAAAACCAGTTCCTAATAACATTCTAAAATTCCCTATTGCTTCAACATCTACCGATATTCCATTGCCCACATAGATGTATCTTTCACCATCACTTGGCTTTCGGCAGCTCAGGCAACCCTGCGTAGAAACACTAATGTGAGTAGTAGCACCGGAATCTAACCACCAAGTGTTTCTAGGTACTGAAGCTAAATTAACCTCACAACAGACCAAAGTAAAGAACATACCTTTCTTGGCACGCAAAGCTTCATACTTGGTACATTCATTGTTCTGATGTCCGGGCTTTCCACAAAAGAAACAACCTTTAATTTCTTCATTGGGTTTCTTTTGCCCTTACCCTTTGAGGTACTCGCAAAATGAGCACTTTCAGATCTCTCTTGCTTCATCCTCTCTTCTTCTTGCACACAATACGAAATGAGCTCATTAAGAGTCCATTTCTCCTTTTGAAAGTTATAACTGACCTTAAATTGACCGAAATGTGCAGGAAGAGAGATCAACACCAAATGCAGGAGTAAGTCATCAGACAACTCGAGCTTTAAAACCTTAAGTTTAGAAGCAATGTTCGACATCTCCATAATGTACTCCCTTATGTTTCCCTTGCCATTATACTTCATGGAAATCAAGCTAGCTAAAAGCGTGCTTGTTTCCGCCTTATCGTTTTTTGCAAAACGCTTCTCAATTTCGGCAAGGAAATCTTTAGCCAAAGTTACCTCATTGGATACGCCGCCTCGAAAAGCTTCCGGAACGGCGCGCTTTATGATCATCAGACTCATGCGATTAGAACGTTCCCACTTTTCAAAAATTCTCCGATCATCGGAAGAACTTTCCTCCGTAAGAGGAGCAGGTTCGCCTGCTCTTAGAGCAAGGTCCAGATCGTTGCAGCCAAGAGCAATTAATGCACTCTCTTTCCAATCCTTGAAGTTATTCCCATTGAGAATGGGAATATGATTAATGCTTGAAGGTATAGCAGTAGAAGACATAATAGCTGAACAGAGAATAAAATCAATTAAATATGCATGCTCACATCATAACCATAAGATCAAATACTGAGTTTTAAATAAATATGGAATACATCTCAAGATGCCGAGCACAAAATTAATATCAAGTCGAAGGAACAGTAATATTAAATGTAAGTGGCACTCTTGTTGTAGTAATCAAACATTGATAATAAACCCTGTCAAATAATAAGTCCATCGAGCGATGTAACTTATTATACACATGGCGCCCAAAAAGTCATCACATATTTATCACCACATATACATATATGATTCGGCCAAATAATAACCTACCGAGGGGTACAATTAAATATTCGCATGAATTCATATACACATAAACATCTTGACATTATCAATAAACTAATCTACGCAGAGAGGTCACGAAGGTGGCTTCATGTTTCAATTAGTTCATTTAAATGTAAGACAAACTTAATAATAAGTCAATAGATGCATCCAAATAATTATTCAAACAAAACTTAGATCAATTTAAATTATTTAAAATAGACTTTAATTAAGTTTGACCAAACAAATCCTTTTTAAATTGAATTTATTGGTCCCATAAATTATCAAAATAGCCCAGCCCTTAATTAACCTAATTGAAAAACTATAAGGACTAAATTTGATTTTTTTTTCTTTTTTGAAATTGCATAAACTAAAGTAAGGAGTCAGATTGCAATTTTGACAAAACTTGATTAAGAAACCCATCCATGTATCTAGACACGGCCACGGGCCGGGTTTGACCCGGACCCGGCCCGGACCCGACCCGAAGACCGCCCCGCCCCGACCCGGCCCCGACCCGTTGACCATAGACCCGGACCCGGCCAAGCACGGGTCGGTTTCGGGTCCCAAATATCAGGACCCGAGACCCGTCGGGTCCACCCGTGGGACCCGGCCCGAGGCCCCGACCCGGGAACCGGGTATTAAACCGGATTTTTTTGTACAAAAAATGCACATTGGGGGGTTCGAACTCGGAAAGATGGGGGAAGAATGAGCAATTCTTACCATTGGGCCAACCAAAATTTTTGTTTAAATGTAGACAAGAAATATATATAATATAACCAGGCTAGTGTAAAATGATAAATATGTTAAAAAAATTATTAATTTTCATATTAATTGTTATTAAATAATTTTAATTAACTTATTAACAAATGCAATATAAGAAATTTTTAAAAAAATATATAGAATTACGATTCAATACTTCAAAACATTTATTAGTAATTATTATATCAATATAATCTCCACTGTTGAAATATATAAAATATTGAATCAATTCAATATATAAACAAATGCGTTGATTAATATAATCTCCACTATTGAAAAATATATAGGATTGAATCAATTCAATATTTAATCAAATGCGTATACTTAATACAAACTCACTTTTGTTATTAAAATCGATAGTGTGAAAAAATCGAATGAAAAACTAAATAATATGAGTATTTTAACATAAGATAATTATTTAAAAATATAAATGATGTTTATTTTAACAAAAATAGATTATATCTCAATTCATTTAATTTTCTTACTTTAAAAATAATATTATATATGACTACTATATTCAAAATATTATGATGTAATTTCTCTTTTAATAATTGGTTTAATTTGTAAAAATCGTAAGAATTAAATTGTAGATCATATGATTTAATCCTTTTTTTTACATATACATTTTATTCAAATATTAGAATTGAATCGTAAGATTTAAATGGATTAAGCTCAAGTTCTTTCAATTTATTTTAATTTTTTTATTATATTATATTTGTGAATAATTTAATTAAAATTCTTTAATAATTATGAATATGATAATTAATAATCCATTAAACATTATTTTTATAATCATTTTACACTATTTGTTATTGTTATATATATTTCTTGCAAGTAATTTCACAAACAATTGCATTGTCTCACTAGTTTGGATTGGCATTTTCATGTGAAGGGAACCAGAGTTTGAACCCCATTCCAAACATATTTTGGAAAAAGTTTCAAAATCCGGTTCGGACCCGGCCCGACCCGGAACCGACCCGGACCCGGGTGGACCCGAGTCGACCCGCCCCGGACCCGGACCCGGACCCGGACCCGCCTCCCCGCGGGTCGGTTTCAGGTCCTCCAAAACTCGGACCCGGACCCGGCGGGTCTGACCCGGACCCGGACCCGACCCGACCCGGGGCCGTGTCTACATGTATCTCGTCCCCACCAAAACACCCCTACCAAAACACAACATCTGTACAGCCCCACCATCACCCTCACCGGAACCCATCTTCTTTGTCGTCGAGATGTCTTGGCCATTAAACCAAAAAAAAGCCATCGACACCTCGCCGAAAAAAGGAGACGGGAAATTTTAAAACTTGATTTGAGGGGGATAGTTTTGCAGTGTGGAGACGACGGCCAAGGAGCCGAAATCAGCCGCCGTCGCCGACTATGGTTGAACGGGGAGAGGCAGATAATTTTTTTGAAATTCTTGAGGAAGAGAGTCGGTCTTCCAAAGAATACACAGTTCCTCTTGTTTTCTCTTATGGTCGATGGACTAGCAGTAGAGATTCTTATGGGACCACGACCCTTTATATAGGATTACAATTAGGGTTCAACCTCATCAATAAAACATAATTGTACTTTAATTGTCTCTACACATTGGGCCCACAACATTAGTCCAATACCCATTAATCTAATCCAAATAACTTTAATTAATCACTTTTAATTAGATTATCCGGTAGATAGACATACACATTCAATTACATATGTGAGCCCATATAATTATTGAAATAATTTCAACATAACATGTTTTTGTTACGGTTTCTTGCATGGCTGTGTAAATGTAGAATACTACAACCATAGTAATAGAAATCGCAGTCAAAATTGCAGATCAAAATTACTTGCTACTTTGATGGAAAAAATTGTTGTTCTATGATTGTAAGAAAAATAATTTATTTATTAATTGAACACTGTTATTTGTTGTCTTCGAATTTTCATTATTTATATCATCGGTTGTTGTAGAAGGACTTCAATTTTGTTTACAACCACACCAAAAGTTTTTACCAGAAGGATGGGGCACTATACCCAAGGGTGACGAGAACCATTATACAATTATAGCTCCCGAGACTATTTTTGTTAGCTCCGAAACATATAGAAGGATTCTGCACGATTATATAGTAACGTTGGAGGAAGATAACCTTGCAGCTGACCCCTCTGATGGCGCCGGAGCAGAGTCGGGCCTTGGCGTGGCATCGAAGCACATTAAAGCCGCGGAAGAGGCGGTGTGGCTCGTAGTGGTTGACAAGGAACGAGATCCTGTACGTTAAACAACGAATCTTACAATTGTCTCTACTCTCAATTCTCAATACTCTGAAATCTCAATTGTTACAATTCTCGGTTAATTTTGCTAGGAATTTTCAAATTTTGATTTCCTTTTCGTTACTCTCACAAATTATTTTTCATGATAATTCTTTTCGGCTTTGCTTTTCGTTATTCTTACAAATTATTTTATTTATCTATTCTCAAAAAAAAATGTGATCAAGTGGTATTTGTGGAAAGGGAAAAGTTGCAGCCCCTCCAAATGATTAAATATCAATTCGTTGCAATTTACTCCAAATGATTAAATATCTGAAATGTCAAAGAAGAGACGTTTGAACAAATATTTAAAAATTTATAAAATAAAATTAAGATTAAAATACAGTTGCCCCCTAAACTTAGGGCCATTTATATTTTACTCCCTAATTAAATATGTTTTCCACGCTTTTACACTAACCCGCCAATTTGTTGCACTTTACTCCATGAACCATGATTAAATATCTGAAAAGTTTTTTTTTTTTTTTTTGTGTGCAAAAATATCTGAAAAATTAAAGAAGAGAATTTTCAGTAAATCTTTAAAATTTGGGGCTATATGCGAAACACCCTTCGTTAGGATTTTAATTCTTGATAAATCCATTATTTATAAATGATATTTGAAATAAATCCAATGGGCCTGAAAAACCATATATGCCCCCACTAATTAGTATAATTATTAAAATAAAAAATACAGTAAATCAATTCTAAATCCCTCCCAAAAATCATGTTACGTATAATTCGCCCAAATATTTCTCCCCCAAATCACGGTAGAAAATCCACTCCGGCATAGCCCATTGTCCATTGTTTTCAGAATTCCCTAAATCACGGTAGAAACTATCCTTAATTTAACAAGGAAAAAAAAAAAGACTTCTTACTACGATTGAGAAAATACGTATAAATCTGACATGTACAATAATAATAATTAAAACGGACATGTAACTTTGAAATCCGGCAATATATCAAAACCACTTTGTAATATTAAAGGATCGATCGCCTATATGCTAAAACCACATAACAATGGGGAAGAAAAAGCATGTGCATTCATATTAACATTATTTCGAATAGTGCTAAAACCAAGACTATTATTCACTTACATAGTTCGCGGAAAAGCACGAAAACCACTCTGTATTTTGTTGAGACAAACTTCCTGTTTAATTCGACTCTATATTTTGTTGAGACGAAAACCACTCTGTATTCTGTTGAAAACTACTGTATTTTGTTACATTAATGCACAACTATACCCATGACTTAAAGTAACTTTGAAAACCGGCATTGTGTGAAAACCACTCTGTATTTTGAAAACCAGCATTATGTGAAAACCACTCTGTATTGTGTGAAAATCGGTATTGTGTGAAAACCACTCTGTATTTTGTGTAGAGAGAGAGACAGATACAGAATGGTTACAGTCAACATATGTACTCAAAACACACGCACTGTTTTTCACACGCTATGAAATGAGAGAGAGAAAGAAAGAGAGGGAATCTGCACCGCTACAAAATTCCTTTTCCACTCAACACTAAACACCAAGAACCCCACATCTCTTTGTGTATATATATATACACATGAACACACCTTTTCACCCACAAAAAAATGTAAATTAACTGTTTAAGATAAATTATGATCCATATTAAACTACCTTAATCTCATCATTAATTAATAATTATAATAATTTCGCAGAAAATAATTAATTCAACTATTTATACTGTTTTTTAAACACAATCATGAAACAAAGATTCACACACTGTTTTTTAAACCCTAAAAAATATTCCTATATTTGCAGATTAATTCTTGCGAGAGAAATAGGTGAGAGAGATATATTAAAATTATGATGATTAGAATTCTGCAATCAATAAGCGGGAATCGTGAAATTATTTAAGAACGTGTTATTTAAGATATATATGGAAAAGATATTATAAATCTTTTAATATCAAACTTAAATATACATTATTTATTAGTTAGGGGTATAATGGTGATAATTAATTATTTGTAATTAATAAAAACTATTTTAATAAAATAAAATTGGACTTATTGTAATGACACTTGTGTAATGGGGGGCTTTTGTCAAATTATCCCTTATAATTTTATAAATTAAAATTAAAATACAGTTGGCCCGGAAACTTAGGACCATTTACATTTTACCACCTAATTAAATATATTTTGCAGTTTTTTACATTAACCGATCAATTCTTGTAATTTACTCCATGATCAAATATCCTCCCTCCCCCAACACACCACCCACAAACATCGAATGATTCCTTCAAGACAATTTCGTAGAGGAGGCCTCGTCGGAATCTTCAGTTTTGATCGAAGGGTTTAATTATTCTCGATCTATTTGGAAATGTCGGTGGTGGAGTAAACAAAGCTGAGCCGACTCGACAAAAATTCGAACTCGAGCAAGCTCGAGCCCGTTATAGTTGTTCGACAACTCGCGAGCTGGCTCACGAGCTTTTTATTTTTTAGTTTTTTGTTTTATTTATATATTATACAATAAAATAAAAATAAATTATTATTATTATTATTATTATTATTATTATTATTATTATTATTATTATTATTATTATTATTATTATTATTATTATTATTATTATTATTATTATTATTATTATTATTATTATTATTATTACATAGAATTATTTTATTAATGAGCTAATTATTTTTAAAGCTTGAGTCGAGCTCGAGCTCAACGAAGCTCATGCGAATTCGAGCTCGAACCAGAAAATTTCAACTCGTCGAGCTCGAATTCGAGTACAAATAGTCGAGCTCGAGCCTTCCAAAACAAGCGAGCTCGGCTTGTTCATAGCCCTAGGTGGAATTGGATGGTTTAGCAGCAATGCTCAGCACTTCTTTATGGATGTTCTATAAGTTTTAATTAATATTTGGGGTAAATTATGAAAACCCCTTATACTTCAGCTAAATTACGAAAAATACCCCATCTGTTCCTAATTACCAAAATACCCTGAGGTCTATTTCTATCTTACATCGATCCCTTTACAATGTGATATGACAAATGACATTCATAGAGATATGCAATCATCTTTTTATATTATATATTATATATTATATATATAGATTAAAAGGAAAGAACAATGATAGAAATTAATTATAGCATGCATGGTACGTGTGTTGCACGTTATAAGCTTAAAAAAAAAAAAAAAAAAAAACCTTCTTCACTCTATCAAAATCAAAGTTTGGCATATCTAATTCATCATCAGCTAAAAGATATTCATGGGTAATCATTGCAAAGTTTAATAGAATTTCATAAAAAGTAAATCTTTAATTAATTAATTAAAGCTTCAGCTGTTGAAACTCGTCGATCGTGAGCAGCCAGTCATCACCAGACATCCCGGCTGGACACGGGGCGGAAGAAGAAGTTTCGGCAAGTTTGATTCCCAAAGATGCCATACCGGTTCGATAAGATTCCACGGCGTCGTTGTGTGCGCTGACGAAGCATTCCAATCTAGAAACAATGTGTCCGAAATAGTCGCGCATCGGAGAGTGGTACGCCCAGCCCCACATCCACGTCACGTGGTACTTTACCGACCGCATCTGCATCATCTCTACACGGAGTTGCTCGTATTGAATATCCAACCGTTTAATCCTCTCCAGTAACTCAGGCGGGCTTCTGTATGCAATCTTCTAAGGACAAGACCTTACCTGGTGGAAGATCACCATAGTATACATAAACTTACTAAAAGCAAGAATGAAAATTACAAATATAACCCCAATATTAATTTTTATATTATTCATTCAAGTTAGACATGATTACTATTGCAAGACCAAAAAAAAGGAGAAATTGAAAAACGAGAGGGAACGTTCTAGCGGGAGAAAAGAAGAACACAAGGCGAGAAGAACTACCGCCGCCCATCCGCCGCCAAATGACCACCGTGCACCGCCGCCGATGAAGCGCACCACAATAGCTTGACCGTCGTCGCCATACCATTTTCACCCAACCTTCGTGCAATCGGTGGTGCTTGAAGAGGAGGAGATCAAGAAGGTGGAGGAAGGAGGAGGAGGAGCATGAAGAAGAAGATGAAGACAGGAAGATGCGAAAGAGGATGAAGAAGAACAAAAAAAAGGAGAAGAAGAAGAAGAGATGAAGAAAAAGAAGAAAATTCGACATTTACGTGTTGATTTTTTGGTGAAAAATCGACATTTAGATGTCGATTTTTTGGCAAAAAATTCTAGATGTTGATTTTGGCGAAAAATCGATATCTAGATGTTGATGTCGATTTATTTTACTAAAAATCAACTAGATGTCGATTTTTGTGACAAAAATCGACATGTATGTGTCGTTTTGACAACGCGAATTTTCATTTTGAAAATTTAAAAAATCTATCACCTAGTTATAAAAATACATTAATCCATAGTTTGTTTTCTAGTTCTTCTATAGAATCCTCCATATTGATGTTGTTGGCACGAGATTTCTATTTGTGAAGATTGAAGAAATCCGCCATACGTGGAAATTAAAGATTGGCAAAGATTTGTTTTCCATGTTTATTTTGGAATTAATTAGAGTCCTATTTTTGTAATATTGTTATTAGGACTTAGATTTATTTCCATGTATTATATTCTAGTTAGGTATCTTTTGTACTTATCTAGAATAGAAGTAGAAATCGACTAGGATTCTATTACCTAGTTAATCGATTTCTTAGGGCTCAAGTTAGGTTTAGGGTGGTGGATTTCGTGCCTATATAAGGCCCTCAACCTCATATGAGTCCCATGGAGCTTTAATCGAAAATATCCCAGCATAAAGGCTTTGAAGGGTGCAGCCCGTGCTGCAGCCCTGTCTGCACGGCAGGTGTGGCAACATAACAGGTTTCTTCTACCAGGCCATAAAGAAGATCGGCGTTTCGGGAGAAGTGCTTAAAAGATCTCGGGAGAGGTCGATCCGCCGTTTGAAGGAAGTTCAACATTGGAGGAAGTCCAAGAGTGCGGAGGAGGAATTGCTTTGATTATCAACAAGTTCGAGTCGTGTGCAAAAACGACGTATCACATAAAGAGGGAGTCTTTAGTGTTTTATTAAGTCCTATTAATGTACACTTAAATCTAAACTAGGTACGTATGTATCCGAACCACATTAAATTGTTGTGTTCTTTATTCTGCTTTTCGTAGATTTATTACTGTGACAACACAACAATTCCGTTACCACACCTAATGTCGTAACATGTAGTCTGTCTCAACAGATGAGTGGACTTTGATAGGCATTCAAATTCAACAATTGGCATCAGAGCGGGTCACTAGATATACTTAGTGTCTGATTTTGGGTTTTGATTTGTTTGCTTTGCTTGGCTTATTGGATGACGTGTGTTCACAAGGAAGGTTGAGACGGAAGTCTGTCACGGCATTCACCCAATTCCGCTGCATTGTAACGTGCCCCGTGATGGGACACTCTGATAGAAGACCAAGACGGGTGAAGAAAAGTGGCATCTCTGTTGCAGGGGGAGTAAATCTCATCTGCAGGGGGAGTTCTTGTTAAAACATGGATTCTAACCAATCTATGCCAAAGGGGGAGATTGTTGGCACGAGATTTCTATTTGTGAAGATTGAAGAAATCCGCCATACGTGGAAATTAAAGATTGGCAAAGATTTGTTTTCCATGTTTATTTTGGAATTAATTAGAGTCCTATTTTTGTAATATTGTTATTAGGACTTAAATTTATTTCCATGTATTATATTCTAGTTAGGTATCTTTTTATACTTATCTAGAATAGAAGTAGAAATCGACTAGGATTCTATTACCTAGTTAATCGATTTCTTAGGGCTCAAGTTAGGTTTAGGGTGGTGGATTTCGTGCCTATATAAGGCCCTCAACCTCATATGAGTCCCATGGAGCTTTAATCGAAAATATCCCAGCATAAAGGCTTTGAAGGGTGCAGCCCGTGCTGCAGCCCTGTCTGCACGGCAGGTGTGGCAACATAACAGGTTTCTTCTACCAGGCCATAAAGAAGATCGGCGTTTCGGGAGAAGTGCTTAAAAGATCTCGGGAGAGGTCGATCCGCCGTTTGAAGGAAGTTCAACATTGGAGGAAGTCCAAGAGTGCGGAGGAGGAATTGCTTTGATTATCAACAAGTTCGAGTCGTGTGCAAGAACGGCGTATCACATAAAGAGGGAGTCTTTAGTGTTTTATTAAGTCCTATTAATGTACACTTAAATCTGAACTAGTTTTGCAAGTCCTCGTGGATGTAGGGTACGTATGTATCCGAACCACATTAAATTGTTGTGTTCTTTATTCTGCTTTTCGTAGATTTATTACTGTGACAACACAACAATTCCGTTACCACACCTAATGTCGTAACATGTAGTCTGTCTCAACAGATGAGTGGACTTTGATAGGCATTCAAATTCAACAGATGTCTTGTGACTCCATAATGTTATCCTTTGCATGTTATAGTAAGTTTTTGAGGGTTTTGGATGTTGAGGATTATTGAAGAAGTTGAAGAGACTTTTTTGAGGAATTTGTGTGGAATGAGTTTGTGAAGAAGATAAAGTGTTTTTTGTTGATGTGGTCATGCACAAAAAAAATTGTGGAGTTTTGTGAGTCTAAGTTCATATTTTAATAAATATATAATAGTCTTTTAGTAATTCATTTAGTGAAAAATTAGATTTAACTTCCCCTAAGTAATTTGTAAGATTGTATATAGTCGCCGCCATCTTCCTATAATCACAAAGCAACATATATACAAGCAATAACAAAAGACCAAAAAGAAGGAACAAAATAACCGACTAGGCGAGACAAATGCGACCAAATAATATGCAAATTGAACTCTTATCTGGCTTGAACTTCTAAAAAAATATTAGGTTTTTGGACAAAAATAAAATAAAAGCATTTTGATTTGGGCTTCTAGTTATATAATTAAATTATTTAGGCTCAATTTAAATAATTAAATTGGCCCGAAGTCAAATATTCTCCGTTGTTTCGAACTATGCAATGAAGATATGTAATTGTTAAGTGACTCTGTCTCAATTGATTCGTGTTCGAATCCCCTTTCCAACAGTCGCTAGGTGTGGAACTTGTCACACATGATTAGCACAGTGTGTTTACGTCTCTCGTACAATTTGCAAACTATTACACAAGAGTGTAGGTTTACTCAGTGCACCTATCTATATGGTTGGCTACGGGCTCGTTCATTACAAAAAATAAATGTAATTGTTCTTTTGAAATACTTGGCTCATCTTAAAGAGATATAATCCCTCCGTCCCTTATTATGTCTTTTTGGATTGTTTTTTTTTTGTCCCAAATTATTTGTCACTTCAGAGGTCCAATAAGGTATTAATTGCATTTTTATCAATTTTGCCCCTTTATCACTCTTAATTAGTTAATTAAAAATTAATTAATGACAAGAGTATTTTAGTATTTACTATATTATTTTGGTATAATCTATGCATATTTATTGACTATCTTAATGTACGCGTAATCACCCAAAATGACATATACAAAGGGACAGAGGGAGTATTGTTTAGGCCAAATGGAAATCCATTCTTCCAAAAATAAAATGGAAATCCCCCCACGAATTTCGGCCAACAATAAAATTTCAATATAATCAGACAACAACAACTGCATTGTTTTGTGAGTTTCACTATATATGAAAAAAAAAAAATTGAGTAAAATAGTAGAGCACATAAACTTATCACCAAAAAGGCTAAATAAAACAGACATCGAGAATCCGAACCCTGAGGCATAACTATGAGAAATGTCAAGCTTCACTTGGAAGAACGTTAAAGAAATGATAAACCTCATCCTCATCGATAACTCCAACATCTGTTGAACAAACTGAACAACACACACTTTTATATGTTTCAGTTGCAACTCCACCTTTTTCACTCTCAGAGGAACCCTTTTTGTTTCTTTTTCGTTTACTTCCTGCTGTTGCCACTTCCTCCTTTATTCTACAATTCTCAACAAAAATTGCTCGGTACTGTGTCAAATACTTGTCATGCCTGCAAGACTCAGAATATATATTATTTCTTTTTTAATGTTTCAAGATTTAATTAGGAAGACAATAGGGACACGAATAATCTTAGGGTCCATTTGGATGGAGGGATTTGGGGAGGGATTTGATTTGGGGAATGGATTTGAAATGACTCCAATTTAGGAGTCATTTGAAATCCATCACTATTGCTCCAAAATCAACTAAAAATGAGGGGTGGGGATTTGAAATCCATCTCCAAATCCCTCAATCCAAACAAGTCCGAGGGATTTGTTATTATGGATTTGAAATCCCTCCCCCAAATCCCTCCATCCAAATGCACCCTTAATGCATTTCCCTAGGGTCACCGTTGCCGTGATTAGGTAAACTAGACATAAGCATGTGGAAGTATGAACAAATTGTCAAAACCACATTTTCAATGTCCATACACATTTTTTTTAACTGATTAGATAAGATTCGGAATAGGTTTTCAAATCTTGGATGACCAATCATTGCTAAAAATCAAGTGATTCAGTTTCTAAGATCCAGGGATTAGCCTCAAAACAAAATTCAAATCTAGAATCACCTTGGAGTTGGATTTATATGAAGGAAGTTCAAAATCAACCATGGAAAGGGTCAATTAGAAGCTCAAATTTAATATGGAATACGAAAAATAAGTGCTATTAAGAACTTAGAATCAACTTGTGCAGCCTCTACAAATATTATTTATTTACACATGGATTCAACGTAGAAACACGCAGATTAATCCAACAAGATTAACTTTACCCTTCATCTGAAACTCCAAGCAGACATAAAGATTGACCTTGTTTTTCACTTGATAAGTTATCATTGAACATGGATTCCAAACTTAATCTTATCAAACTGGAATCGAATAACTTAAATTTACAATAAAGTATTATAACTTGCTGCTTTATTGGACGAATAAGAGATTTAAATTATAATAGCCTTATGATCAGAAACAAATTTTCTACTGTTAATTTAGATATATATATATATATATATATATATAATATATATATATATATATATATACGGTTTTTATGTGTATACAACAGTATATGGAAGTCCCCACTCATCTTTGGAACATGTGGCAAAAGAAAAGGCTAAAGGTATTATTCCCAAACAAAAAAAATTCCTAGGTGATCCTTCAAATCGAGTGAACATGGATCAAACCCAATCGAGTTATACTACACCTAATCTTTCACTTGTTTAGTATTTAATTTAACTTTAAATACGAATATCACAAACTGCTCGATCTTATAGTATTTTTTTACCGTCATTATTTCGTATTGGTCATAACTAACTAAATTTTGTTCTCCCAATATCCTTCCACAGATGCTGTCAATAGTGTACGAAAAAAATCATTTCCAACATATACAGAAAAATTGACTAAGAAAAAGAAAGGTATTATATCAAGTATTTTTTTTAGCAATAAAAAACAAGTGGCATTAATTAAATGGGGATTAATTGTGGTGTCGATGCTATGTTAGACGTTAATACTGTTATCTTTGTACAATTATTGCTAAATAATTATAAATAAATGAATTTTATAATAAAGAAGTTGTGTTGTTATTAAAACAGATGACGTTGAGTACTGTCGCAATGGTGTATCTACATCGTGTGAAGATCATTTACAAGTTACAAAATCTTATTATGAATCAAATAAAAGGTGCGATCTTATTTTCTAGGACTAATTTTATGTTTTATTAAATGATTAAGTGTGCAATACATGTAGATAATATTCCAGTTTTTTCTTTCATTTCTATAGAAGCTAAATGTTTACTATTATGTTAGTTGTACCGTGCGGAATGGAAAGAAGATGGCTAGGAGTCATAAAACAATTGACTCTGTAACACGTATGTTGGATATGACATCAGTACCCGCTATGTTGGTAGATGAGGATTTACAGACGTTAAGAGAAACACGTATGTTGGATATGACATCAGTACCCGCTATGTTGGTAGATGAGGATTTACAGACGTTAAGAGACAATTCTTCCGACAGCGGAGGTAATTATCTTTGTCATCATCTCATAACGTATCTCATTGCTATGCGTTATTTGTCAGTATATTTTTCTACTGTAATGATAATTTTTTGTTCATAAATGTAGATTCTGAATATGTTTCCAACGATGAGAATAATGACGATGCAGTTGACGATACTGGTAAATATCATTTTAATCTAACAACTTTTAATCTTAACATTACTAATTATATAAATTCATTACATTTTTTTAGATGAATAATATTATTTAGTTAATTTTGGATAGATTATGAAGATCTTGGAGACCAGACGTATGAATGTCCTTTTTTTGGTTCAATGATGTGGTACGGTGAAAGAATTGACAAGCATAGACAAACATCCAGGCCCAAATTTGGCTTATGTTGTATGTCCGGGAAAGTCCAGCTCCCAAAAATAAGAGATGCACCTCCTACACTTAACAATTTAGTGTTTGGCACTGATCGGAGGAGCAAACATTTCCAAGAGAACGTACGATCGTATAATATGATGTTTTCTTTCACGTCGCTTGGTGGAAAAGTGCAGACATCTATTAATAACGGATCTGGTCCATACACATTTCTGTTACACGGACATAATTACCATCTACTGGGCAGTTTATTGCCAGAAGAAGGCACTAGGCCTAAGTTTGCCCAACTTTACATTTTCGACACAGAAAATGAGATTCATAATCGAATTGATGCCGTCAGGTAAATTTTTCGGAATTATATTCATGTTCTAAGGAATATAGAGCTTACAAATTATAATTACATTATTTTTTATTTCACAGGTCCGGAAATCAATCTAACAATCTTGACCCAGCCATCGTTGCATCGTTGAAAGATATGATTGACGGTAACAATGTACTTGCACAGCATTACCGTGCTGTTCGAGATCATTTTTCCAATGATGGCCATCAAGGAGTAAAAATCAGATTGGTAAAGAGTCGCAGTACTGATGGCAGGACGTACAATCTTCCTAACGCAAGTGAAATAGCAGGCTTGATCGTTGGTGACTTTGACACACAAGAGGGTGTTAGGGATATTGTAGTTGAGACGCGCTCAAATAAGCTTCAATGAATCAGTGAGCTCCATCCTCTTTACTTGCCTCTACAGTATCCTCTTTTATTTCCTTACGGTGAAGATGGTTATCGAGACGATATCAGTTTGAGAGAATCTTCATTTGCTGATAATAGAAAACGAAGGAAGGTAAGCATGCGAGAATTCTTTGCATACCTAATTCATAAAGGGCATGGAGAACATTCGTTACTTTTGCATTCCAAGAAGTTATTTCAGCAGTTCTGTGTTGATGGATTTTCGATGGTTGAGTCACAGAGGTTGAATTTCATAAGGTTCAATCAGGATCAACTTAGGGTTGACATGTACAAGGGTATCAAAGAAAAGATTTTTAAAGGAGACACTGAGGGTAAATCTGTTGGACAACGCATTATAATCCCAGGGTCGTTCACCGCAGGTCCAATGTATATGTTTAACAACTTCGTTGATGCTCTTCAAATATGTAACTAGATTGGATTTCCAACCCTCTTCATCACCATCACATGCAATCCCCAATGACCAGAAATACAAAGGGTGTTAAAAGATACAAATCTCAGGCCTGAGGATCGGCCAGACATTCTGTGTCGTGTGTTCAAAATGAAGCTCGATAGTATGATGACGGAAATCAAGAAGGGCCGTATATTCGGACGTATTAGAGCATGTGAGTATTTAATTATATATCCATTTATAATTAACATTTAATACGTTTATATAAATTAGATAATTTAGTCATGTGCGAGTTTAACTACTTTTTGCTTCATTAACTAAATTAATTAATATTTTTTAATACCGTATGTTTACATTTTTTATGCAGATGTCTGCACAATTGAATTTCAGAAACGAGGTCTACCGCATGCACATATTTTATTGTGGTTGCATAATGACGACAAGCCAAAGAATCCAGAAGAAATTGACAGGATCATATGTGCTGAAATTCCTGAAGAAGAAAACGACAGAAAGATGTACCAGTTGGTGGAGAAGTATATGATACATGGACCGTGCGGTCAGGCAAATTTGAAATCTCCATGTATGAAAGATAGAGTTTGCACGAAACGATTTCCAAAGCCGTTTGTGCAGCGCACTGAATCAGATGCAGATGGGTTTACAGTGTATAGGAGAAGGGAAGATGGCAGAACAGTTACGAAGAAGAAGACTACTCTTGATAATGGGTTTGTGGTCCCCTACAATCGTATATTGTTGAGTAAATACCGAGCTCACATTAATATCGAGCTATGCAACCAAAACAAGTCAATTAAATACCTATTCAAATACGTAAACAAGGGGCATGACCGAGTCACAGCGGCATTTTATGAGACACGCAATACAGATGGCGGTGCTGAGATTCGTGATGAGATAAAGATGTAGTACGACTGCAGATATCTTTCGGCGTGTGAGGCAATGTGGAGGTTGTTTAACTTTGATATTCACTACAGACACCCGTCCGTAATTAGGCTAAGCTTTCATCTCCCCGATCAGCAGCCAATTGTCTTCAATGAAAACCAGTCGTTACAAACTGTGTTGGATAGGCCATCTGCCAAGCAAACTATGTTCCTGGCGTGGTTTGAGGCCAACAAGAACTATCCACATGCAAGGGATTTGAGGTACGGAGATTTTCCACAACAATTTGTGTATAAAGAGGATTCTCGAACTTAGGCGCCAAGGAAAAAAGGATTTTCTATCGGTAGGATTGCGAATGTCCCCCCTGGAAAGGGGGAAGACTATTACCTTAGGTTGCTACTTAACATTCAAAAGGGATGCACGTGCTACGAGGACATCAGAAAAGTTTTTGACATCGTCTAGCCTACGTTCAGGGATGCATGTTATGTGTTGGGTTTGCTAGATGACGACAAGGAATACATAGATGCAATAAAAGAAGTGAATACTTGGGCATCGGGGGAAAATGTAAGAAGGTTATTTGCGGTTATGCTGCTTTCCAATAGCTTAAGTCGGCCCGAACATGTTTGGCAAAGTTGTTGGTTGGATTTGGCTGAGGGTATTGCTTACAAACAACAACGTCTTCATAAAAATCCAGGTATGGCAATTTGTATGGCATTGTATTCAATTAGATTTTACGTATTAATCATTCTTTTAATATTGTCTCTGTACGATTTCAACTAGATGCACATAATTTATCCATTTTTTTATTGTTGAAGATTTACATATATCGGATGAAAGCTTGAAGAACTATACTCTCACCGAAATAGAAAAAATATTGCAAAGCAATGGTAAAAGCCTGCAAAATTACGTGCCTATGCCAGTTCCAATAGAATACTCATCTGAGGACACAGAAAACATATTGGTGTTAGATGAACTGGATTACAACCGGTTTGAAATGGGTAGAGAACTTCAACAGTGTCTTGCTTCCATTACAGATGAGCAAAGAAAGGTTTATAATGTAGTCATGGATGCAGTAACCAATGACAGTGGTGGAATGTTCTTTCTATATGGCCATGGTGGAACGGGAAAGACGTTTCTATGGAAAACTCTTTCGGCTGCAGTTCGTTCGAAGGGAGAGATTGTAATTAAGGTTGCATCGAGTGGTATAGCATCGTTATTGCTCCCCGGTGGAAGAACAGCTCATTCTCGATTCGGACTACCCATAAATGTACATGAGAGTTCCACCTGCAGCATATCGCAACAAAGTCCACAGGCAGAGTTGCTCATAAGGGCAAAGCTTATTATATGGGACGAGACTCCTATGATGCATAGATACTGTTTTGAAGCCCTTGACAAGACAATGAAGTCAATATTACAGGCTGATAAACCCTTTGGTGGTAAGGTGGTTGTTCTTGGAGGTGATTTTAGGCAGATTTTACCAGTTGTGCTCAAAGCATCAAGGCAAGACATAGTACATGCTACGATAAACTCCTCTCCGCTGTGGAATTTCTGTCGTGTCATGAAGTTGACTAAGAACATGAGATTGCAGTCATGCTCTTCTCCATCTAATGTGGATGAGATAAAAGAATTTGGAGACTGGATATTGAATGTTGGTAATGGGGATGTTGGGGAAGACAATGATGGTGAAGCTTCGATAGAAATTCCAGATGACATGTTGATTGGTGATTCAGAAGATCCATTCAGAGACTTACTCGAGTTCGTTTACCCGGATTTGTTGAGTAACATGTACGATCGAGATTATTTTCAAGGGAGGGCAATTCTAGCACCAACTAATGAATGCGTCGAGTCTGTGAACGATCACTTAATGTCTCTCCTTCCAGGAGAGGAGAAGGTGTACCTGAGCTCAGGTAGTATGTGTAGGGACGAGCACACAACGGAGGATAATGCAGAAATTTATTCGACTGAATTCCTCAACACAATAAGATGCTCCGGAGTTCCTTCTCATGCGTTGAGGATCAAGGTTGGTGCACCCGTTATGCTAATAAGAAACATCGATCAAGCTAGAGGATTGTGCAACGGTACCAGACTTCAAATTATTAGAACTGGCATTCACGTTCTGAGTTGCAAAATTCTTTCCGGAAAAAATATCGGTGACATGGTGTTCATTCCTCGGATGACATTAATACCATCTAACTCCGAACTGCCAATTAAATTTCAGAGGAGACAATTTCCGTTGATTGTTTCTTTTGCAATGACGATAAATAAAAGCCAAGGCCAAACTCTTTCGCATGTTGGTTTGTATCTGTAGACGCATAAAATTAATTAATTGGTTAATTAAATTAGCCAATTAAATTGTGTCTAAATTAAATTATAATTTATCTTACAAAATAAGTTATGGAGATAATTATCAATTAATTATTGGCCAATAGGATTATTTCTTCTCTTCCAAGTTATAAGAGATAAATATCAATTTAAAGAGAGCCAATCAAATCGCGCCACATCATCAAGTAGACTTTAAGTAGGACTCTTATTCTACCACTATAAATAGGGACCCTCTCTACACAATTCAAGAGACAACTCAAGAAGAAGAAAAACCGTAGGAGAAAATTCTCTCTACAATATTCAAGTCGTTCTTCATCAAATTCAAGGCGTTCTTCATCAAATCGAGGGCGTTCTTCAACAAATCAAGATCGAAGGAAGATTGAAGGGTCAAATCCATCAAGAACTCCAAGATCTTCAAGTCAAAACCCGTCAAAGTTCAGCAAATCAAGATTGAAGGGTCAAATCCATCAAGAACTCCAAGATCTTCAAGTCAAAACCCGTCAAAGTTCAGCGTTTCGATCCGAGATTCAAGTCGCAAGACCCTCGGAAAACGTTATTCAAATCCAAAATCAAATCCGGAGAAGATCAAGTCAACGACTCGACTCCGAAAATTCAAGTCAACTATATATTGTTCTAGAGAGAAGAATCAGAGGATTAAAATAGAGATTGTAACCCGCAATTTATTTATTTTAATTCAATAAAATCATCTTTGTTCAATTTTTCTTGTTTGTTTATATCGCAGATAAGAATTTGTTGTTACAAATTTTGGCACGCCCGGTGGGACATCTCTACCTCTCATCTCTTCTCTCTCTCGAAGATCCTCGAAGTGTTGCAGTGACTGCTCTACGTTCACAATGAAGATTGTTTCTTCGGATTCATCAAGTGTGGGCTTTGGTACAAGGAGTATGGCTAAGAAGCTGCAAGCATCCTCCGAGACTAACTCGACACCTCAAACCATTCAGAAAGGCTTACCACCTCTTGTCAACACAAGCGCATACGTGGAAGGTTCAAAACGAGAGATTTCACAGCCCACGCCTTGTTCAGCATCAAGCTACTCAGAGGTGGCATCCGTCATGACAACAAACGCTACAACCATGGAGGAGCAAATTGCAAGTTTGACAAAGGCCATTGAGGGACTCGCAAAGCATGTTCAACAACGAGATTCTCAAATTGCCGAGTTGATCAACAAGATGGACAAAGCCGATGCTAGTCAAGCTGTGGAGAATCAGATAGAGGTTCAAGACGAAGTCGAGACATCCACAAAGCAACAACCAGTTGAAAACGAGAAGGCTCCAGCTCAAGAACTTCAAGTTTCTCCAGAAGGGATGATTCATGTAGATCAAGTGATGACGCTGATCAGTGGAACCATCAAAGACAAGTTGGAAGGAAGCTCGAAGTCTCCATCAACCTATGTCAAGCCATACACGCAAAGGATTGATGATCTAAGGATGCCAATGGGCTATATACCTCCAAAGTTTCAACAATTTGACGGCAAAGGCAACCCCAAGCAACATGTGGCACACTTTGTCGAGACTTGCAATGATGTCGGGACGTACGGAGATCACCTCGTTAAGCAATTCGTCCGATCGCTCAAAAACAACGCTTTTGATTGGTACATTGATTTGGGGGCAAACTCCATTGATAGTTGGAAGCACTTGGAGGAAGAATTTCTCAACCGCTTTTACAGCACTCGAAGAACAGTCAGCATGATTGAGCTCACCAATTCCCGCCAATGGAAGAAGGAACTTGTCATCGACTACATCAAACGTTGGAGAAATATGAGTCTCAATTGCAAGGATCGACTGTCTGAGACATCAGCTATTGAACTGTGCATCCAAGGAATGCAATGGGGACTCCGATATATCCTTCAAGTAATTCAACCTAAAAGTTTTGAAGAGTTGGCCACTCGAGCACATGATATGGAGTTGAGCATACTTGCAAATCAAATTGAAGAATCACCATTGCAAAAGCCGTACCAGCTCAAAGAAGTGCATCTTGAAGAAGAACAAGAAAATCATGAAGATGGGGGCAAGTCTTTTGAAGAAGCAACACCCTATGCAATATGACAAGTCAAATCAAATGAAGCACTCCTTGACACGAGTTTAAAAGGTCTACAAGTCCAAATCAAATGAAACACTCCTTGACACGAGTTTAAAAGGTCTACAAGTTCAAATCACGTGAAGCACTCCTTGACACGAGTTTAAAAGGTCTACATGTCCAAATCAGACAGTCCATGACACGAGTTTAAAAGGTCTACATGTCCAAATCAAATGAAGTACTCCTTGACACGAGTTTAAAATGTCTACAAGTTCAAATCAAATCAAAGCTCCTTGATACGAGCATAAACTATCTATATATCCAAGTCAAGTCAAGGCTTCTCGATACGAGCATAAACTATCTATATATCCAAATCAAGTCAAGGCTCCTTGATACGAGCATAAACTATCTATATATCCAAATCAAGTCAAGGCTCCTGGATACGAGCATAAACTATCTACATATCCAAATCAAGTCAAGGCTCCTCGATACGAGCATAAACTATCTATATGTCCAAATCAAGTCAAGCCTCCTTGATACGAGCATAAACTATCTACAAATTCAAGTCAAATGCTCCTTCACTACGAGCTGAAACTGCAAATGTTTCTCCTTGTCCACATGAGTATAAACTGTGCACGACATCCCTCAAAAGGATATATTTTGAACTATGTTATGACTTGATCCCTTTATAGGGTACGTAGGCAACTTAGAATCTCTCTAAGTTCAGTCATGATTTCAAAAGATATATGTTTTTTGCTAGATCAAGCTGCAATCAAAGTTGAGCAATAATCGAGACTCATCCACTCCAAGATGCATTGTCCGTGAACAAGTCTCGAGGGGGCATTTGTAGACGCATAAAATTAATTAATTGGTTAATTAAATTAGCCAATTAAATTGTGTCTAAATTAAATTATAATTTATCTTACAAAATAAGTTATGGAGATAATTATCAATTAATTATTGGCCAATAGGATTATTTCTTCTCTTCCAAGTTATAAGAGATAAATATCAATTTAAAGAGAGCCAATCAAATCGCGCCACGTCATCAAGTAGACTTTAAGTAGGACTCTTATTCTACCACTATAAATAGGGACCCTCTCTACACAATTCAAGAGACAACTCAAGAAGAAGAAAAACCGTAGGAGAAAATTTCTCTCTACAATTCAAGAAGCAAGGAAGAAGAATTCGTAGGAGGTAAGATTCTCTCTCTACATTCAAAGTGTTCTTCGTCAAATTCAAGGTGTTCTTAAGCAAATTCAAGGCGTTCTTCATCAATTCCGGCGTTCGATCCGAGATAACGGTGCCAAACCTTCGGATTAACGTTAATCAATTCAAGTCAAGATCATTGGAAGATTGAAGGGCCAAATCCATCAAGAATTTCAAGATCTTCAAGTCAAATTCAGTCAAAGTTCAACGTTCGATCCGAGATTCAAGTCGCAAGACCCTTGGAAAACGTTATTCAAATCCAAAATCAAATCCGGAGAAGATCAAGTCAACGACCCGACTCCGAAATTCAAAGTCAAACAAATATAATTAATATTATTCTAGAGAGAAGAATCAGAGGATTGAAATAGAGATTGTAACCCGCAATTTATTTATTTTAATTCAATAAAATCATCTTTGTTCAATTTTTCTTGTTTGTTTATATCGCAGATAAGAATTTGTTGTTACAAATTTTGGCACGCCCGGTGGGACATCTCTACCTCTCATCTCTTCTCTCTCTCGAAGATCCTAGTAGTTGTTCTACGTTCACGATGAAGGCTGCTACTTCAAATTCATCAAGCATAGGCGTAGTTACAAGGAGTATGGCTAAGAAGCTGCAGACATCCTCCGAGACTAGCTCAACACCCCAAATCATCGAAAAAGGCTCGTCACCTCTCGTCAACATAGGTGGAGGCGTGGAAGGATCTAGAGGAGAAGCTTCATCATCCACGTCCCTTTCAACATCAAACTACTCTGAGGTGGCTCCCGTCATGACGACACATGCTACGACCATGGAGGAGCAGATGGCGATCTTGACCAAGGCCATTGAAGGGTTAACAAAGCACATTCAAGAACAAGACTCCCAAATCGCAATGTTGCGGAACAAGGTTGACGGTAGTCACGAGATGGGAAAACAAGGCGAAAATCACACCGAAGCTGAAACTTCTGCAAGGCGACATCCAATCGAAAGGGAGAAGAGCCCGGCTGAAGAATTCCAGATTTCGTCAGAGGGGTTGATTCCTATAGACCAATTGAAGGAGTTCATCATGGGGACTATCAAATACAAATTCAATGAGGGTTCAACATCGTCGTCAACATATACCAAGCCATACACTCTAAGAGTAGACGACTTGAAGATGCCAATTGGTTACCAACCCCCGAAATTTCAGCAATTTGATGGCAAGGGTAACACAAAACAGCATGTGGCACATTTTGTTGAAACTTGTAACAACGCCGGGACTTTCGGAGACTATCTCGTTAAACAATTCGTCCGATCATTGAAGGGGAATGCTTTCGATTGGTATACGGACCTAGAACCGAACTCAATTGACAGTTGGAGTCAGATGGAACAAGAATTTTTGAATCGCTTCTACAGCACCGGAAGAATAGTGAGCATGATCAAGCTCACGAACTCTCGCCAGTGGAAAGAAGAGGCCGTCATTGACTATATTAACCGTTGGAGGAATTTAAGCCTGAATTGCAAGGACCGATTGTCAGAGGCTTCAGCTATCGAGATGTGCATTCAAGGAATGCAGTGGGGACTCCGATATATCCTACAAGGGATTCAACCTAAGAGTTTTGAAGAGTTGGCCACTAGAGCGCACGACATGGAGTTGAGCATTATGGCTAGTGGAGTTGAGGGACCACCAGTTCAAGAGCCTCGACAGTCCAAAGAAAAACAAGACTTTCGGAAGGGGGGTAGAGTTTTCTCTAAGACCTCAAGCAAAGAATCTTTGGCAGTGAATGCAACCCCTATCAAATTTCAAGGAAAAGCGAACGGAAACAATGAGGAAAAACAAGATTTTTCCCAAGAAAGAAGAAGACTTACTCTAAAAGAAATGCAAGCAAGGGAATATCCATTCCTCGACACCGATGTGGCTGGAATATTTGACGATTTGCTAGGTTTAAAACTTATCGAATTGCCTGAAATGAAGCGCCCCGAAGAAGCTAACAAGACCGATGACCCAAAATACTGCAAGTATCATCGGTTGGTAGGGCACCCAATTCATGATTGCTTCGTATTCAAAGATAAAGTTATGCAGCTAGCTCGCCAAGGGAAGATATCACTTGAAGAGATCAGCGCCACTACAAATTTTGTCGTCACCACTTTTGAGTCCCTTGACATGACGACAACAAACGTACACAGAGGAGATGATGATTGTATCAACATCTCATGCAACGCGATAATTGAAAAGGAGATCGCTGCTAGTGGAACAACTCCGTCTTCAAATGAAGTTTGTACCGTGATTGGTAAATGCATGTCAACAATGACTTTCGCTGATGAAGATTTGCTTCTTGGTTCCAAACCACACAATAGGCCATTGTTTGTTGCCGGCTACGCTCGTGAGCAGAAGGTGAATAGGATTTTAATCGATGGAGGTTCTTCAGTCAATATTTTGCCGTTGCAGACTTTAAAGGAATTGGGAATCTCCACGGAGGAACTCAAAACTAGTCGCTTGATGATCCAAGGATTTAATCAAGAAGGACAAAGGGCCCTTGGTATCATAAGGATAGAGTTGTTAATGGATGATATGTTGTCCACCGCACTGTTCCATGTCATTGATGCAAGAACCTCATACCGTATGCTTCTCGGGCGACCTTGGATACATGAGAATAGTGTGGTTCCTTCTTCTTGGCACCAATGTTTCAAGTATTGTCGAGACGGAGTAGTTAAAATAATACTCGCCGATGATAAACCGTTCACCGAGGCAGAAGCCCACTTTGCCGATGCTAAGTACTATCTTGATGATGAGAAGACAGTAAAGGCCAAAGAAATTCTACCAGTTGAAGAACCAAAGCGAAGAAATAATCAAGACAAGGCTCCTTTAGTGTGTGAGGCTTTGAAAGATTTGATGTTTCCCTTAACACCAATTGACGAGAAGCGATCAACTTCTCAACCACCTAAAGGATTTGTTCATCCCACCGAAGAAACCCAAGAGGAATGCGAAGAATTCTCCGAGTCCCAAATGACAAAATGCTTTGGCCCAAATGCTTATAAACTCTTAGTGAAAGCTGGTTTTAACCCACATGAAGATTCTACGCTTGGAAGGCTTCCTGCCGAAGTTGTTGGCGAAAAGGTGCATGGCCTCAATACTACTCAAATAATGTTGAAAGAAAAAGGACATGCTATTCAAAGTCCTCGAGTTGGTCTTGGATTTGTTCCTCAAAAGCCAATTCGTATTGCTATCAATAGAGCTACCAGTAATTACATAATCGAAGACGAATTCTCATCAACAGACGATTTTCTTGAAAGTGGGACAAAAGTGAGAAGAACATCCGTCTTTGATAGGCTTACACCATCTGTCTTCGATAGACTCGCGCCATCGGTCTTTGATAGACTTGGACCACTTAGAGAGTGGGGGCATGGAAAAGGTGGCAAACGAGGGTTGGATAGACTTACGCCATCCGTCTTTCATAGGCTGGGACCACTTAGAAAGTGGGGGCATAATAGAAGCAACAAGCAAGATTTGGGTGTTTCTAATACGAAAGTCACCAAAACATGAAGGATTCGAAGTTCGATTCCATCTCGCATGAAACGGCGTACTTATTTGACCATATCATGTGGCGAAGAGTTGAAGGCTAAAATGCGAACTATCGTCTTTACAAAAATCCAAGAGGACGAGGAAGATGACAGAGAAAGTGTGGCATCATCGTATCATATCACTTTAAGTGAAATAGACGTGACTGAGGAAGAAGACGCTGAAACTGCTCCACCCGAGCTTGAAGAAGGAGTCAAAGCCACCATCGATGAGTTAAAGGAAATTAATTTAGGAGATGCGGAGAATCCTCGACCAATCTACATTAGCGCTTTACTCACCGTCAACGAAGAGGAGACTTATATTAAATTGTTGCACGAGTTCAAGGATGTGTTTGCATGGTCTTATAAAGAAATGCCCGGATTGGACCCAAAAGTGGCAATACATCATCTCTCCGTGAAGAAAGGAGCTCGCCCTGTGAAGCAAGGCCAACGTAGATTTAGGCCTGAATTAGTCCCTGCAATTGAGGCTGAAGTGAACAAACTTATTGAGGTTGGTTTCATTCGAGAAGTCAAGTACCCAACATGGATTTCAAGTATCGTCCCTGTTAGAAAGAAGAATGGACAAATTCGTGTGTGTGTTGACTTTAGAGATTTGAACGAAGCATGCCCTAAGGACGACTTTCCAATGCCAATAGCCGAACTAATGATCGATGCTACTACAGGCCACGAAGCATTATCATTTATGGATGGGTCGTCCGGATACAATCAAATACGAATGGCGCCGAAAGACGAAGAATTAACAGCCTTTCGCACACCTAAGGGCATCTATTGCTATAAAGTGATGCCGTTTGGCTTGAAAAATGCCGGTGCTACATACCAAAGAGCCATGCAGAAGATATTTGATGACATGCTCCATAAAGATGTTGAATGTTATGTGGATGACTTGGTGGTTAAATCCAAAAGAAGGGAAGATCATCTCCAAAATTTGAGAAAAGTCTTCGAGCGCTTGAGAAGGTACCAATTGAAGATGAATCCGTTGAAATGTGCATTTGGTGTTACTTCGAGGAAGTTTCTTGGATTCGTAGTTCGTCACCAAGGCATAGAAATCGAACAAGCCAAGATTGATGCAATTTTAATGATTCGCGAGCCTAGGAACATTCATGAGCTCAAAAGTTTGCAAGGAAAGTTGGCATATCTAAGAAGGTTCATTTCAAACTTAGCAGGTCGATGTCAACCATTCAGCCGACTTATGAAGAAAGATGTTCCCTTTGAATGGGATGAAGCTTGCACTAGTGCCTTCGAAAGCATAAAATCGTATCTAACGAAGCCTCCTGTGTTGATTGCACCAGTGCCCGGACGGTCGTTAATACTCTATATTGCTGCTCAAGAACGATCTGTCGGAGCTTTACTAGCACAGGAGAATGATGATGGAAAAGAGAGCGCCTTATACTACTTGAGTAGAACAATGACACCAAATGAGTTGAACTATTCGCCAATCGAAAAGACATGCTTAGCGCTCATTTTTGCAATTCAAAAGTTGAAGCATTATTTTCAAGCTCATGTTGTCCGCCTAATCTCAAGGATGAATCCTCTAAAGTACGTCATGTCAAAACCCGTCCTATCCGACAGACTTGCAAGGTGGTACCTGTAATTGCAGCAGTTTGACATAACATATATTCCACAAAAGGCTGTGAAAGGACAAGTTCTAGCCGATTTCTTGGCGGATCACCCTATCCCTGCAGAGTGGGAGTTATCCGATGATCTACCCAATGAAGATGTTCTTGTGATTGAAGCTAGTCCTCCTTGGAAGATGTATTTTGATGGAGCTTCTCACAGAGAAGGAGCGGGCGCCGGAGTAGTATTCGTCACATCCAACGGCGAAGTGTTGCCTCACTCTTTTACCTTAACACAAAATTGCTCCAACAATGTTGCTGAATATCAAGCTCTTATCCTTGGGCTAGAAATGGCAGTTGATATAAAGCAACTAAATTTGGAAGTATATGGAGACTCCAAGTTGGTGATCAATCAGATACTCGGATCATACGAAGTGAAGAAGCTCGATTTACTCCCTTATGTGGATTACGCTAAAAGACTTATCGGATACCTTGGTGATGTGACGATAGAACATGTGCCTAGAAAGGATAACAAACAAGCGGATGCATTGGCAAAACTTGCTTCTACTTTAGCCATGCCCGAAGACGGAGCTCATATATCAATTTTCAAGAGGTGGGTCGTACCACCAATCTTTGAACATGGAGAAATTGAAGAAGACGAAACTCGAGTGGTTTACGTGTTTGAAATCGAGAAAGAAGACTGGCGTCAATCATTTGTGGATTACTTGAAGTATGAAAAGTTGCCTAATGATCCACGTCAAAGGGTTGATATTCGACGTCGTGCGGCTCGTTTCATCTACTATAAAGATACACTTTACAGACGTTCATTTGATGGAGTTTTCTTGAGATGTTTAGGTGATGACGAAGCCGTTCAAGCCATAGAAGAAGCTCATTCCGGAATTTGCGGCGCCCATCAGTCAGGACCCAAATTACATTCCGAATAAAAAGAATGGGTTATTATTTGCCATCTATGGTAAAGGATTGCATGGAGTATGCCCAAAAATGTCAACCTTGTCAATTTCATGCAAACTTTATTCATCAACCGCCGGAGCCATTACACCCTACTGTTGCCTCATGGCCCTTTGATGCTTGGGGTTTGGATGTGGTTGGACCTATGACAAAGTCTTCCGCCGGACATCTCTATATCTTGGCAGCAACAGACTACTTTTCCAAATGGGCTGAAGCAGTGCCTCTTCGAGAAGTAAAGAAGGAGAACGTTGCCGATTTCATCCGCATCAATACCATCTACCGTTACGGAGTTCCTCGATATATGATCACAGACAACGGAAAGCCATTCTGCAATGGTGTGATAGATAAACTTTGTGAAAAGTTTGGCTTCAAGCAAAGAAAGTCTTCAATGTACAACGCTGCCGCCAATGGACTCGCCGAGGCCTTCAACATGACTTTATGTAATTTGCTGAAGAAAGTGATCGCCAAGTCAAAACGTGATTGGCACGAGAGGATGGGAGAAGCTTTATGGGCTTATAGAACAACGTATAGAACACCTACTCAAGCCACTCCATATGCGTTGGTGTACGGTGTGGAAGCAGTCTTACCTCTTGAAAAACAAATTCCATCATTGAGGATAGCTATACAAGAAGAACTCACTCAAGAAGAAAATGCCCGTTTGCGTCTTGCAGAATTGGAAGCTCTTGACGAGAAAAGATTAGAGGCACAACAAAGTATTGAATGCTACCAAGCTCGTCTTTCTAGGGCGTTTAACAAGAAGGTGCGGCCAAGATCGTTTCAAGTTGGAGATTTGGTACTTGCCGTAAGGAGGCCCATCATCGTCACTCACAAAACGGGGAATAAATTTACTTCAAAGTGGGATGGTCCTTATGTCGTCAAAGAAGCATACACAAATGGAGCGTACAAGTTGGTTGCCGAAGATGGCTTAAGAATTGGTCCGATAAATGGAAAGTTCTTGAAGCGGTACTATGCATGAAGCGGAGGAGAAGGCTCCTGGCCCGCATGAGTTGAAACTGTGCACGGCTTAAAAAAAAAAAAAAAAAAAAAAAAAAAAAAAAATCTATCTTTTTTTCTTTGAACTACGTTATGACTTGATCCCACTCGGGGTACGTAGGCAGCTTAGATATTCTCTAAGTTCAGTCCTTTCCTAAAAAAAAAAAAAAAAAAATTCTATCTTTTTTCCTTTGAACTACGTTATGACTTGATCCCTTTATAGGGTACGTAGGCAACTTAGAATCTCTCTAAGTTCAGTCATGATTTCAAAAGATATATGTTCTTTGCTAGATCAAGCTGCAATCAAAGTTGAGCAATAATCGAGACTCATCCACTCCAAGATGCATTGTCCGTGAACAAGTCTCGAGGGGGGATTTGTAGACGCATAAAATTAATTAATTGGTTAATTAAATTAGCCAATTAAATTGTGTCTAAATTAAATTATAATTTATCTTACAAAATAAGTTATGGAGATAATTATCAATTAATTATTGGCCAATAGGATTATTTCTTCTCTTCCAAGTTATAAGAGATAAATATCAATTTAAAGAGAGCCAGTCAAATCGCGCCACGTCATCAAGTAGACTTTAAGTAGGACTCTTATTCTACCACTATAAATAGGGACCCTCTCTACACAATTCAAGAGACAACTGAAGGAGCAAAACCGTAGGAGCAAAATTCTCTCTACAATTCAAGAAGCAAGGAAGAAGAATTCGTAGGAGGTAAGATTCTCTCTCTACATTCAAAGTGTTCTTCGTCAAATTCAAGGTGTTCTTAAGCAAATTCAAGGCGTTCTTCATCAATTTCGGCGTTCGATCCGAGATAACGGTGCCAAACCTTCGGATTAACGTTAATCAATTCAAGTCAAGATCATTGGAAGATTGAAGGGCCAAATCCATCAAGAATTTCAAGATCTTCAAGTCAAATTCAGTCAAAGTTCAACGTTCGATCCGAGATTCAAGTCGCAAGACCCTTGGAAAACGTTATTCAAATCCAAAATCAAATCCGGAGAAGATCAAGTCAACGACCCGACTCCGAAATTCAAAGTCAAACAAATATAATTAATATTATTCTAGAGAGAAGAATCAGAGGATTGAAATAGAGATTGTAACCCGCAATTTATTTATTTTAATTCAATAAAATCATCTTTGTTCAATTTTTCTTGTTTGTTTATATCGGAGATAAGAATTTGTTGTTACAGTATCTTCCTAGGCCTGTCTTCAGCCATGGTCAACTATATGTTGCAGTGTCCAGAGTTAAGAGCAGAGGTGGCATTAAGATATTCATCAAGTCGGATTCGGGTGAACTCACCAATGTTACTAGAAATGTTGTGTACAAGGAAGTATTTCATCGAATTTGAAGGTAGAAAATATTTTCATATTTATCATTTATTCATGTAACATGTTTTTTATTTTATTTTTAAAGAACTTATTCTTTAGCAGGTGTTTCTTATCTATATATTTTCCCCGGTGCGATATTATTTTCAGTCATTTCCCTAGGGTGCTCGGTGCAATTCTTATTATCTTTAAGATTTAGTTTTGACGATATATTACTATTTAATAGTATTCTTATATCATAACTATGAAGAACATGACACTTATAACATATTTTTATTATTGTTGGTCGATTACGTTATGTACTTAAATTCGGTGACCGTGATAATTGATATATGCGTAAATTTGTTTTTGAGACATGTATTTTCAGTTAGAAATATGTCGCCCCGTGCATCGCACGGGTGAATACTAGTCTTTATATATACAAATATATATATTTTAATTAATTTCTAAATGGGGCATGCTAAATCCCACACTAAAATTTACTAAATCCCACACATAAATTAAAAAGAAAAAAAATTCTATTTCTTTTTTTTTTTTAGGAAAAATTAACTTTATTTAGGCATACCTTGCCAAATCGGAAGGAAGATTATAACCTTCGTTACAAGAGTCACCATAATTTTTAGCTATAAGATGAGCTAAAATATTTCCCGAACGTTTAATAAAATTAAAGACACAACTTTCAAAAAATTTAGCCACACACCAGCAATCTTCGACATAAGCGCCAAACGAACATGATTGAGCATCCTCTCCTCGAAGAGCTTCGACAACTTTGAGGCAATCTCCTTCCTGAATAATTGATGGCCAACTTTCCTCTTTGGCTCTAGTCAATGCGAATAGTGCAGCATGAGCTTCACAATCGACTGCCCTTGGTCGGCCTCTAAAGCTTCTAGCTGCCCAAAAGATACAGTGACCCTGCCAATCTCGAGCTATCACAGCCACCGAATAATGGTTTGTACCAGCTGGAAGAGCTGCATCAAAATTCAGTTTAATTATTCCTTCTCGAGGCGGTTTCCACTCCGTTTGATGAGCGCGTTGATGTATGGGAGTACGAGGAAGTTGTGCTTGTTGATACAAATTGAGAAAAGTCAGACCCCAGCTAATAAACTCGTCCGTCGCCATCCCTTGCTCTCCATGCATCTCTCGATTTCTTGACTCCCAAGCTTTCCACACTACGACGACCGCCAAGAGAAAGGAATCCTCTGTTAACTGTTGCTGCAATTGAATTATCCAATCCCACATAGACACTGGTTTTGGCTGCCCTATAATGCCAAAACGGTGTGACTTCCATATTTTTTCCATTCCTCGACAACGGAGAAAGACGTGCATAGGTGTCTCCCACTCTCTCCCGCAATGGTTGCACATTGGAGAGGTGGCAATCTTTCTTCTAAACAGCTCGGCTTGTGTGGGGAGTATATCAGAACAGGCCCTCCAAAGAAACATACGAATTTTCGGGGGAAGTGCCAAATGCCATATGCTCCTCCATCTTCGGCTTGATAATCCACTCGACGATTCCTTCGCTAGACAGTAGACCCCTATTAGCATGATAGCTGTGTGTTGTTACTAGGGCGAGTTGATAACACAACTTAACCGTAAATTTTCCGTCCTTCGTGTAGTGACAAATCCATTTGTCCGATGCATATGAACTTCCAATCGGTATAGCCAGAATACGTTCTCGATCCACTAGCCAAAACTGCTCATTAATAATCGAGATATCCCAAGACTTTGAAGTCTGGTCAATTAAATCTTCGACTCTATCTGGGAAAAACGAGTGCAGAGGTCTTCGAGTAATAACTTTGAAATTTCCATCGTCACCGAGCCATGGGTCCGCCCAGATAGATGTGCTTGAGCCATCACCAATTCTCTTTCTTAAACCTTTGAGCAGATGAGATCGTGCCTTAACTAAACTCCGCCAAGTCGCTGAAGGCCGCGAACCTAATTCAGCCGTGAGAACTTCACCATTGGAGAAATAATGAGCTTTCAGAATTTTGGATAATAGAAGGTCAGGGTAATTTAAAATTCTCCAGGTTTGTTTGGCTAATAATGCTATATTGAAACTACGCAAATCCCGAAATCCAAGACCACCATCAGCTTTCGACATGCACATTCTATTCCACGCTAACCACGACATCTTCCTGTCATTTCCATTTCCCCACCAAAACCTTCGGATAGCCGATTCCAGATCATTAATGAGACCCACCGGTAACATAAAGCAACTCATCATATATGACGGAATGGCTTGCAAAACAGCCTTAATAAGAACCTCTTTTCCGGAATTTGAGAGTTGTTTCTCGCCCCATCCTTTAATACGTGCCCAAATACGATCTCGAAGAAAACTAAAAATTTCTTTTCTTGTTCGCCCCATCGAGAGAGGCATACCTAAGTATCTTTCATGTCGATCCACCACTTGGAAACCCAAAATATTGCAAATACTCTCCTTCAAAGCCGCGGAAGTTGTTGGACAAAAACTCACATTAGTCTTTTCAAAATTAATCTCTTGTCCCGAAATCCTTGCGTATTGATCAAGAATGTTTTTCATAGTAATCGCATCGGCTTCAGAAGCTTTACAAAACAGAAGAGTGTCGTCCGCGAAGCACAAATTGGAAATTGTGGGAGCTGATGGAGCAATTTTAATTCCATGAAAGTTACCTTCATTGACTGCCTTATGAACCATAGTAATTAAAGCTTCTACACAACATATAAACATATATGGGGACAAAGGGTCGCCTTGCCGAATACCTCTAGATGGACGAAGCGAGCCAAATTGTGAACCATTAAAGAGAAATGAGTACAAGACAGAAGAGATACACAACATAATAAGATCAACAAACCCAGGCAAAAAACCCAAACGACAAAGAATTTTTCTCAAAAATAACCATTCAATCTGATCGTATGCTTTACTAATGTCTAACTTGACTGCCATATAATTATTTCGATTACTAGAGTTGGACTTAATGAAGTGATTGATCTCGTAAGCAACGAGAACATTATCGGTGATAAGACGTTTGGGAACAAAAGCAGATTGGGTAGGTGAAATAATATCACAAAGAATCGGTTTGAGACGATTAGCAATAGCCTTTGATCCGAATTTATAAATCACATTGCATAGACTGATAGGTCTATACTCTGTCATTTTTTCCGGTTTTTTCACCTTAGGGATAAGAACAATGTAGGTGAAATTAAGGGCATAAGGGAGTCTCTTATTATTAAGAAATTCTAACACGCAAGAAATAACATTAGACCCTAAGATATGCCAATATTTAGTATAAAAGATAACAGGAAGGCCATCCGGGCCAGGAGATTTTAAAGGGGCCATTTGAGAAATAGCACGGGTTACCTCATCAGCAGTGAAAGGCATGGATAACATCTGATTCGCTTCGCTCGTAACTCTCGGCTCAAAATGCTCCAAAACCTCATCAATCTCCCTCTCACTCGGATTGGTAGACTTGAAAATATGAGCAAAGTATTCAGCAATAATTTTTTCGATGTCTTCCTCATTCACCTTCCAGTTCCCATTCATATCTTTTAATTGATCTACTCTGTTTACACGATTACGAGAGGAAGCCTTTGCATGAAAAAACTTTGTATTATGGTCTCCTTCTTTCATCCATTGAACTTTGCTCCTTTGACGCCAATAAACATCGTTTTTCTCATATAAATGCTCCAATTTTTCCCTAACGACCCTCAATTCAGCCCGAACAACCTCAGTTTGTATTTCACTGTTCAAGTAATGGATTTTCTTATGTAAAGTCTCAATCTGTCTTTGAGGTTGCTGAAGAGTGGACTTACTCCACTTAGTGAGGGCTATTCTTCATTCATTCCTCTTCCAAATGAGGTCCTCCATAGGCTCGGATGTGACGTTCTCTCCCCACGTCTGTCGGATAATATCCTCACACTCACCCCGTCCAATCCACATTGCTTCAAATCTAAATGGTCTACAAAGTTTGCGTTTATTAACTCTCGGTTCTCTCTGTAGTGCAACCATGATAGGGATATGATCGGACCCAAGGAATGGTAAGTGAAGTGCCTTTGCATCCGGGAAAATAGAAATCCACTCATAGTTAGCACAAGCACGATCCAGCCGACTTCTGATGGTGTTAGGATGCTCTCGCTTATTAGTCCACGTAAATGGATAACCCTCGTAACCAATATCCGATAAGTTGCAAACATCAAGGATCTCACGGAAAGCCTCTATCTGATAGGGCAGTCGCGCAAGTCCCCCCTCATTCTCCGAGTTGCTTAATATCTCGTTAAAGTCGCCACCTATCATCCACAGCAAACTCCTGTGAGGATGGAGAGTTCTCAACAGATCCCAAGATTTCGGTTTGTTCTCATGCTCCGGGTAGCCATAAAACCCTGTGCACCTCCAAATCAAATTATTGTGTTGCGAGCGGACCTCAACATCAATATGATGGGAAGAAAAACTAATAAGGTCCACATGTATTTCCTTTTTCCAGAATAGTTGTTGGGTGCTAAATACCAACACGCAAGTGTACGTATCGCAAACAAGTAGTAAAGTAGACTCGTGAGAGTCGGATGTCGATCCCACAGGGAATACGTAAATTATTTAATCCTAAGTACCAAATCCTAACAATTGTGATTTTTATCCAGCCTACGCAGGGTTGTCAAATTAATTAACTAAATAAATTAAACTAATTAAGAACACAAGTAATCACGAGAAAAAGATCAATAATAAACGGATCTAGGATTTTATCTTCCCCCTATGCTATAATTCTCCACCCAATTAATTTCCTATCATGCAAGTTACGATTCCCGATTATTAACCCAAGACACGAAATTATTCATAACCAGCTGTCGCTGCGCTATAAACCTATTATTCATAAAAGATTCACTATATGTCTATGCAAACCTAGTATAAATAAAGCATTAAATATCAAGTCTCGCAAACGGCTACCTAAGGTATTATCTGTATGTCTACGATAATACATGCAATCAACACACGCATTCGGTGAAAAACTACTCGAAGGCTCTCCTATCCCTGTTCTAATTATTAAAACGATCTGTCAATCAATTCTAACAATAACAAATAGCAACATAAGTTAGCTACGCTCATGCACTAAATAAACTCAAGATAGAAGAAATAATCGAAGAATTAAACTTGCATAAAAGTAGAAAAATAGGTTCGAATCACCACATAGGGTTCCAATAAAATCCTAGAATAAAAACTTAGCTACTCATGTTCGTAACGAAAAGCATAAGAAAAATACGAGAATTCATAAATTTAGAAAAGAAAAGGAAAAAGGAAAACTAGGATGAAAAATCGTCAAGTCTTCGTCTTCGTTCTCTTGCTCCTTGATTGCGTGTAGAAAAGATAAAAAAACTAAAAACTAATAATAACGATAAAAGGTAAAAGATAATCCTAATTGTGTGCTTGTGGCCTTTAAATAGGGTGCAAAACTATAATAGGGCGGGTTTCCTTGTGTAATTAAAATTCCTTCACTGCGCCATCACGCCCATCCGGACGGCCGTGTGAGATTTTGAACTAAAATCCGCACGGCCGTGCGGTCTTTGATTCTCCAGATTTCTGATTTTTCACTTTTGGCCCACTTTTTCTCTGAATTTGCAGTTTTCACCCCAAAAGTTGCCAATTCTTCAATTTGCACCTAAAATACAAATAATAGCCATATTAAGCACCAATTATCGTAAAAACACATCAAAAGCTCCAATTAAAAGGTACAATTAAGTGTATAAATATACACTTAACACACCCCCAAACTTGAACTTTTGCTTGTCCTCAAGTAAAATTAAATTAATAACACAAAACAAAACCATACATCTCATTACATAGATCGATTGGTCAACTTCGCGTTTTCAGAACTTGCAATTATCATGACAATTCATAGGTATTCGCAAGCTTAACATTCAACGGCACTTAGTCACTCACTATTACCAAAAACCACAAGTCATACAATTGCTTCAAGTATCCAATATTTGCAAGTTAAAGATAGAAAGAATTTATACTTACATGCATATATTTGACTCCAAATACTCACCAAATTATTTTACTCAACTAATATTGAACAATAAGCTATTGGGATCATTGGGGCTTTGTGGCTTTCAATTGTTAGGCTCTTTGGTCCGAGGTAGGTAATATGGGAATGTGTGGCTAATTTTCTTGAATTGAGGTGATTACGCCAAAATTTGAAAGATAGGCGTTTGAAACAATGAATTCACCTCTAGGGACTTAAATAAACTCGATTCTCCAAAATTCACACGTCAACACTTTTGCCTTGAGGCAATGGATCGAGTTTTCAACACAACTCAACAACTAGTCCTTATTTCTCCCTTCTAATCTATTCTTCTTCTTTTTTTTTTTTTTTTTTTTTTTTTTTTTTTTTTTTTTTTCGCATATCGAAGGATTTAGATATATATATATATATATATATATATATATATGAAGATGCACATATATATCTATCCTTTTTTTTTTTCCTTTTTTTTTTTTTTTTTTTTTAGAAGAAGAAGAAAGATCTTATAAGAATTTTTCGACCGACCACCAAGGGATAATTATTCAAAAATCTCCACTTTTCTACCTTCTACTAATTGGCTAAAAGAAAGAACACCTTTTCTCCGAGGCTCAAATCAAGGTTCTAAGGATAAATTGACAAAAAGGGTAGGCTTGAAAGGCTCAAACGGTTCAAAGAAGGCCCAAATCATATCCCAAATCACTTATTATCAACACTTCGTATCATAAATGTCATAAGGTGAGATTTAAAACCGAACAAAGCATGATTGAGCACAAATAAATTCCAAATTTAAAATGCAAAACATTCAACCAAAGCAATGCACAAGGTGTGATTCCTAGCAATAATTCACTTCTACGTTCCGTTGAATCGAAAGCTAAACAAATACATACTCCTTATCAACATAAAACAAGCAATTTCATCATCAAACATTGACCATCTCCCATCATCATAATTCATCGATGCATCAATTTTTTTTTTTTTTTTTTTTTTTTTAATAAAAACGAAAATAATAAAACGGCAACTAAAACAAAAACTAACGCATGAAAAATAAAAATAATAAAACACAAATAAAGCGCACATAAATGAAAACAAGTAGTTAACCACCCCCAAACTTAAAATTCACATTGCCCTCAATGTGATTCGCCCGGAGTTTAAGGATAGAAAACACCTGTTTTTAAGCGTCGGGACCATCGTCGGGTTGTTGGAATTTGATCGGTTTTCTTGCCCTTCCCTTTGCTCTTTGAAGTGCCTTCGCCTTGTGAGGTGCCCTCCCCGTCACGTCCTCGTTTCCCCACTACTTGAGAATGTGTGTAGAAGGGATTAGGAGTGGATTGATGTGCAAAATTTCCCCCAAACTTGACTTGGGCAATTCGTCGAACACCTTGTGGGCGTTCTTGATTGAATGGATTTTTGGAGAAATTTGTACCTTTCTTGAACCCTCCCTGCACAAATCAGCAACAAACAACCGAGATAAGCAACAATATGTGTGTAGTTGGTGAATTTTCGGTGAAATTGTTCAAGAAAGTCGAAAATTTTGAAAAGAGGGGTTTAGGGTTCGAATTAGGAGAGAAGTGGGGATTGGAATTGTGAAAATTGGGGTTTGGAAAACCCCTATTTAATATGCCCGAATTTTATTTATTTTTTTTTAATTTTTTTTTTTTTTTTTTTTTTTTTTTTTTTTTCCGCACGGCCGTGCGGAATTTTGGCCTTAAATCGGCACGGCCGTGCCATTTTGCATATTTGGGCAGTAGTTGTTTCAATTTTTGGACGGCCGTGCGATTTTTAAGGGAAAAATCCGCACGGCCGTCCCATTTCCGGAATTTATACAGTAGCATCCCCGAAATTCACACGGCCGTGTGAATTTCTTCCCTTTTTCTTGCACGGCCGTGTGAATAATTGCATTTAGATCCCTGCAAAATAAAAACTTCTTATTAGTGCCCCTGAAACTTTTTTTTTTTTTTTTTTTTTTTTTTTTTTTTTTTTGAAAAATAAAATAAAATAAAAGCAAAACTAAAAATTTAAAATAACATAAAATAAATAAAAAAAACGAAAGCTCGGGTTGCCTCCCGAGAAGCGCTAAGTTTACAGTCTTCAGCCGGACTTTGTCTGCTTCTTTGATCAAGCTAACGTGACCGAAGCCACTTGGCGATTGAATTCCTCGCCCCAATAATTCTCGTTTGGTTCTTTAGGAGGCCACATCCACCTCGCACGTTTATCATTATTATCACCCCGACTCGTTTGACTGTCCCTTGGCGGAGTTGAAATTGAGCTCGCACAATAAACTTGCTCCGTCCGACTATCTTTTCCGCCACCATCTCCTGCACTCAAAAATCCTTTCCCACGGTCTAAGATCAAAGCGTCAAAATCGTCATGATTTGTAAAATCCACAAGATCTATAGCATAACAATCATTATCATCACTTGGATTTTTATTAGTGCTAAAAACGTTAAATTTGACCGTTTGATCATGCACCGTCATTGAAAGATCACCACTAGCACAATCAATTAGAGTTTTTGACGTGGCTAAAAACGGTCTCCCTAAAATAAGAGGTATCTCCCTATCTTCATCTATGTCAAGTATAACGAAATCAACAGGGAAGATAAATTTGTTCACTTTTACTAGCACATTCTCTAAAATACCTTTTGGGTAAACTAAAGACCTATCGGCTAATTGAAGAGTTATAGCCGTTGGTTCAATCTCACCTAACCCAAGATTTTTGTAAGTGGAATAAGGCATAAGATTAATGCTAGCACCTAAATCAATGAGTGACCTAAAATTTTTACCTCCAATAGTGCAAGGGATAGTGAACTTACCTGGATCGCCGAGTTTTTGTGGAAGGGGTCGTACAAGAATTTCACTGCATTGCTCCGTGAGTTGGATGATCTCGTTCCCTTGCAATTTATTCCTCTTTGTCACGAGCTCCTTGAGGAATTTCACCCACTTTGGCATCTTTTGAATGGCTTCGATAAACGGAATGTTGATGTGGATTTCCTTCAGCTTGTCCAAGAATCCTTGGTGCTCGGCATCGAGTTTCTTCTTTTGAAGCTTTTGAGGATATGGGACTTGAGGGACTCGTGAGATCACTGTGGGAGATGGCGGTTCCTTGCGAGTTGCTTCTTTTTCCTCAATCACATTCGGCTCCTCGATTACCGTGTTTTGCTTCTCCTTTCGTGGGGCCTCCTCCAATTGTCTCCCGTTCCTTAAACTTACAGCGTTGCACTGTTCGATGTTGTTCTTCCGAGGATCTTCCGTGTTTGATGGCAGTGCTCCCGATGGCCTCGAGGTTAGTTGGGTTGCAAGTTGACCCATTTGTGTTTCCAAATTCCGGATGGAGGCTTGGGTGGTTGTCATAAATTGCGCCAATATGTTTGCGAGATCTCCTCCTTGAGGTTGAGCTTGGGGCGGATTTTGAAATCCGGGAGCTGGTCGTGAATAATTAGGCGGTTGGCCTTGAGGTGGTGCTTGCCTTTGCCCTTGCTGATTTCCTCCCCACCCAAAGTTAGGGTGATCCTTCCATCCCGGATTGTACGTGTTGGAGTACGGGTTCCTCTGTTGTCGGTTGGTGTCATGCACATAATTCAGAGACTCCGTTTCTTCTACGCGCTGGTCGGGAACTTGGACTGCATGGACTTGCTGAGTCTGCAAAGCCGCTACTTGCTTCGATAGCTTCTCCAATTGGGCTGTGATTGCAGTGACTCCGTCTAATTCCAAAATTCCGCCCGTCTTGACTGCTCCGCTATTCGACCGGTCCGATGCCCGCATGTATTTATTTCTAGCGATTCGCTCCAAAAGCTCGTATGCTTCATCGTAAGTCAAACTCATGAACATACCTCCAGCAGCAGAGTCGAGCACGGTCCTCGAGTTGTCTTGCAATCCATCGTAAAATATTTGCAGTTGGCGCCACTCTTGAAGCCCGTGATTTGGGCACCTCCTTACTAGCTGCTTGAACCGCTCCCACGTCTCGAATAACGCTTCACCGGCTTCTTGTATGAAGTTTTGAATTTCTCGCCGGATTCTCTCAGTTTTTGTTGGGGAGTTGTATGTGTTCATGAAAAGTTGAGCTAGCTGGGCCCACGACGATATGGAGTGTGGTGCACGAGTTTGCAACCATTCTCGGGCTGCGCCTTGTAGGGAATGCTTGAACAGGCGGAGTTGCAGTGCTTCGGGTGTTACTCCGTTCATCTTATGCGAGTCACACGTTTCGAGAAAGTTGACCAAGTGAAGATGTGGATCTTCATGAGCCAATCCGCTGAAAAGACCATTGTTTTGGAGCATCGTGAGGAGTCCCGCTCGAATCTCGAAGTTATTGGCTTCAATGGGGGGTTGCTGGATGCTTGATTGGAACCCATTAAGTGTCGGGACGGTGTACTCATGCAGTGCTCGTTGGCGAGGCGGTGGATTGATTAGTTGGCGTTGCTCTTGCTCGTTGACGATTTCTCTCGCCAAATTCGGTGGGCGCCTTTGGTCACCTTCTCCACGATTATTCTCGTCTTCCATCGTTGCCGGAGTGTTTTGAGCTAACCGTTGATTTCTCCTGGCTTGCCTAAACGTTCGCTCAATTTCGGGATCAAGAGGTAGCAGCCTCGTGTCGTGTCCTCTTCGCATAAAAAGTACCTAAAAAAAATAAAAATTAAATAATTAAATAAAATAAAAAAAAATGGCTGAAGTAAGAAAAATTGTTTAAATTTAATATTAGGATAAATAAACAATTTAGCCGTATTCCCCGGCAACGGCGCCAAAAACTTGTTGGGTGCTAAATACCAACACGCAAGTGTACGTATCGCAAACAAGTAGTAAAGTAGACTCGTGAGAGTCGGATGTCGATCCCACAGGGAATACGTAAATTATTTAATCCTAAGTACCAAATCCTAACAATTGTGATTTTTATCCAGCCTACGCAGGGTTGTCAAATTAATTAACTAAATAAATTAAACTAATTAAGAACACAAGTAATCACGAGAAAAAGATCAATAATAAACGGATCTAGGATTTTATCTTCCCCCTATGCTATAATTCTCCACCCAATTAATTTCCTATCATGCAAGTTACGATTCCCGATTATTAACCCAAGACACGAAATTATTCATAACCAGCTGTCGCTGCGCTATAAACCTATTATTCATAAAAGATTCACTATATGTCTATGCAAACCTAGTATAAATAAAGCATTAAATATCAAGTCTCGCAAACGGCTACCTAAGGTATTATCTGTATGTCTACGATAATACATGCAATCAACACACGCATTCGGTGAAAAACTACTCGAAGGCTCTCCTATCCCTGTTCTAATTATTAAAACGATCTGTCAATCAATTCTAACAATAACAAATAGCAACATAAGTTAGCTACGCTCATGCACTAAATAAACTCAAGATAGAAGAAATAATCGAAGAATTAAACTTGCATAAAAGTAGAAAAATAGGTTCGAATCACCACATAGGGTTCCAATAAAATCCTAGAATAAAAACTTAGCTACTCATGTTCGTAACGAAAAGCATAAGAAAAATACGAGAATTCATAAATTTAGAAAAGAAAAGGAAAAAGGAAAACTAGGATGAAAAATCGTCAAGTCTTCGTCTTCGTTCTCTTGCTCCTTGATTGCGTGTAGAAAAGATAAAAAAACTAAAAACTAATAATAACGATAAAAGGTAAAAGATAATCCTAATTGTGTGCTTGTGGCCTTTAAATAGGGTGCAAAACTATAATAGGGCGGGTTTCCTTGTGTAATTAAAATTCCTTCACTGCGCCATCACGCCCATCCGGACGGCCGTGTGAGATTTTGAACTAAAATCCGCACGGCCGTGCGGTCTTTGATTCTCCAGATTTCTGATTTTTCACTTTTGGCCCACTTTTTCTCTGAATTTGCAGTTTTCACCCCAAAAGTTGCCAATTCTTCAATTTGCACCTAAAATACAAATAATAGCCATATTAAGCACCAATTATTGTAAAAACACATCAAAAGCTCCAATTAAAAGGTACAATTAAGTGTATAAATATACACTTAACAATAGTGCTAGCCCGCCGGATTTGCCAACCTTGTCCACTGCCAAGCCAAAAAGATTCCATCGTCTCTTTATTTTTTCTATCAGAACTTGTGTTGCTTTCGTTTCGGATAGGAACACTAAGCTGGGGTTGAACCTTCGGAGTAAATCACCGATCACATGAATCGTCAAGGCGCCCCCAAGCCCTTGACAATTCCAGAAAATACAGCTCATAGTTCTCGAGAGGGTAATTCCTTCCTCCTATGTTCGTAACCTGAAAGTTGTTTCGAGACCATTTGTGAGTCCCTTCCCAATCAGAGAGAGAGAGAGAGATTGATGAGACCCGGAGCCACCGACGCGAGAGTAAACAAGCAGAAGAATACTCAGAATGAAGATCTGAAAATATGGGCGGCAAACAAAATATAAAAAGATAACCTGAGAAAACTCAATAAAACCCTAACAATCTAAAAAAATACGACAAAAAGAACGTCAAACAAAAGGTAGAAAACACACGATCAAATTTGCAGGAAATAATTAAGAAAACCAAAATCAAAAGATGTTAAGTGTCATGAGAATTAACACGGTTCCGAAACTGGTGAATAACCCTGAATTCGAAAGCTATAATCCCGCCTCTCATACAGAGAGAAAACCCGCCTCTCAAATACTCTAACTTCTCTCTAAAATGATTTTATCCAATTCCCTCAAAATTTATTATTTCTTTACGTGAATAATCATAAAAAAAATTAGTTCCGTTTTTTTTTTTTTAATATTTATTCAATTTCGTTAAGTATTTTTAATTATTCAAATTCATATCGATTCGAATATTTTTCTCAAATTCCAACTTTATTTTAGTTTGAACATTAAAAGATTTTTGTCAAATCGAACATGGAATGCTATGGATGTTTTTAGTATTTGATTTTGTGAAAAAAACTTAGGGTAAAAGAATAGGGGTGGGAAAGGAGAAGAGAAGTATTGAGGAGAGAAATATGTTTAGTTATGTACATGATTTGGTAAAAATAATGTGGGATTTAGCATCAGTTTCTAAATTTCTTAAAGGGGAAAGTAAAGAGAACCCCCAAACAAATTTTCATTAATATAATTACTCTTAATGATAGTACAATTAAAGTCAACGTTCAACGACATGTGTAAAAAAAATACGGATAAAAATTATAGGAAAAAAAATTAATCAAAAAACGGGACACCGGAAACTGGCGGAAAAAAGAAGACAGAAAAAAAAAATAATAAAAATAAAGTCAACACCGGATACTGGCGGTGAACAGCGGCGACAGGCAAAATTGTAGTCAAAATTGGGTTATGGATCAAAATTAAATAATTAGTGAAATTTAGGGTCAAATTGAGATTACATTGAATTAAATAATTAAATTGGAAAATATTAAAATGTGAAGGATATTGTAGTCATTTATGAATAAGTAGTTCATGATGAGCTTATTTGTAATAGACCCTAATTTTAAAAAGGGTTAATTAGGGAGACCCACCTCAAAACACATTTGTCAATAATACAACCCTAGCTATTTTTCTCATTTTGTGATACCCTTCGTATAGTATTTTAACTTAACATAACCCATAAATTTATAATAAACCTAAATACCCTTATACTATATAAAATGTCAAACCCAATTAGGGCTTCACCATCTCTCGTTCTCTCACTTTCGATATCTCTCTACCTCTCTCCCTACTCTTTCTTTTTCCTCTCCTCCACCATCACCGCCGTTGTCTACGCTCCTCCACCGTCGCCTCCTCCGACGCCGACGCCCTTATATCCGTCCCTCACAAAGAGGCTAGAGCGACGATTCAAATAACAAAGTAGGTCTAATTCTATTAAGATAAGGGTCTCGCTAATAGACCATTTTAAAAACCAGATCACATTTCTTAAGTGTTAAATTATAAATAAACAATGAATTCTCAAAATATTTTCATAATAATTTGTTTACGTTTCAAGTCGGTCAGATAAAATACATATTCATCGACCATTATTGCCATTTAAAATACAACCAAATAAATACTCTTCAAAAAAAAAAAAAGTCACAAGCAAAACATTCCAATTGACAAATCCAACATATCATTAAACAAAATCCGAATACAAAAAAACATTATTAAGATCCTCTTCCAAACAAAACAAATAAAACCCGACCTTATTAAACAAGAGCAATATACAGAAGAATTATGTTGCATGATTTTTATAAAAAACGGAAATATAAAAAGAAAGAAATTGATCAAAAAGTCTAGACAGCAACACTCTTGTGGTGTTGGAGACCAACAGCATCATCGGGGATGTATGATCCCCAGAACCAGTGAGCCTTCCAGACTCTGTTCATCTCCTCAATCGGCATATTCTTCGTTTCTGGCACAAAGAAGTATACAAATGCCGTCATAATAACAACCCACCCAGCAAAGAAGAAGAACAGTCCAAACTTCAAATGACAAAGCGCCGACAAAAAAAGTTGTCCGATGATGAAAGTGAAGAACATATTCACCGACACGTTAATGGACTGTCCAGCGGATCGTGTCTCCAACGGGTGAATCTCACTAGGTACCAACCATCCCAAAGGTCCCCAAGACCAAGCAAACGCCGCCACGTATATGCAGATCAAAGCCAAAGCCAAATTGCCCATTTCCTTGCTGAAAGAACCAACTCCCGCAACTCCGAACACCTTGTATATAAGCACTCCAACGCTGATCTGGCAAATGATCATCTGAATACCGCCTTCGAGGAACAAAGCCCTTCTCCCAAATTTATCGACCGTGAAAATGGAGACGAAAGTGGCGAAGACGTTGACGAGGCCGCTGACGACTGCTGACATAAGCGAAGCGTTGTTTCCGAATCCAAGTGTCTTGAAAAGCACCGGTGCATAGAACATGATGACGTTGATCCCGGTCAACTGCTGGAACATTGGGATCAAACATGTGATGATCAGTTGTGGTCTGTACTGCGGCTCCATGATCTTCTTCCATGGATACTCCACCCTTTTCGATGCCTCACTCGCTTCCAACAGATCAGTGAACTCTTGTTCCACATTTTCAGTGCCACGAATTTTCTTGAGCATCTCTCTTGCTTCATCCTTCTGCCCTCTCTCGATCATGGAGTTGGGTGTGTCGGGGAGGAAAACTGCTCCAACTGTCATCATCAAAGCAGGGACGGCAGCCAAACCAAGCGACACTCTCCACCCATTTGCCGGCATTGAAGCGGTGAAGTAGTTGATCAAATTGGCGGCGAATATGCCGATTGTGGTGGCCATCTGAAACCCGATGTTGAGTGCACCTCTTAGCTTAGGAGGAGCCATTTCAGAGAGGTAGACTGGGACGGATTGATTAGCGTAGCCGATGCCAACACCAAGGAGCAAGCGGCCGATGATGAGCATTTCAACATTCACCGCAGCACCATTGAGAATTGCACCGACTAGGAAGATAAAACCGCCAGTGGTCATTGAGATCTTTCTTCCGAACTTTTGGGTGGTGGCTGATGCAAAGAAGGAGGCTATGAGCGCCGCCAGGTACAATGATGATGTGAAGAGAGTCAATAAGTGATTCTCGAATTTACAGTACTGACTCTCATGGCCAGATGCGTTCTTTTCCTTTGCGTACACCGATGGAAAGAATTTCTCCAAGAACTCGTCCATGGATGTTACTCCTCCTGCACGTTAATTAATACAAAATTATTTGAACATCTAATTAAGTAGTTGAAAATGGAAATCCATAAATACATATTTTGAGTAGGTAGGCAACAGAAAATACGAACCTGAGATACCAATGTCATAACCAAAAATAAGACCACCTGAAGCAGCAACCAAACAGGTAATGACGACGAAGAGCGTAACACGGCCTTCATAGTTTCCCGCACTTGCTCCACCAACTTCAAAACTACCAACTGTCATCTTTTTTAACTATATTTTCTTTTATTCGCAACTAAAACTAAAATCAAAACTAAAGAAATTTCTTCGATATAGAGTCTCTTACAGTAATCTCCTTTACTGTTTTCTAGCTACTTTTCATATATTTTTAGTAATTATACTATATTTATGTATATGTATTTCCTTTTTTTCTTCTATTTTTTTTCTTTTTTATGTAATCTACATCTGCTTGAGAAAGCTTGTTGCCCCCGCAGTTATTATCTTTTTCTATTTTTGCTTTGCTTGATTTATTCTGCCAAAAGATGAGGAGTGCTATTTATATAGAAAATATTAGAATGTAAGTGTATACGGTCAACTTTTTGAAGATTAACAAATGCTTGGACCAACATGTTTTTCTCTATAATTAACATGTGTTATTGTTTTTTAGATTAATTCGGTGAGATCCACTCTTTGAGCATATATTACTACTTTGTTTGATTGTGCGTGGGTAAAGGAATGGACAAAGTCAGGAACATCTGATCTTAGAACCAGTAACGAATGATCTACTTATCCCATTATGTTAAAACATGATTAACTTAAATGTTTAGTATATATGTTATAACAATTATTTGATTAAATGATCTAATTAACTGGCTTAGTGGCACGGGTTTTTTGCAAGGACCACCCTTGTGTACTATCGAATTGCCGAAAAAACCCCTGTGTTAAAAAAATTAGCACAAACCTTCCTATGAAAATTAGTCAAAGGCAATAAAGACCCTTCGAGCTCGACGTGCGATACACTCGCGGTTTGTGCGAGTGGGCGTGCATTTTTGGACATGAAATGACCCAAATAGCCTTTAAATTCCTTTAAATTAGATATTTTTAAAATTACGAAATCACCCCAAAGTTTTCATATGCCCAAAATGAAGTTTTCAAAAGGTTTAATTCAGTCCCTAGTGTTTTCAAAATTGCCCTCTTCAACCTCAAGATTCCGCCTTTCCTTTCTAGCCCCAAAACATTGTCTTTGCCACACCACTAATTCAAAAGATTTGGACCATAAACATCTCAGCCTGATGATACTAGAGATAGATCACCTTAGATAGTTGAAGTAGGATGAGCTGGAAGAGCAGAGTGGATCACTGGCTCACGAGCTTGATGACCTTGAGATACCTGCGATCATAGAGCACGTGAACTAGGCCGGGGTTGATCCGGCGGAAACCCCTCCGACGCTCAAGTCAGACGTGCGGATAGTGAAAATAGTCCAGAGAATACAGTTGATAGTATTACTCAGTTAACATGACGTACCTTAAGGAATGAGTTCAGACATTTATTTATAGCTTAGTTGAGATTGTCGGGCCAAACCTTACTTGAAGGTGATTGGGCCTCGGTGATAGTTGTCTTCGATATTGGGCTCGTGGCCCAATAGGTAAATAATTTGTAGGCCCATTGGGTTCGGCCAATTAGGCATATCATTAAGCCCCCCACTCTCGAGTCGATGTGGGGGCCATGTTGAAATGGGTGACATATCGTGTCGAGAGTAAAAATTGTAGTAGTCGATGGTGTGCGAAAACGCGTTGGAGCGTGTGTCGGAGAGGCGTGAAGGCGCGTTGGCGCGTAGCGCGACCAAGTTGTCGCGATGTAAGTTACTTGAGTCGTCTGTGTTGTCCCACGACGATGTGGTAGCGCGGATCAAGTTATCTCCTCGTGGGAGTTGTCTCGTCGTGGGGTAATAGAGTTGATCGAGTTATCTCCTCGTGGGAGTTGTCTCGCGATAATGTAGTAGCACGGAGTTAGTATTCTCCTCGTGGGAGTTGTTATTTATCGACATTGTCAATGTTTTGACGCGTTGCTTGTATTTGTTTACATATAGCCTTGTGCTTAATGTACTTTGTTTGATTGTGCGTGGGTAAAGGAATAGACAAGTTAGTGACACATTAATTAACATTATTCCTTTATTTATTATTATTTTTATGTTTTTGCAAAACCTTACCAAAATCTTGATGCACACGTAGAGGAGTAATTTCTTTGAATTTAACATTTGAAAAGTATTTTCAAAAAAAAAAAAAAAAGAAATTTGAAAAGTAGTTAAATTATAATTTAAATCATTCATTAAAAACTTTAAATTATTTTCTTTGTTTTAAAAATAGATTAGCGATAAATATTGTGGACATGGTTATACTATGTTTACTATAATAAATACCTTATTCAATCAAGTAATTTTATTTGTTAAACTATAAATAATTTATTTATTTCATTACCATTTTATTTTTATTTTAATTTTATCAAGTGTAGATTTTTTTAAACATGATCTAAATAGTAGATCAATGTATGATTTGAATTAGAGATACTTGAACAAAATTAATTGTATCGACCAATTTTGAACATAATGACGGTAGTGAGGAGTTAGGTCCTGTGATTTTGCTACGAAAAATATAAACATAAAAGCAATGTTATCAGAATCGAACCGGACATAGAACCGGATGACTAGTTGGGTCACGGTTGAACCGGTTGAACCGTGGTTCGACCGTGTTTTTTACTTTTATTTTTTTATTTTTAATTATTTTATTAATTTTAATACTTTAAAAATATTAGTTTCTATATATATTTTTCAGAAAAGTAACCTACTTTCTTCACTATTTTCCAACTCATCCATCATTTCCTTTATAAATTTTGGGACTATTAGTGAGAACCCCCTCTAACATTATTTTAATAAGGATAGGTTCAGCTCATTTTTCTTTATTAGTGAGAAACCCATTTTTTTTGTATTCTCAAATTTACCCTCCCACTATTCACTACCCATTATCCACTAGTTTGATATATTTTTTTATTTTTTATATTTTAATTTTAATTTTCGTTTTTTTATTTATGTTTTCTTTCAAAAATAATATTTTTTTTAAAAAAAACTTTTTATTTTTTTATTTTTTTAATATTTTTCTAAAAATATTCCTTTTCTATATTATTTTAGTTTTCAGTTAAAACAACTATATGCCGATAAAACAACTATTATTAAAACGACTATTATTAAAACGACTGTTATTAAAACAATGATACACAGTTTCACAATTTATTAAATTAATTATATATTAATGTTATTTCCATTGTAAGATTAACTAATTAATTATACAAAACATCTCCAAAACAACTGTTTGTTAAAAACAACTATTTATTCAAACCAACTAAAAAGTAATGAAAATAGTATATTGTTGTGCAAAAACAACTATATTGCTATACGGAAACAACTATATTGAATCAACTACAAATTATTGAAATCCACAAAAGCAAAAACAAAAAAACACACAAAAATTCCAACAAAAACGACTATTATTGAAACCAACTACAACCGTAACAAAAACAACTATATCTTTTTTAGTAACACGAACACAGGTTCAACAAACCAGCCTCCCAAACAATACCTCCTCCTCGAGGTCAATCTATTCCATTACAACGGTGGTGGAGGCGATCTTCCGACGAGGATTCTAGGAATGCTTCAAAAAATCGAAAGAACAAAAAAAAAAGTAGCATAAATAACTCAAAAAACAACTATAAAAGTAGAAAACAACTATATTATCATTTGGTAGAAAAATACTTGTATTTTATTCTATTTCTTTATACAAGAAAGCCACTGATAGATACACAAAATCACACATCGATTCTAATTTATGAGTGACCCGAATATTAAAAAAAAAAAAAAATACTCATCCTAATAGATGTAAAGAATATATCATAATCTAAATCTTATTTATTCCTCAATGATTCGATGAACAATTAAGTTACAAAAATAAAATATTTTAAGCCCACAATTTTCTACCATAGAAAAGATCAAAATTTTCTTACCGAATTAAAATTGAATTATTTTCTATACTTTAGCCGGGGGAGCGATTGCGGCGGTCTGTGGATCGGAGACGAAGATAGATGAGGGGGAACAAGGAAGACCGTGAGGCGACGTTGTGGCAGAGATGGGGAACGGTGGAAGTGGAGAGGCGGCTCGGTGGAGATGATTAGCAGCGGCGCAGGGGAGAGAACGAGAGAGATGCGTGGCGGCTTGTAAAAAAAAATTGGACGAGGAATTAGAGAAATAGGGTTTGAGGTTTTAATATGGTAAAAGGGTAATACAGACATAAAACTAAAGATTTATATTTATTCTAAATTAAAATATTAATAGAGGGGGGTCTCACTAATTATGAAAATGAGGTTATATCCATCCTAATATATGTAAATGATGTGGGGGGTCTCACTAATTATAAATATTTGGCTGCGGCTATATGCAATACTAAAACCACTTGTGCAAGACCAAATTAAAGAAAGATTCTAAAAGATTATATTTTATTAAGACGAAATGACAAATATACCCTTAAATAAAATTGGCTTTTTTTTCTCATGCAAGACAAAGTACAAATAATGAGGAAATTTTTTTTTTTCCGGCGAGATTCCGGCGTGACCGCCGGAGACCGCCGTCTCCGGCGTTGACTTTTTTTTTTTTTTTATTAGAAAAAAAATATTTTAATTAATATTACTGTCTTGGCTATTCAATTACTGTCTCAGACAATAATATTAGTGTTTAGGACAGTAATATTATGAATATTATTTTTCCGAACAGTAATATTATTAATATTATTGTTTAAGACAGTTAAATTACTGTTGGAGACAATAATTTAACATCCAAGACAGTAATATTAATTAAAATAATTTTTTTTTAAGGAAAAAAAAAAAGTCAATTAACAGTTAAATTACTGTCTCCGACAGTTAAATAACCGCCGAAGACAGTAATTTAGCAACGAATACAGTAATATTAATTAAAAATATTTTTTTTAAGAATAAAAAAGTCAATTAACAGTTAAATTACTGTCTCCGACAGTTAAATAACTGCTGGAGACAGTAATTTAGCAACGAATACAGTAATATTAATTAAAATATTTTTGAAGAAAAAAAAAAACAAAAGAGTCCATTAACAGTTAAATACTGTCTCCGACAGTTAAATAACAGCCGGAGACAGTAATTTAGCAGCCAAGACAGTAATATTAATTAAAATATTTTTTATAAGAAAAAACAAAATTATAAAAATAAAAAAAAATAAAAAAAAAAGTCAACGCCGGAGACCGGCGGTCAACGCCGGAGACCGGCGGTCAATGCCGGAGACCGGCGGTCAACGCCGGCGACCAACGGTCTCCGGTGGTGGCGGGTCAAAATTGAAATTAGGGTTAAAATTGGTTAATTGATGAAATTGGGCTAAATTGGGGTGTAAATCATGAAATTGGAGTTATTGAGTTTCAATGAATTGGGGGTAATTTTGGTATATATAAAAGGATTTTCCTTATTTGCAAATAAGTTTGAATGGGTTGGATTTATTTAAAAGACAAAGAAGTTGGATGTCCCTCTTTTAATTAAGTGCCCTTGTCATGGGCCTATTTGCCATTACCCCTAAAAAAATATCTTACAAATCTATATAATATATAAAAGTTGAATTCCATGCCTAATTGATTGACATTTGTCAATTTCAAATAATGACATGTCCTTAATTTCATCCCATGTGCCAAATTGATTGGTGAAAATAAATCATCAAAAAACATGTCACCATTTTCCAAAATTATAAAGATATTTAATTATTTTATTATATATTTATATCATACCATTTATAAAATGCTCTAAATATATCAATTTTATTGGAAATTCTAAATAGTTTTATTTTTTAATTTAATTTTAATAGTAATTAATTTAATTTAAATTTATTTAAATTCAATTTAAAATCTTCACTTATTATAATTGTATGATTGATGGTGTTACGAAAATTGTGTATTTTAATTCATAAACTTGGATTTATATAAACAAAATATTGCATAATAAATCATTTGATATTATACATTTTACATGAACATGACCAGATAATATGTTTATTTTTTTACTAATTTAATATCATATTGGTAATTACCAAAATTTCCCTAATGTTTGCTTCCATCTTACATCGACTCTCTTACAGTATGATTTTTCACGGCATTTTTTTTATTACGTGGAATATTCACCGAAAAATGCAGATTCTACCCTGGACACGACATTTGTTTATGGTACTTTTCAAAGACAAAAATTACCGTGAGGGGGACTTTACACGAAATATTTATTCTTCTTAAATAACATATTCACAACTTTTTAGTACTATTATTACCTCCCCTAAGGATAATTTTTGTATTTAACAAGTAAGATAAAAGAAATGTCACGTCTGCAAGGGTAGAATCCACATATTACATGGAATAAAATAGATTCCGTAAAAAATCACACCATAAGGGGGTCGTGTAAGACATAAACAAACATCTGGAGGATTTTGATGAGTACCGATAAGTGGGGGGTGTTTTCCGTAATTTAGCCTAAGTTCATGAGGATTTTCGTAATTTATCCTATTAACAACAATTATCGTTCTTTTCACGTCTTAACGTTTGCTTATACCCTTATATTATTTTAAATAATTTAAATGTCAGTTCGATAATATAATTAAATATTAATTTCTAATATATTTAATATGTGTTTCTTCATGTATCAGGTACCACACATACGGAATTTGATATAAAAGTTGCGCGATTGAATATAATTGTTTTTGATACAAAATAATAGATAATTGCAACAACATTGATGCCAAATCAGAATTAGAATTGTAATTAGTATTTACATTAGAATTAAAATTATAATTAATATTCTTTGAATTAGTATTAGTATTAATACTATGATTAGGATTCAATTAATATAGTATTATAGTTAATATCAGGATTATGATTATGATTATGATTAAGATTAGTATTATAATTATAATTAAGATTATGATTATTGATTAGTACTACAATTAGTGACATGTATTAGTATTATAATTATGATTAGCATTAGGATTATGATTATGGTTAGAATTATAATTAGAATTATAATTAAAATTAACATTACCATTAGCATTAGTATTATTAGTAGTAAAATTATCAAGATTATAATTAATGTTAAAAATAGGTTTAGGATTAGAATTATGATTAGGATTAAAATCATGATTAGTGTTATATATGAATAGGATTAGGGATAGGATAAGGATTTGGATAATATTAGTATTACAATTATAATCAACATAAGCATATCCAGATTAACATTAACATTAAAATAATTATTAGCATTAGAATATGTACATTAGCATTAACATTAACAATATTAACATATTAGTATAAGAAATAGTATTAATATTAGTATTAGTAATAGTATTAGTAATATTTGTACTAATATTAGTGTCAATATTAGTTTTAGTATTAGTATTAATATTAATATTAATATTAGTCTAAATATCAATATCGGTATCAATATCAGTATCGGTATCATTATCGGTATCGACATTAGTATCGGCATCAGTAACGGTATCGGTATCAGCATCGGTATCGGCATCGGTATCGGTATCGGCATCGGTATCGGTATGAGTATCAGTATCATATCAGTATCAGTATTAATATCAGTTTCAGTTTCAGTATTTATATCCGTATCAGTATCAATATTAGTATCAGTATCAGTATCAGTATCAACATTTGTATCAATATCAGTATCAGTATGAGTATTAGTATCAGTATCAGTTATCAGTTTCGATATTAGTACCACTATCATTATCAATATTAGTATCAGTATCAATATCAATATTAGTATCAGTATTAGTATGAGTATGAATATGATTGTGAGTATTTGTATGAGTATGAGTATCAATATTAGTATGAGTATCAGTATTGTATGAGTATCAGTATGAGTATTAATATTAGTATTAGTATTACTATGAGTATCACTATGAGTATCGGTATTAATATCAATATCAATATCAATATCAGTATTAGTATTAATATTAATATTGCTATGAGTATCAGTATTAGTGTAAATATTAGTATCAGTATCAGTATCAGTATTAATATTAGTATTATTATAATATTACTATGAGTATAAGTATTAGTATCAGTATCATAATTATTATTGTTATTAGTATCAGTATTAGTCTTAGTATTAGTATTAGTATTACTATTAGTATTAATATTAGTATCAATATCACTATTAGTATCACTATAAGTATCAGTATTATCATTAGTATTAGTATCAATATTAGTCTTATTCTTAGTATTAGTATTAGTATTAGTATTAATATAACTATCATTATCAATGAAAGTATCAGTATTATTATCAGTAATAGTATCAATATTAGTCTTATTCTTAGTATTAGTATTAGTATCAATATGAATATTAGTATTAGTACGTATTATTATTAGTATTAGTATTAATATTGGTATTAGTATTTGTATGAGTATTAGTATTAGTATCAGTATTACTATTAGTACCGGTATTAGTATTAATATTAGTATTAATATCGGTATTAGTATTAGTATTAGTATTAGTATTAGTATTAACATTAGTATTAGTATTAGTATTAGTATTAATATTAGTATTAGTATTAATATTAGTATTAGTATTAGTATTAATATTAGTATTAGTATTAGTATTAGTATTAGTATTAATATTAGTATTAGTATTAGTATCAATATCACTATAATTATCAGTGTAAGTATCAATATTATTATAAGTATTAGTATCAATATTAGTCTTATTTTTAGTATTAGTATTAGTATTAGTTTTTATTATTAGTATTAGTATTAGTATTGGTACGAGTATGAGTATTAGTATTAGTATCAGTTTTAGTATTAGTATTAGTATTAGTATTAGTATTAGTATTAGTATTAGTATTAGTATTAGTATTAGTATTAGTATTAGTATTAGTATTAGTATTAGTATTAGTATTAGTATTAATATTAATATTAGTATTAGTATTAGTATCAGTATCAATATTAGTATTAATGTTTGTATTAGTATCATTATTAGTATCGGTATTAGTATTAGTATTAGTGTTAGTATTAGTATTAGTATTAGTATTAGTATGAGTATCAATATTAATGGAATTAGTATCACTATTGGTAACAATATTGGTATGACTATTGGTATCGGTATTGGTATTAACATTGGTATCATTACTGATAGTGGCGTATACATCATATATCTTTTGCAATATTTATAAGTTTTATTGTTTTTTGAGTATTGTGCATCACTAACTGAACGTCATTAGTCATAAACTTGCAGATTATTTGAGTATCTATTGTGTTACTTCTCTGCTACCGTGTTTGTTGTTACCTTAGTTATTTTGCAGAAGATTCACATGGTGTAGTAGATTGCAATCCAAGAAATAGAGTGATACCATATGTTTTAAACGATTTCACTTAATCTTGATATCGTGTTTTGTGCGCTTCATGTTTTGTTATTTGTAATATTTAACTTAATTTTATATGTTACAATTCTAAATTAAGAGATAATGTTTGTTTTTTATTTCGTTCCATTTTATTTTACTTGAATTGGTATTGTTATAGAGAGATAGTCGTTTACATAAGTTTATTTTTCTTATTTTGAAACTGACCTCCGTGCAACGCACGGGTGAAATACTAGTTATCTAAAAGATAAAATACTGATAAATATTGTCTCAAATCATTTCCTAATTTGGGGTTCTGTTCCAATTATAATTACTGAATTTCGATGAGGAAAAGTTTGGATTTCATTACTAACTCTGTGTTTGTGTAGTTTAAAAAAATAACTTATAACTTATTCATTTCTAATTCAAATCTTACAAATTTATATCAAGCTGAACATAACAGAGATATCTATGCGCACGTAAAGTTTCGTATTTTTATGAAAATAAATAGTTCCTAAAAACTGGGTTAAGCTGGGTTAAGCTCTATCTATACCTACAGATCTATAAATTTTACATCTAACCTTCTAGTTCAATATTCTAGGCTTAATAAACTTATATTCCTCAAATCCAAACCTTGAACATATAAAGTCACAATTAACACATCAATAATCTTAATATGCAATGATTAGGAACACCAAGATAGCTATGTTCATAGCATATCATCATCATTTTTTTGGTTTTCTCCCAATGTTCTATATTCTTTCAAGAATCAACAATCAAGAACAACAGTCTTTTTGCACTTCTTGGTTGAAGAATGTCCCTTGGTTGGAAAGAAAGGAGATTAACATTTATTAGAAGAAAAGATGGAGGATGAGAAAACACTTGAAACCTTGGGTTCTATTAATAGAATTGTGGAGGCTTGCAAGTTTAGTAAGTAAGTATTGAAGAGGGGTTTCTCTATAATATAGAGAAATTTAGAAGGGCTCCTTGGCAATTCCATTTAAGGTCTCTTGAAATAAAATGATAAATGAAAAGTCAAATGAAAATATACACAGACTTTATGTGTGCATGCAACAAATACAATCCATTTCAAAAGTTGGTTTAGAGAGTTTCTTAAAAATTTAATCATCGTGCATATATATGTTTTCCATTTTGTATCCAATCATCGTGCATCGCGCTTGGTGAAGTACTAGTATACATAGATCTATAAGTTTGATACCTACATTAAAAATAAATAAAATAAAACTAAAGTATACCATTTTACCTATTTGTGCATTAATCTACAACTGTCGACCTGCTAAAATAATCTATAATTGAGAAAATAAAATAAAAAAATTAACAAGATAAATTATAATTTAACAAATGAAATTACTTAATCAATATAAGGTAACCATTTCCACAATATTTATCGCTAATATATTTTTAAACTAAAGAAATAATATATTTTTTTTTATGAATGATTTATATCATAAATACTTTTCAAATGTTAAATTAAAAGAAGGGATTATTTGCCAAAACCCCCTCATTACACATGTGTAGTTACAATGAACCCAAATTTATTTTGCATTTTTAAGGTAAATCCAAACCACTTTTTATTAATAAAAAATAACTAAATATCACCATTATACCCTTATTTTATTTAAATGTATATTAGGGTTCCCAATTAACCAACAAATCTCTCTTCCGCCTCTCTCTTATCTTCAATAATTTCTCCGCTGTAGCAGTACGAAGGCTGAAGATGGTGACTGAGGTTTTCAGACCCGAGGCATTCTCTTCGCATCTCGGTGGAATCAGCGTCCTCTATGGCGAGAGGCGAGACAGTGGTTGGGGGCAGTTTCAGGCGATCGCCGCCATCTGCTAGCAACCCACGACGGCGGAGACCTTGCATCGGCAATAATTGAGGTAGTCGAAGGAGGAGCCATGGTGGGTGGTGGCACAGATGAGAGGCTGCTCGATTTCGAGGTTGTGAAGGGTCGTGCGGCGGGAGAGACTAGTCTTCAAGTTGGTTACTATTTGCCCGGAGAGAGAAATCAACGACGGATTTTCTTCTGTGAGGAGTTTAACAAGATGGGTTCAGTGAATGAGGTTCGTTTTCTCAAGAGAGAGACAAATTCTTTATTTGGGGATTTTCTGAAATTAAAGTATTTGAATTTGGTGCACCCGAAAATAAGGTTTCGTTTTTCGGGGATTTGAGATATAAAAAAATAGTGGATTCCAACGAATGGCCGGAAAGTGAGTTTTGTAAGGTGTTTGCTTATTCACCTTCCTAACCTTCTTCTAGTCAAGGAAGTTGCATATCTCAATAGTTTTTTATTAACTTATAGTAATAATTTGTCTTCCTCTATGTACAAATGGGTTACAACATTTATCTTTCTCTGCCCAATTGTTGTACTTTTGCTTGGTTATGCTACTGTTGGAAAACTTTTTTTTTTCTTGGGCAACTGCTTTACACAGTAAAGAGTTGTATTCACACTCAATATTATTCCCTCAGTACTTTGTCTTATTAATGTTTGTGTTAGAATTTATTGTGGTTTTCAATGAAAATATGTATTTTTGCTGTTTTTGTTAAATTTTGTAGTCGTTTTATTTTTTCTGACCAAACACTTCATAGTGAATTACGTTTATTTAGTAGTGGATTGTTTTTTTTTAATAGTGGTTTGTGTTATTTTACAGTGGTTTATGTCAATTGGGTTGCGGATTACCTTCTTCGTAGTTGGTTATGTTAATGATATAATGTAGTGGATTACGTTAATTTTTTTTTTGAATTACGTTAATTTCATAATGGATTTCGATATATTAATAGTGGATTTCGAGTTAATTTCAGAGTGGATTTCGATAAATTTATAGTGGATATTGATAAACTTATAGTGGTTTTCGATAAATGTGTAGTTGATTTCAATAATATGTAGCGGATTTCGATAAATATTTAGTGGATTTCAATAATACGTAGCAAATTTCGATAATATGTAGCGGATTTCAATTTGAACAAAATGTTTTTTATTAAAAAAAAACTAGGAAAAAAATTTAGAAAAAAAAAACCATTAATGTGGATTATGCTTATTTTATAGTAAATTTTTACTTTAATTTCATAGTGGTTTTCGATAAATTTAGTGGTTTTCGATGAGTATACAGTGGATTTCATTTTTTCTTTAAATATAAACCATTTAAAAAACTGAACAAAGAAAAAATAATTTTTGTTTTAAATTGTAAAAAAAAAAACTATTAAAAAATTAAAAAAATTGGGAAAGCATAAACTAAAATTAACGTGAGATATGTGATAGGAGAGATAATAGTGGATGGTGTGAGATGAGGGAGATAATAGGGGGATTTGCATATCTACCAAAAATTGATTGATTTTTCCACAATAATATAATATAGTAATTTTCAGTAATAGTAAATAGGGGCATTTTGGATAATTAAAGTTAATTGGATTTATAATAAATATCAATTAAAAAAATGGATTTATCAAGAAGTCAAAATTCAATGAGGGGTGTTTGTCAAATAGCCCCTTAAAAGAAATTACTCTCCGTAATGTGCGTTAATGTGCGTGTCTATATAGTTTGGAGATGTTTGCCAAAACAAAAACATTGGAAGATGGTTATAATAATTACATGATTAATCATCGTAAGGTTACATACGAATCATATGATAGAAAATAGTACACTGATAACAAAAAAAATAAAAAGAAAAAAAAAAAAAAAAAAAAAACACAAAAACTTTCTAAAATATTGATTAATTAATTTACTAATGTGCCACTAGAGTTAATTGCACAGAACCTCCTCTGTAATCTCGAATTGTTGAAAAAGCCCTGATGTTAAAAAATTTAGCACGGAACCCCCTATGTTATGATTTACAAAGCACACTGCCCCATTCTTCGAAATTGGCTGTTGACTTACGCGAATTGACTAAATTTATCCTTAATATTTTTTTTATAAAATTTCGATTTTAAATAAACCAAAAAAAGATATACTAAATATAAAAGATCAAAAAAAAAAAAAAATTATCGGTCATACCCATCATCTTCTCCACCTATCCCCACCCACCTTTCATTTAGACCTCTGTAGCCGCAGTCCGCACCAACACCACATCCACCTCCCCACCCCAATAAACTTCTTCATTTATAAAACTAATTCAATTTTTTTTTGAGTTTTTCAGAGCTACAAAAAGTGGGACACCCAAGTGGTTTGTGCTAAATTCACGCAAAACACAATTGAGATTTTACAGAATGTCGAGGGAGAAATTCAGTGCGGTGAGTTGTGATTCCTGATAATATGGATAATTCTATAGCTGTTGATGTGGGGCTGTGATATGCCTAATTGGTCCAACCCAATGGGCCTACAAATTATTTACCTACTGGGCCACGAGCCCAATATCGAAGACCACTATCATCGAGGTCCAATCACCTTCAATTAAGGTTTGGCCCGACAATCTCAACTAAGCTATAAATAAATCTGTGAACTCATTTCTTAAGGTACGTCCTGTTAACTGAGTAATACTATCAACTGTATTCTCTGGACTATTTCCACTATCCGCACGTCTGACTTGAGCGTCGGAGGGGTTTCCGCCGGATCAACCCCGGCCTAGTTCACGTGTTCTATGATCGCAGGTATCTCAAGGTCATCAAGCTCGTGAGCCAGTGATCCACTCTGCTCTTCCAGCTCATCCTACTTCAACTATCTAAGGTGATCTATCTCTAGCATCATCATTTTGGCGCCCGTCTGTGGGAAGGCAAACAAGATCACGTAGCGCGTAAGATGGCCTTGAGACTTCTGCTCAGGGGAGTGTGACACTGCTAACAACCTCCCACCTCGTGGAGGCTCTGGCTTGCCACTTCCTCCTCCCCATGCTCGGGATTCACCACGAGAACCTCCTCGTGATGTTCCACTAGATCCTCGGATCCACTTTTTCCCGCTCCTCGATCGGTTCAGACAACCGAGGAGGCCCTTCAACGCTACCAAGAGTTATCGACTCCCTGGGGGCTTACTACCTCTGCCCCCAAAATATTTCGTTCGCCAAGTTATCGACTCCCTGGGGGCTTACCTCTGCCCCCAAAACATTTCGTTCGCCAAGGGTTATTGACTCCCTGGGGGTTTAATTTTCCCCCAAAATATTTTGTTCGCCAAGGGTTATCGACTCCTGGGGGCTTACCTCTGCCCCCAAAATATTTCGTTCGCCAAGGGTTATCGACTCCCTGGAGGCTTACCTCTGCCCCCAAAATATTTTGTTCGCCAAGGGTTATCGACTCCCTGGGTCTTACCTCTGCCCCAAAAATATTTCGTTCGCCAAGGGTTATCGACTCCCTGGGAGCTTACCTCTGCTCCCAAAATATTTCGTTCGCCAAGGTCTACTTGCTCATCGAACGGTTCAGATAACCGAAGAAGACCTTCAGCGTATGATCACGGAAGATTCAACTCATGTTGCCACTGAATCAGTGGCACCATACATCGCCAAGGTTGGACATCTCACCCCAATGGTTGGACATCACCCTTACCTTTCAACCCCAAGAGGGTTCACATCCCATCTCAAGAGCAGGATATGGTTTCCCTACTCAAAAAATAGAACATCCCCAAAGGGTGGACATTAACCAAAAAAAAAAAAAAAATGCAAAAGTGCTGACAAAGCACGCGCGCGTGCACCAGACGCGCGCCACCCTCGGTTCGCGCGCGCACTGGGAGAAGATAAAAAAAAAAAAAAAGTGGGTGGGGGAAATCGCGTGCACACCATGCGCGCGTGAGACCACGAGCCAGTCGCGCGGCCCAAGGGGCGCGCGCGTCAAAGAAAAAACAAAAAAAAATTAATAATAATAAGGGGAAAATCGCGTGCACAGCACGCGCGCGTGAGACCACGCGCAAGTCGCGCGGCCCAAGGGGCGCGCGCGCGTCAAAGAAAAAACAAAAAAAAAAAAAGGAAAAAAGTGGCAGCAGCACAGCACGTGGAGTGCCCAGTCATCAACACACCTCCCAAGCAAGCCTTTCTCTCTCCTCCATTAATGCGCGTCCCATCACCCCATCACCTCTCTTCCACATCAAATCGCGTGGCTACCCCATCAAATCGCGCGGCTATGTCTACTCCCAACCGGTTGCGCGCGGTTTTCTACTGGTTAAACCAAATTGCGTGTGAATTTCAACACGCTCCACTAAATCGCGTGCTGATTTCACCTCGCTTCACCAATTCGCGCGAGAATTTCAACGCGCTTCACTATATCGCGCGCTCTCTACAATGCCTCTCCAAACCGCACGCGCTCTCAAACGGATAAATAAAAAAAATATATATATTTCTCCACACCACGCCAATAATTAATGGTACACCTCGACACCGATATACTCTCGACACGATCAGGTATTCTTTTCGACTTGGCTCCCACATCGAATCGAGAGTGGGGGGCTTGCAAGTCTCCCACAAGGAGCAAACTCGCTCGGTCCTACAAACCCGTTGCGAGACAACTCCCATGAGGAGCCAACTCGCTCGGTACTACAACACGCAGCGAGACAACTCCCACGAGGAGCCAACTCGCTCGGAACTACAATCCGTAGCGAGACAACTCCCAAGAGGAGACCACTCGCTCCGTCTTATAACCCGTTGCGAGGCAACTCACACGAGGAGCCAACTCCCTCGGGTCTCAAAACCACAGCGAGATAACTCCCACGAGGAGACCAATCGCTCCGTCCTACAACCCGTTGCGAGGCAACTCCTACGAGGAGCCAACTCGCTCGGTACCACAACCCGGAGCAAGACAAATCTCACGAGGAGCCAACTCGCTCGGTACTACAACCCACAGCGAGACAACTTACACGAGGAGCCAACTCGCTCGATACCACAACCCGGAGCAAGACAACTCTCACGAGGAGCCAACTCGCTCGGTACTACAACCCACAGCGAGACAACTCCCACGAGGAGCCAACTCGCTCGGTACCACAACCCGCAGCAAGACAACTCCCACGAGGAGCCAACTCGTTCGCTACTACAACTCGCTCAGAGCGACCTCAATCCGCACACTCCTCAGGCGCGCGTCATCCAACGCTCCAACAACTTCGCTGCGAGACAACTCCCATGAGGAGACAACTCGCCCACAATTCACTACATCATCGCAAGCTCATGTTAGCACGATTGCTACCCTAGAAACACTTAGAGATATTATGGGAATCTATATAGCCTGGCCAGCTTGATTACTCAAATTTATCTACTTGTTTTCGACGGGTGCTTCATTAAAACGTGGCCACAGTCCAAACATACTTACGACCCACGAGGTCTAACAAGGGGCACAATCCCCATAAAAAAATCTTGAGAGCCTGATCCCCTCCTCAAGTACATTAAGCACAAGGCTATATGTAAACACATACAAGCAACGCGTCAAAACATTGACAATGTCGATAAATAACAACTCCCACGAGGAGAATACTAGCTCCGTGCTACTACATTATCGCGAGACAACTCCTACGAGGAGATAACTCGATCAACTCTATTACCCCACGACGAGACAACTCCCACGAGGAGATAACTTGATCCGCGCTACCACATCGTCGTGGGACAACACAGACGACTCAAGTAACTTACATCGCGACAACTTGGTCGCGCTACGCGCCAACGCGCCTTCACGCCTCTCCGACACACGCCCCAACGCGTTTTCGCACACCATCGACTACTACAATTTTTACTCTCGACACGATATGTCACCCATTTCAACATGGCCCCCACATCGACTCGAGAGTGGGGGGCTTAATGATATGCCTAATTGGCCGAACCCAATGGGCCTACAAATTATTTACCTACTAGGCCACGAGCCCAATATCGAAGACCACTATCACCGAGGCCCAATCACCTTCAAGTAAGGTTTGGCCCGACAATCTCAACTAAGCTATAAATAAATGTCTGAACTCATTCCTTAAGGTACGTCATGTTAACTGAGTAATACTATCAACTGTATTCTCTGGACTATTTTCACTATCCGCACGTCTGACTTGAGCGTCGGAGGGGTTTCCGCCGGATCAACCCCGGCCTAGTTCACGTGTTCTATGATCGCAGGTATCTCAAGGTCATCAAGCTCGTGAGCCAGTGATCCACTCTGCTCTTCCAGCTCATCCTACTTCAACTATCTAAGGTGATCTATCTCTAGTATCATCAGGCTGAGATGTTTATGGTCCAAATCTTTTGAATTAGTGGTGTGGCAAAGACAATGTTTTGGGGCTAGAAAGGAAAGGCGGAATCTTGAGGTTGAAGAGGGCAATTTTGAAAACACTAGGGACTGAATTAAACCTTTTGAAAACTTCATTTTGGGCATATGAAAACTTTGGGGTGATTTCGTAATTTTAAAAATATCTAATTTAAAGGAATTTAAAGGCTATTTGGGTCATTTCATGTCCAAAAATGCACGCCCACTCGCACAAACCGCGAGTGTATCGCACGTCGAGCTCGAAGGGTCTTTATTGCCTTTGACTAATTTTCATAGGGAGGTTTGTGCTAATTTTTTTAACACAGGGGTTTTTTCGGCAATTCGATAGTACACAAGGGTGGTCCTTGCAAAAAACCCGTGCCACTAAGCCAGTTAATTAGATCATTTAATCAAATAATTGTTATAACATATATACTAAACATTTAAGTTAATCATGTTTTAACATAATGGGATAAGTAGATCATTCGTTACTGGTTCTAAGATCAGATGTTCCTGACTTTGTCCATTCCTTTACCCACGCACAATCAAACAAAGTAGTAATATATGCTCAAAGAGTGGATCTCACCGAATTAATCTAAAAAACAATAACACATGTTAATTATAGAGAAAAACATGTTGGTCCAAGCATTTGTTAATCTTCAAAAAGTTGACCGTATACACTTACATTCTAATATTTTCTATATAAATAGCACTCCTCATCTTTTGGCAGAATAAATCAAGCAAAGCAAAAATAGAAAAAGATAATAACTGCGGGGGCAACAAGCTTTCTCAAGCAGATGTAGATTACATAAAAAAGAAAAAAAATAGAAGAAAAAAAGGAAATACATATACATAAATATAGTATAATTACTAAAAATATATGAAAAGTAGCTAGAAAACAGTAAAGGAGATTACTGTAAGAGACTCTATATCGAAGAAATTTCTTTAGTTTTGATTTTAGTTTTAGTTGCGAATAAAAGAAAATATAGTTAAAAAAGATGACAGTTGGTAGTTTTGAAGTTGGTGGAGCAAGTGCGGGAAACTATGAAGGCCGTGTTACGCTCTTCGTCGTCATTACCTGTTTGGTTGCTGCTTCAGGTGGTCTTATTTTTGGTTATGACATTGGTATCTCAGGTTCGTATTTTCTGTTGCCTACCTACTCAAAATATGTATTTATGGATTTCCATTTTCAACTACTTAATTAGATGTTCAAATAATTTTGTATTAATTAACGTGCAGGAGGAGTAACATCCATGGACGAGTTCTTGGAGAAATTCTTTCCATCGGTGTACGCAAAGGAAAAGAACGCATCTGGCCATGAGAGTCAGTACTGTAAATTCGAGAATCACTTATTGACTCTCTTCACATCATCATTGTACCTGGCGGCGCTCATAGCCTCCTTCTTTGCATCAGCCACCACCCAAAAGTTCGGAAGAAAGATCTCAATGACCACTGGCGGTTTTATCTTCCTAGTCGGTGCAATTCTCAATGGTGCTGCGGTGAATGTTGAAATGCTCATCATCGGCCGCTTGCTCCTTGGTGTTGGCATCGGCTACGCTAATCAATCCGTCCCAGTCTACCTCTCTGAAATGGCTCCTCCTAAGCTAAGAGGTGCACTCAACATCGGGTTTCAGATGGCCACCACAATCGGCATATTCGCCGCCAATTTGATCAACTACTTCACCGCTTCAATGCCGGCAAATGGGTGGAGAGTGTCGCTTGGTTTGGCTGCCGTCCCTGCTTTGATGATGACAGTTGGAGCAGTTTTCCTCCCCGACACACCCAACTCCATGATCGAGAGAGGGCAGAAGGATGAAGCAAGAGAGATGCTCAAGAAAATTCGTGGCACTGAAAATGTGGAACAAGAGTTCACTGATCTGTTGGAAGCGAGTGAGGCATCGAAAAGGGTGGAGTATCCATGGAAGAAGATCATGGAGCCGCAGTACAGACCACAACTGATCATCACATGTTTGATCCCAATGTTCCAGCAGTTGACCGGGATCAACGTCATCATGTTCTATGCACCGGTGCTTTTCAAGACACTTGGATTCGGAAACAACGCTTCGCTTATGTCAGCAGTCGTCAGCGGCCTCGTCAACGTCTTCGCCACTTTCGTCTCCATTTTCACGGTCGATAAATTTGGGAGAAGGGCTTTGTTCCTCGAAGGCGGTATTCAGATGATCATTTGCCAGATCAGCGTTGGAGTGCTTATATACAAGGTGTTCGGAGTTGCGGGAGTTGGTTCTTTCAGCAAGGAAATGGGCAATTTGGCTTTGGCTTTGATCTGCATATACGTGGCGGCGTTTGCTTGGTCTTGGGGACCTTTGGGATGGTTGGTACCTAGTGAGATTCACCCGTTGGAGACACGATCCGCTGGACAGTCCATTAACGTGTCGGTGAATATGTTCTTCACTTTCATCATCGGACAACTTTTTTTGTCGGCGCTTTGTCATTTGAAGTTTGGACTGTTCTTCTTCTTTGCTGGGTGGGTTGTTATTATGACGGCATTTGTATACTTCTTTGTGCCAGAAACGAAGAATATGCCGATTGAGGAGATGAACAGAGTCTGGAAGGCTCACTGGTTCTGGGGATCATACATCCCCGATGATGCTGTTGGTCTCCAACACCACAAGAGTGTTGCTGTCTAGACTTTTTGATCAATTTCTTTCTTTTTATATTTCCGTTTTTTATAAAAATCATGCAACATAATTCTTCTGTATATTGCTCTTGTTTAATAAGGTCGGGTTTTATTTGTTTTGTTTGGAAGAGGATCTTAATAATGTTTTTTTGTATTCGGATTTTGTTTAATGATATGTTGGATTTGTCAATTGGAATGTTTTGCTTGTGACTTTTTTTTTTTTTGAAGAGTATTTATTTGGTTGTATTTTAAATGGCAATAATGGTCGATGAATATGTATTTTATCTGACCGACTTGAAACGTAAACAAATTATTATGAAAATATTTTGAGAATTCATTGTTTATTTATAATTTAACACTTAAGAAATGTGATCTGGTTTTTAAAATGGTCTATTAGCGAGACCCTTATCTTAATAGAATTAGACCTACTTTGTTATTTGCATTTGAGAGCGAGGAAGGTAATCAAAAAAGAAAGAAGATGAGTTCTTCTTTCTTTTATCACTTAGGAGCCGTGTGATAATATCTTGTGGTCACAAAATCACAAGTCAAGAAGGGTACGATCAATGGTTTCAATAAACGAGTGACCACAATTCAAGGTTGTATAACAACAATTCAAATGAAAGTAGAACAATAACGATTTCGATAATAATTGGTGAAAATAGATCTCAATCAACAATATTCTACGGTTAGAATTGAACCTGTAGAATTGTATAGCTCGAAAGACTGGTTTCAAAAGCTCATCGAGAAGTCAAGATATGAACAATCTATCAATTCACCGTAGGTACGAAACGAATGATTTAGTGGATAAATACAATAATCCTAAATGGTCCAAGAGTCGGGAAAAGAACGATTTACGTTCAATGAACCACTGTAGAAACAAATCATGGTGAATCATAATAGAAGAAGTGGTTCCAACTAGTATACAAGTAAAGATGTGAAACAATTCCGAATTGATAGAGAAACGAATTGAAACTCGTTGAATTATTCAAGTCGATAAAAGAACTCAATTGAGAAATCAAGAAATCGGGATGAGAAATTACTCGAATAATTCCCGAATCAAGATGAGAACTTATTAAGTTCCACGAAGAGGATTTCGAATCGATCAACGATTTCAATAGCTCAAGAATTAATAATTCTCGGAAATCAAATTAGTTCACAAGATAGGTGACAATAAATATATATTGAATTTAAACGACGAGTAATAACAATAATAAACCGAACGATACGAATGCTCGGCATATATCCTGCTTTTCAGAAAGAATAGGCAAGGGATATGAATCCTCACTTGAAGTCCAATGCAAGTGCTATAAAAACACCTTACTCTCGAGTCATGCTCAAACCTCGAATAGTCTTGAGTGAGAGCTTTACTACGCTCAACACCTATACAAATATTTATCACTTAATAAGATTTACATAGTCAATTTCTTGAAACATTTATTAAGAATTTCTTGTCGCCACGGCGAATTCTAACAATCACTACGATCACCGTACTTATGCGAATCATCTACAAGTTCACTTTAGAAACCCACCCCAAATTATCGACCTAACACAGCAGTAACAGCCCCAGAAAATGATTGCATGAAACTGCCAGGTTTTTTAAACAAATGCATTCGCTGGCACTGTTTATTTCGAAAAATCATAACAATTTGTAAAGTTATCCAAATTGTCCAAATAATACAAAAAATTGAACCTGAAAATGTAATCTACAAGTTCTCAGAAGACACATAGCCTAAATTATTAGCTCAACATAACATAAACAGCCCCGTAAAATGAATACTCAAAACTGCCCTGTTTTTACAGATTTACTGTCACCTGATTCGGACCTCTAATCAGCTATAAAACATACTCTAATTGGACACAGTTTAACACTTACTTATAGTTCTCGCAGTCCTCTACGAGTTTAGTCACGGAATGATTCCCAAATTCGCACTCCAAACCCTCCAAATTCTGCTCCGAAAACAGGTGCAACAGTAGGTTTTCTATCCCTAAAGTTTCAATGAGCAGCTGGACTTCTCGCCAAATTCTGGCAACCACCGCCGATTAATACTACCAAGCTCCAACAACAATGGAAAGCTAACATCTCAAGGTTTCTAACCGTGTGTCCTGATCGTCAATATTCAACCTCTAATTAATTCTTCAAAGGACCAAAAGCTGAAATTCAGATTCTGGACATCTTATCTTCTTTACCCGATTCCGGCGACCATCTGATGCGACCACCACCGTAGGCGACCTGATCGTTGTAGCCCCTTGCTAAAGCCTTCTTCACGCAACCCTAATTCTGCCAATAATGTGAATTGGGGATTTCCGGATTAAAACCTCAAATTCCTTTCCTATACCCCACTCGACCAAAGAGAGAGAGAGAGAGAGCAGGCGAGAGAGAAGGAGAGCGATGATGAGAGAGAGAGAGAGAGAGAGAGAAAGGAGTTTGGAGAAGAGGATATGAATCGATCCTGCCTTTTCTTCTTTCATGATTCTTTCTACACACTCAATTTCTTAGAATTGTTTTGGTGATTTCCTGGTGATGATTTATCGATGAGAAGGTCGTAGTTTATATACCTAGGAGTGAAGTGTAGGAAGAATAGGATGAACATGACGCTGAGAAAGTCTGACTCGTCAAGTATGCTACGTGTCTTTCTCTAATTTTCCAATTAATCACACTTCTTTCTCAATTATCTAATAAACCACGTCCAAACTTGATTCCCAAGTTTATAATTATTATTATACTTATCCCCCAACATTATCTATTAATAACACATCAGCCCCAAATCTCATTATTTACTCTCATAATTCAATGAATTTCAGTAACATATGCATAAAGTAATATACATCTCTATATAATTACATAATATCATTTATTATATAACATATGCATAAATTAAATCACGGGTGTTACAGTTAATGTGATATATTTGTTTAAATCCGGGGTCAATGTGTAATAAATATTAGGGTAAATTCCACTTTACCCCCTCGTACTCTGCCCGAGAATCACTTTACCCCCTCGTACTCTCAATTTCATCGATTTACCCCATTGTACTTGTACAATTTCCCAATACAACCCTCTCCTTCAACTTTTGCCGATTTTGACTCTGACGCCGTTTGGTCAACTCTGTAAATTATAAAATTGCCACTGCCTATAACGCGTCGTTTTTTCTCCGTCAATATTGTCGTTTCTTCTTCTCCCACCACTTCACCTTCCAGGATATCCCCAAATTGAAGCCCTAACTTAGCAAAAATCAAGACCCAAATATTGATCGATTCCACCCAGTGCAAAGAAAAAAATATATGAATGTATGAAACTTTCTCTTTTCTAAACTCGAGAGTCAAAATCGAAAAAAGTCAATATTTACGTCAATATTTTGACTCTTGACCAAACAACGTCAGAGTCAAAATAGAAAAAAGTTGACGGAGAGGGCTGTATTGGGAAATTATACAAGTACATGGGGTAAATCGATGAAATTGAGAGTACGAGGGGGTAAAGTGACTCTCGGGCAGAGTACGAGGGGGTAAAGCAGAATTTACCCTAAATATTAAGGAAGTTAGAGCATAATGGATGGAATTGATAAGAATTATATTATGGAGGGTATTTTAGACTAAAGACATGGGGATGAGTTTATTTGAAAGACTGTTTTTTTTTGGACCAATGTGCATTTAAGTCCCTTGTCATATCCTGTTTTGCCATTTGCCCAAATATATTATATATATGTAACACCCCGCATTTTCTGTAAAATGTTAGTATTTTTTTTTACCACCTATATGTGCAAATTTATTAAATTAGGATTTAGAACAATTCTTGCATGATTAATAATTACGTGAAAATTATGTGATTTTGTGAAATATGTGATTATGTGAATTAGGTGATTATGTGAATTATGAAGTATGTGCTTAGGAAATATTTGGAGATATTATGTCGAAATAAATATTTCTCGAATTTGTAAAATAAATTATTTTCCATAAACTAAGATTTTATTCTTGCATATGAATTTAAGTGAGCAGTTTATCATATTTATGCATGCACTAAATTTTAGAAAATAAAATTTACTCATGCATTTTAGGATTTTAATTAGTGGAGAAAATTAGAAAATCCTCCCGTCATTTTCTTGAATTTTCGGTCACTAACACACACACACACACACACACACACACACACACACACACACACGATTTAAAAATTGCATGTTAATTAGGAGAAGACATGCATTAGAATGCTTGTACTTTGGGCATTAAAAGAAATACCTAAAGGCTAGTCTTCCTACTCACTGGCTTTAACCACTCCCATACACCACTTTAGTAATCCAAAGGTCACACTTTTTCTTCCTTTCTTCTTCATTTCGGCATCCCCAAATCACCACCATAGCCACCATTTTCTCAAGCCCAAGCCACCCAAGAACCACCACCACACCTCTTCCAAAATATTTAAAAACACCCCCACAAAAATATGTATTTCCCTTTCTTCTCTATTGGATTTGAACTATCCGAAAACTCTATAAATACCTCCAAACTCCAATTTCACTATCTATAAGTTCAAAGTCTCTTTCTATTTCAATAAGAGGAGACTTTTCGGCCAAGGCTAAGTAAGCCCCTTCTTCCTCTTCTCTCTTCATTTTTTTTTCCGAAAGAGCTAAGCTCATCTTCATCCAAGTTCTTCTTCTTATTTTTCTTAATATATAATCTAACTCTTTATCTCTTCTTGTATTAGAGAGAAAAGAGCTAACAAATCCTTCCCTTAAAGAGTAGAGGTGAGAATTCTTGAATTCTTGCTCAAACATGCAACACCACTAGTATTTTCGGTTTTTATTTAATTTAGTTGTTGATTCTTGCATATTATGTGGTTATATTGCTTAGATGATAATTGCATGTAAGTATTTTGAAAAGATAAGTTTGTTCTTGAAGTTCTATGTTTTTCAAAAATTTGGGGGAAAATGCATAAGTTGCTTATTTGGCTTAATTAGTAGTTTGCATGTGTTTGTCTAGTGATTGATTGTTGATTTGTGAAAAGAAATTGAATTTTTGGCTTAACTATGAAACTTTCGAATTTTTGGGGTAAAAATGCATAAGTTGCTTATTTGGTTTAATTATTGTTTTGCATGTGTTAATCTAGTGTTTGATTATTGATTTAAGGTCTTGCATGTTAAGATCTAGTGATTGATTGTTGATCTAAGGTCTTGCATGTTAAGATCTAGTGATTGATTGTTGATCTAAGGTCTTACATGTTAAGATCTAGTGTTTTCTATGAAGATTGATGAAAAGAATTAAGAATTTGTGCTAAACTTCATTAAAAGACTCTTGCATGTGAAGATTTAGTGGAAATACATGAATAAAATGTAAAGATGAAAGTCTTGAACTTTCTTCTTGTAAAATTTTAGATTTCATGAAATTTTGATTATAGATTGTCTTTGCATGTTAAGATTTCGGTTATTTCTTGTATTTGATTATGATTATATGTTGGAAATTTTGAGTGTTAGACTCAATTTTGGTTGATTATTTAAGTGGATTAAATTTAGTTTCTCAAAATTAATTTTAATGAATGAGAAATTAATAAAATCACTTAATATAATATATAGAAATAATAAAGTGAAATGCCACCATTGAAAAAGATTGAGGTGTTTATGCACCTATTAAATAGAATATGTGTGTAATTAATGAGAAAAAGTGAGATACCTTTTCATGAAATTATTTTCCTAAGAGTTGTGACTTGTGGTCATAACATTTGAAAATCTATAAATAGATTCCAAAATCCACATTTGATTCATTCATTTTTTCACATGGAATTCAATACATCAATTGAATTCACTTCTCATCATAGCATCTCATTGCATATTGTTGCAATTATCAAGTTCATTTCTTCGTGTCGTATAAAGTCCTAAACGTCGTTTTGTTCGCCGTGTTTCAATAATTGTTGTGCTACTTTGTTGGAACTGTAATAGTCGTTGTATCTTAGAGACAATTGTCGTAAACCGAGAGCACTGCACGGGACAAATTTGTCTTAAGGAGAAAGAACCGAGTTCTTGCCTCGACTACATTTTTCTTGTCAAACTTGTGACCAAATTTTGTTCGTTCTCATTTTGAAATACACACACCCTAATAACAATCTTAAGACAAATTTTTAGTTCTATTTTCGAGATCGAGAAGAAGATATTCTGCCCAAAATCCAAGAAGTTGCAAAATCAAATTGGAGGAAAATGTCATTTTTGGACAGAACACAACATCTATGTTCCCGCCCATTTTCGGAGGTGATACGGTCAGAATCTGTAAAAGTACCATTGCACAAAAGTTGCAGAAAATCAAGTTGGCTTACTATAAATGTTAAATCATCCCAATCGAAGATCATCCGGAGGAGTTATGATGAAAACACGAAAGGGTGCCAGCACTGCCAACGCACCTTTTCATGAATAATGCAACCGTTCGTGACCAATGCAACTCAATGCACGAATTTTGTTTTTTTGATTCATGAATATTATTTAATATTTTCATGGTTCCATTGTAGGTGCAATTTTACACAGCACACATACTTCGACTTGGAGGCTTAATTTGATCATGATCAATTTCGAATCTAGAAAACCGTGAACGACAAAAGTTGTAGGAAATATCTTTGGCTATTCGGATCATATTAAATCAACAAAATCGGACATCGGATGCTAAATATATGATTAAGTTTTTCAGTGCTGCCAAAACTACCGATGCATTCCTTATGCGAGAATTTCAAATTCGTCCCAGAAGTTTGAAATGACACGTTTATAATTATGTCGGGTACGCCTTTTCATTTATAAAATTGTATCTCATGCAAGTGATAATATTATTTGATAAATAATATTGTATTATATGAGATAGAAACATGGTTATTTTGCATGACAAAATTATGGTGTAATTATATTGTACTATATCTTGTAATTGGCATTATAACTTTATTTATGAGAGCATGATAAACTCTGAATGCTCGAAGCATCTATAGTTACTAAAAGTGCTATGAAATGTTTGATTCCTAGAGATAATTGTATTAATATTGATATATGCATGAGATTTTACTGAAATTCGTAGGCATAATTTAAACTAAATTAGTGCATAATATTATGAGATGTTAGTATTGTCGCACACTTAAAATAACATATAATAATATTTTTTTATGATATGTTAATTATTTATATGATGTCTATGTCAATGAGTACATAGAATTAGAAGCATATGATATATGTTTGTTGAAGCATAATTTTTATGAATTGGAAATTATGTTGTAATACGTGATTAACTTATATGAATATTTATTCTATGAATATAAATGATTTTCAACATGAATAATGATGTTTAATCGGATAATGGTTTATTGAATGTACGAATGGATTATTTATTCCATGTTAATTCTGAAATGCTTATGTAGATATAAGATTTTGTATGCATGAATTATATGATGCATGAGAATATCTGGAATTATGTAACTACGATTACGTGCATATATGTATGCTTATAAGCTAATGATTAGTTCCAAATGTTATGTTATATCATAAATAATTCATGCTATTTGTGATGTTATTATGCTTAAATTCAATATTTGGTATATTGAAGATCAAGTTGATGCACTTAAATCTTTAAAATGATAATTTCGTATGTGTGTGCAATTAGAGGCATGTAATATTTGAAATTGATATACAATCGAAACTCAAGAAGCTCAATTTCTTAAGGAATATTTGTGCAGTTGTTATCTAAAAGAACATCGAAGATGATCGATTCGTTGGATCGTCTTGAATTTTGGATATTGTATTCATAAGACATAAGTATACCTGATGAATGAATGAAATCGAATTTTTTGATGTTGAACATCTGATCCATTCGTAAAGTAATTGTCGTTTTTCTTAAGAAAAAATGACTGTTTTTCTTAAAAAAATAAAAAAAAAAAAAAAAGTCAAACAAACTCTATATGGAGTCTTCTTTGACAATTTTTGTACTTATCAAATCGCTGGTCCTTATCAACCATAGTTGACAGTATTGAGAAATGAAATACCCGAACTCTTAATGAGTAACAAAGCCATGTTAATAAATTCTTGAGTAAGCTAGAATTTGTGGGGGAGATTATGGCTCGCCACTTTCACAAAACTTTACCACATAAAGGTTTTGGACCATAGAAATATGGGGGTGTTTTGACTAAGGTAAAAGTACCTAAGTTGAACAAATTCAAAAGGCCTAAAAATATTGAAATGCATATTTATTGAATATGCTAAGTACGAAAGTGCTCAAGATAGTCATTCTTGATGCAAATAAATGTACGATTTGTGAAATTAAATGTGTTTGAAAAATTGGACTTTGACCCAAGTTTGACAAACAATTTAAGTGGATTCCATTTGCTAAGTTATGGAATAAAAATCTACACTTTGACTAGATAAATCTAGTGTGTTTAATTTCTCAAACTCGACTAAGGGTGAAAGGAAAATTAATGTATATGGAGGTGAAAAACCACCATCCCACATTGACAATGAGCTACATTTAAAGCACTTTATTAAGTGTAAATGGTTAGCCAAAGATATATCTCTCTATGAGATCAAGTGGTAATTTATAAAGTGATAAATAACCATACGCTCTATGAGATCAAGTGGTAATTTATAAAGTGATAAATAACCAAACGCTCAATAAAAGAGAGCTAAGAATCAACAATTTGATTTTGATTTTCTAATTTATGAGTTAGAAAATGAACCTCGGGCAACTAATGAGGTATTGTCCACTTGGGGGTTAATTTTCTTTGAGACAAATAACAAATTAGTGAAAACTCGTATAGTATGAACATAAATAAGTTCTAAAGCAATTGCACATTTGATAATAACTTGTTATCAAATACTTTTAAACTTGGCGAGTTTGAAAAGTACGTGTGTGATAAATGCACATAAGAGTACAAGTTTATGAGTAAACTACATGTTAATTATGCGGTTTAATCATGGTATTATCATGAAAAAGCTAATGAAATATTAGTAAAATATCTCAATGTGGAAAATATGGTCTTATTGTTACAATCTTATAGATATTAAAATCACTAAGAATTTGATGCATTATTGGAGTCTTATTATGTTGAGACGATGCTAGTCATATTGAACTCATCAATATAAGACTATAAAGAATAGTGGTGAACAATGGTTCAACTAAAATATTCTTGAAAAGATTGTAGTTTAATGAACTACGTGCATTCAAATGTTGTTTGACTCGTTAAGCAAGTGAAGTAAATAGGTTACCTATAAGTAACAAGTGGATTGTTAAAGAAGGGTTCTTGGAAGTGCAAGATCCGCCTTAAACATAAGTTATATTATAAAAGATATCCAATTGTACTTGAACAGTACATTCATATAAACTGGATATGTACTACTACGATGCTAAGTCCATAAATGATTTTGTATTGTGGAAGTCCTCAAAATAAATGTATAACTCGATGCACTATGGAATTCGAGTTATAACTTGGAAGTTAAAGAAAAATGTTGGATAACTCCATAATTTTCTAAAGGACATTATGTGATGAACTTAGTTGGTGCTTGAAAATAATTGTAGTAGTTAGTTGGCTGTACAAAAGAGCACAAAATAATATGTAAAATGGTAAAGTCTCGATCGTAAACGTAACACCATTTAGCAATTGATATCTAGTGAAATTATAAACGTTAACTTTAAGAAGTCAATAGATAATTTGGGTGATCCTTGACGAAAGGAATCAATAGAGATCAGATGTGCAAGTTAGTGATGGGAATGGGTCTATACACCCACAACTCAAACGAAAATCCATGATGGTAACCCAACCTTGTAGATTGGAGATTCCAGGATCTTGGTTCAATGGGACAACTAAGTTATGGAAATTCAAATCGAGCATTTGGAAATAATTCCTACCATTCCCTCCAAGTTCTACCTGTCGAATGTGGTGAGGTTAAGTCCAGTGTCTTTTAATGATTCATGTGACCTTTTAAGGTGGAATAGGGCAGGGTATTCTTTATGGGAGATCACCTATATAAGTATGAAGTATATGGCCGCCAATAAAACACTTATGAATTCAAGAATTGGTCCAAGGCCGAAATGGACACAACGTGAGAACAAAAGATGCTAGAGATGTTATTGTGTAAGTGTTGTTGTCTTGGTTTACATAAAAGTTGATTAGTTCAAGACATCGCGTTCACTAAGCAACAAGTAAATCCAACAACATCTTACTAAGGAAGGTTCAAAGCCAAAAGCTCGATGCGATAACAAATTGGTTGGACTTTGAATGTGTCTGCATGCATTAATTTCATTTATGTGGGAGATTGTTGGAAATTTTGAGTGTTAGACTCAATTTTGGTTGATTATTTAAGTGTATTAAATTTAGTTTCTCAAAATTAATTTTAAAATCACTTAATATAATATATGGAAAATAATAAAGTGAAATGCCACCATTGAAAAAGATGGAGGCGTTTAAGCACATATTAAATAGAATAGGTGTGTAATTAATGAGAACATGTGAGATACCTTTTCATGAAATTATTTTCCTAAGAGTTGTGACTTGTGGTCATAACCTTTGAAAATCTATAAATAGATTCCAAAATTCACCATTTGATTCATTCATATTTTCACATGGAATTCAATACATCAATTCAATTCACTTCTCGTCATAGCATCTCATTGCATATTGTTGCAATTATCAAGTCCATTTCTTCGTGTCTTATAAAGTCCTAAACGTCGTTTTGTTCGCCGTGTTCCAATAATTGTTGTGCTACTTTGTTGGAACTATAATAGTCGTTGTATCTTAGAGACGATTGTCGTAAACCGAGAGCACTGAATGGGGCAAATTTGTCTTAAGGAGAAAAAACCGAATTCTTGCCTCGACTACATTTTTCATGTCAAACTTCTGTCCAAATTTTTTCCCTTCTCATTTCGAAATACACACACCCTAATAACATTATATTTTTATGCCTAGATGACTATGTGGAACTTTATTTGTGTTTTACAATGTGATCTTACTTGGCTTGTTTATGTGTTGACCATTGGGTGTGAGGATGAGAAAAGGGTAAGTAGATGGATGCATGTCTGGGTGCATAAGTGTCATGATTTTTAAAAGGTAAAAATATGCTGGAAATTCTTTCGAGTTTACGGTAAATAACCGGGGTACGACGAGTCGGTACCGTAGGGCCTAGGGGTGGTTTGATTCCACGTAGATAGACGGATTCGTAAAATATGAGGTTATTTATCGGGAACTTAGATTGATTCTTCCAAAGAGATTCCCGATGATTTTTCATGTCATGCATGTCTCATTATGGTGTTGAAGATATAGGGTTATAAAAGTGGGAAAATCTCACTCTATGCTCTTGGGATCATAGGGTTATAAAAGTGGGAATTTATCTCACTCTATGCGCTTGACAAAACAACGACGAAGAACTCCGACGAAAAGGGAAGTATATGGTTGCTTTAATTTATGTTGCATGTATATGTATAATAAAAATATATGTATATCTATGTATGCTCTATGTGTTATGTGTATTCGATAATGCTTCAAGTTTCTCGTTGAGTCCTCAAAGGCTCATATGGGTGTTGTATGTTTGTAGGTATACCCGATTTGGAGCCCGAGGAGTGAATTTGGGAATCGAGCTTGAGAATCGCGATGAGAATCATATGGAGGGGATGTGGATTGTGTTGGCTCTTAATCTAATTATGTGGTTTTATATGTATAATATGCTTGTAGAAATATTTGTACGGTTTTAGGTATTTTCTACCGATCGGTGGAGATTATTAAAAGACAATATGTGTAATAGTAATTAGGATTACCCTCTTTTGGATATTAAATCCGGTAGTTCGTAGTATTTTGTAAACGAAAGCGTATGTTACCAACTATATGAACCTACGCTTTTCGGTTAGAAATTTCTCCGTGTCTTGTCTCGATGTTTGAAAATTATTTTCATATTGGAGCTCTACTTAGAAAATCATAAAACTTTGCGAGTCTATGCATCTCTTTGTTCTCATCATTTTGATAGTTTTTATGCATATATTGGCTAAGTATTTAGTTAATTATGAATTGTTTCTCACTACTGCACTAAAACAGGAATAGTCTATTATTTTATGTTATAACTAGAGTTTTAGTGCCTCAAATGCCTTGTTTCTATTAGGAAAACGTTTTCAACTTATGTTTCTATCTTGGGAAAATATTTGGTAGTTTTTGGGTCAGTGAGGAATTTATTAGAAAATTTTAAAACTCCCTCCCATGTTCTAGATTTTAAATTGAGTATATGTACCATTTTATTTATATCTCTTATATGATCACGCATATTTCAAAAACTGTTTTAACTGCATGATCTAGACCCAGGGTAGAAGGTATGATATTATTTTGGAGTCATTTTCATGAGTAGTTTAAGAGGAATTAATTTTTGAAGTTTCTCCACTGAATCTGTCCAAATTTTCATTAGGTCCATCATACCTAGTTATTTTCTAGTCTCGCATGTAGTATGTATTTGTGTTAATTGATTGATTAGGGTTTAGGTTTTAGTATAGTGTGACCTTTCTCCCTCTGATTTAAAAGAAAAAATTCGACGTAAATTTATATCCACAATAATCATTTTTAAAAGTCTTCCGCTGAGATTACATATAATAAAGAGTAATCGTGAGAGGGGTGCCACAATATATATATATATATATATATAGAGAGAGAGAGAGAGAGAGATATTTTCTATTAATTAAATATATATATATATATATATATATATATATATATATATTTCAACATGCCTAGTATATGCATTCGATTTATATGAATCCATATATTTGTATAAATTATAAATGATAGATAATCATAATAAAGAAAATCGAAATAATTTAAATATCGATGCAATTCATATTATTAATAATAAAGCTTTAAGGAGGGCGAAGACATATCATAATGTTAGAAAGGTTGGGTCGTGTCACACCTCAAGTACATCATCCCATTGGTTAAATAAAAAGAGTACGTGTTGCCGCAAACCATGTTATTTGCGTAACAAATCTTTGTCCAACCCTTAGTCAACAGCAATTACATTTTTCCATGTTTTTGTCGCGAAGACACAACAACTTGAAAATGATTTCCGTCCTCGTAGCGAAGGTTGATAGTAGACAATCCTGTCAACCGAGAAGCTTCAACAAAAGCTTTTCTCAAAGGTTGCATATAGAAATGAATGAAGAAATAAAATACAAAATAAAGAAATAATTTATTGTTATACTACAAAAGGGACTATAATGAATATAACATTGCATATAGGTGATACAAATGCAATTCTTTTTCAAGAACTATCTCCATATCTCCAAAACAGAAAAAAAGGGTATGTGGAAAAGTTGAAGAAGGTGAACGTGTTGAATGATAATTTATAAGAGAGTTAGGGAATGTAATAAAGGTAACAAATAAAGTAATTAATTTAAATTAATGTAATTATCTATTTTATCTAAATTAATTTAAAAATAATAATATGTGAAAATTATGAAAATTTAATATAGCTCCTACGTTTTTTCAAATCAATAACCAATAAAAAATATGTGGTGGAACATAATTCTCCTATATTTCCCAAATTTGGGAATATAACATCTTCATCTCATGTATGGTTTTGCAAATAATATACTATTGTGCATAAAATTTACTCAAATGCAATATTATAAAAATTGCATTTAAGTCCTACGTTTTTTTAATCAAAATATTGTTTATTAAAAAAACTGTAACTCATTAATCAATAAAAAGATATTATTTTGACATGTAGGAGAGATAAAATTTGAAAACCAATAATGTGGAATTATTTAGTTAATAATATGGGTGATTCTTGTAAGTGGGTTTTCTTTTTGCAAATAATATAATATTGTGCATAAAATTTAATCAATTGTGAAATTATTAAAATTTCGTTTAAGTCGTACGTTTTTTTAATCAAAATATTGTTTATAAAAAAAGAAATTCATTAACCAATAAAAAGACACTATTTTGACATATAGGAGAGATAAAATTTGAAAACCAATAATGTGGAATTATTTCATTAATAATATGGGTGATTCTTGTAAGTGGGGTTTTTTTTTTTTTTTTTGCAATTAATATAATATTGTGCATAAAATTTACTCAATTGCGAAATTATAAAAATTGCATTTAAGTCCTACATTTTTTTAATCGAAATATTGTTTATAAAAAAAAAAAAAAAAAAAAAAAAAAAAAAAAAAAAAAAAAAAACTCATTAACCAATAAAAAGATACTATTTTAATATGTAGGAGAGATAAATTTTGAAAACCAATAATGTGGAATTATTTCATTAACAATATGAGTGATTCTTGTAAGTGGAGTTTTTTTGCAATTAATATAATATTGTGCATAAAATATACTCAATTTTGAAATTATAAAAATTGCATCTAAGTCCTACCTTTTTTTAATCAAAATATTGTTTATAAAAACAGAAACTCATTGACCAATAAAAAGACACTATTTTGACATGTAAGAGAGATGAAATTTGAAAACCAATAATGTGAATCAATTAACTAATAATATAGATGATTATGATAATTGGGGTTTTTTGCAATTAATATAATATTGTGCATAAAATTTAATTAACCCAAAAAAAGAATTATGTCCATTTATATATTTACGTATTTATTATGAAACAATGTATTAAAAATGGAAACTTAATAACCAATAAAAAGACACTATTTTTTGACATGTAGGAGAAATAAAATTTGAAAACTAATAATATGAAATCAGTTACATAATAATATAGGTGATTATGGTAAGTGGGGTTATTTTGAAATTAATAAAATAATGTGGACTCAATCTTCTCATGTGGATAACTTTTATTGTGTATCTTAGTTTTATATATAATATAGATTATTAAGGATAAATTAAAATGTCAATAATATTAATATCAAAACAAGAAAAGTACTTTTATATATGAAAAAATTAGCAAGAACCGCCTCATCTAGGTAATGTAGTTAAGGAAACTACTCCTCCCAAAACTCTAAGTACTCACTCTCTCTCTCTCTCTTCTCCTTTTTCCTACCCTTCTTCTTCTTCTCTGTACATATGAAAAAGATCGTCACTCATATCATCAACGGGATTGAAGCCGTGTACATATTAATATCTTTTTTTTATTTTTATTTTTTTTCTTACACTAAATCGCGTAAGAAATGAAGAGAGAGAAAAGCAACATCCAGTTTGTTTTGGGATTAATTTCTGCAAATATGTCATGAGTGTGAGTAGATCTGTCAGAATTTTCTATTCATTTTGACAAGATTACAGTTTGTTGGGAACAAAGTATGAATTTTCAGATTCTTCACCTTCTTTCTTCTCTATGTTTTTTTTTTCTTCTCTATTTTATGCTTGTTATATTTTAATGGAGTTCTTCAGTACTGTCGTTAATGGAGGATTCCTGTTCTTGAAATTGGGAGACTGGGAGATCGAACTTCCATTATGGTTGACAAAGTGTGGTGTGGCGGTGTTGTGGTGACGATGGGGAGGCAGATTTAGGATTTTTTGGTCGATAGGGCGGATAACGGCGCGGGTAGAGAAATTTGTGCATAATGGAACTTTAATCGACTATGTACGTGTTCATAGTTGATTAAGTTAATCGACTATGCTCTGGTAGTCGATTAAGGTTAATCGACTCCAATTTTTTTTTTTTTTTTTGAATTTTTTTATTGATTCCAATTGTGTAAATCAATTACAATGTTTGTATATTTTTTGATTTTGTAAATATAGTTGATTTTGTATTTTTTTTTGTAGTTGTAATTTGTTATGTTTAGTAGTCAGATTCTTAATAGACTATGATTATATCTCATAGTCGATTAATATACCTGATAGAGAAAATAAAAGTTAAAAAACGAAAAAAATAAATTAATAAAATTTAAAAAAAATATTAAAAAAAAGGCTGATGAGGTGGGACATAATTGTTGATAGTGTTGGTGAGGTGGCATGGACATAATTGAAAAATTGGGTGGCTGAAATTAGGAAGGCGCTTTTCACAAATGATGCAAAATAGTTTGGACATCTCCCTGTTAAAAGAAATACTAAGGGGTTATATCAAAGAGCCCCTTTATATATTAGGTATTTGATTTTACCTAAATATTCATAAATCTACGATTTTTATACCTACAGTAAAAATAGATAAACGAAATTGAAGAATATGATTCTACATATGTGTACATTAATCTACTATTGAGATCCTGTTAAAAAAAGGGGTTTTTGTTCATAAGTCTGTAACCCAGCATTTTTATTATTCTAGGGTTAAGGGTTATATCTCTTTCACCAATAAGCCAGCCCTTTAATCTTTATGATAAATAAAGGAAAAATTCATGTATATGACAAAATTATCCCCAACCATTTACACCCAATTCTTAATTGTAACCCCAATTTAATCAATTTTGACCATAAAAATCCAATTTTGACATTTTGTTTTTCAAAAAAAAAAAAAAAGGTCTCCAGCGTTGACTTTTCGATGATTGATTTTTTTTTTTTTTGTCTGATCTGTTTTTTCCGCCTCCGGTCTCCTGCGTTGACTTTTTTTAGTGTTTTTTATTTTATTTATTATTTTTTTCTTACGTCTGCCGCTAAACGTTAACCATAGTTGTGTTGTTATTAACGGTAATTATACTGTCACTGACACTAAATTAACGTAATTATACTGTCACTGGCAGTACATTAACGTAATTGTACTGCCATTGACAATACATTTATGTAATTGTACTGCTGTTAACGATAAATTAACGTAATATTTTTGTTTTTTTAATTTTGTTTGATTCGTTGACAAGTCAACGTAATTATATTACTGTCGTTGACAGTAAAATAACTGTAAACACAATAATATTACTGTCAACCACATTAATATTATTATTTTTTTTGGATTTTTTTGTTTTGATTGGATTATGCACGGAATAACGTAGTAATATTGTTGTCTATTATTGTAATATTACTGTAAGCATAATAATATTATTGTGGTTGACGTTAAGATTACTGTTGTTATAGTAATATTACTGTCAACCACATCAATATTATTATTTTGTTTGGATTTTTTTGTTTTGTTTGAGTTATTCACGGAGTAACGTAATAATATTACTGTCTATTATTGTAATATTACTGTGTTTGACGGTAAAATTATTGTAGTTATAGTAATATTACTGTCACTCACAGTAATATTAATTCTTTTGGCTTTTTATTATGTTTACATTTGTTGAACGGTGAACATATTAATATTACTCTATTACACAATAATAATGAGTTTTGTTGTGTTAATATTACTGTGCTAGAGATTAATATAGCAATATTACTGTGTTAAACTGTAGTGTAGTTAAAAAACTGTGTTTAACAGTAATATAGTTAATATTACTGTCAATCACAGCAATATTGTTGTTTAAACGAAAAAAATGTTACAGAAAGAAAGAAAAAAATCGAAAAAGTCAACGCCGGAAATCGGTGGCGGAAAAATCAGGAAAAAATAAATAAATAAAATCAATGCCGGAAACCGGCGGAAAAAAAAGAGTCAACGCCGGAGACCGGCGGTCAACGGTGGTGACAGAGAAATTGTCCATAAAAATGTGTTTTGATTCAAAATTGAATAATTTGTGAAATTTGGGGTCAAATGCAGGTTAGATTAAATTAAATGATGAAATTGGAGCATATTAAAGTGTGATGGACTATTTTAGTCTCTTACAAACCTTTGGACCATGTGTAGACTTTTTTGTAAAAAAGTTTACTGTCTGGATCTCTTTATAAATAAGTACCCATTGATGGGCTTATATGTAAACAGCCCTTAAAAAAATCTACAAATTGATAAAATAAAAATAAAAATAAAATGAGACAAATAAATTATTTATAGTTTAACAATTTAAATTACTTGATCGAATAAGGTATTTATTATAGTAAATATAACCATATCAACAATATTTATCGCTAATCTTTTTTAAAACAATATTATAGTAAAGATGGGTACAACCCCATTTCATTTATTAGTGATAAGTCCAACTTTTTTTAATTCTCAAATTTACCCTTTCTTACTATTCTTTCTCCACTACTTTAATATCTATTTCATTTTTTTCTTTTAATTATAATATTCGTTTGTTTATTTAAAAACTAATACTTTTAAAAAATATATTTTTTCCAATTTTTATTTTCCAGTTTTTTGTTTTCATATCGATTATAAAATTCCGAAAACAACTATAAAATTTTCGGAATCAACTATTCCCAAATCAACTATTTCCGAAAACAACTATTTCCGAAATCAACTATTTCCAGAATTAACTATAGGTTACTGAAAACAACTACTTTTTTTGTTCGTTTATTTCTCGAACCAACAATCACAAAAAATAGTCGTTTTTTAATAGCAGGTTTACTAAAATTATATCAACTACAAATTAACGAAAATCAACCATAAAAAATTGAAATCAACTAAAAAATTATCAAATCAACTTTAAAATTATCGAAACCAACTATAAAAATCGAAAACAACTATAATTTATCTAAATCAACTATAAAATAAAAAATGTCAATTTAAGAGAAATTATAATCAACTATAGTTGAATCCAGATCCCCGACATTACAGTCGCATATCCATCGAGAAAGGGCTATATCTCCACCGATCATGTGTTGAATCCGAAAGTTGTGAGGGTGATTTGTTCCATCGCCGCCGTCTCAACCACTCCCCAACTTCTACATGCCAATCACTCTCAGGTGAAGAAAGGACGCAAATCACTTGCGTCAACCACCAATTACCACTCTGCCACATCAGATCGCCGCTACGGATGCCTAAATGGTTTAAGAGAAAATTAATATAAAAATCAACTACACTCCACAATATATCGAAAATCAACTACAAACAACATTTTTATCGAAAATCATGAACACAGATCTAAACCGAATCTGAAAATTCGATCTAAAATTGGCTACAGATAGGATGAATTAACACCTTTGCTCCGATGAGTTATCGAAACATAAGTTGTCGGCGTTTTTTATTACCGGTTTCATCCTCGGGCTGAATGAATCGGCAAGAGCCGCGACTCGAGGCAATCAGAGATAGAGATTGTTGCCTATACGGCTTCTGGTATTTGGACAGACTCAAAAAGAGTACAGGATTAACGAGGGCACCGTCGGGCGATGACGACGGCGGTGGACAGAGGGCAGAGACGGCGGTGGTGGACGAAGGGCAGCGACGGCGGTGGTAGACTGAGGGTGGCGGTGGGCATATGGATCTGGTTTGGAGTTGGAGATAGAAACGAGAGAGATAGTGGCTGCTGGAGAGAAAAGGGAGATGAGGAAGAGAAATAGGGTTTGTTGGTTTTATATAATAATTAAGGGTAATATAGACACACCACTTAAAATTTTAATTATGTTAAATTAAAATATAAAATAAGGGGGTTCTCGCTAATATTTAAAATAATGTTATATCCATTCTAATATAGTCAAATGTATTGGGGTGTTTTCACTAATTATCCCTAAATTCAAAGAAATTACCCCTATAACGTGTGCATCTAGATTTTGGTAAGGTTTGAAAAAAAAAGTTGGTTATAAATAATAATGTTAATTTACCTAGCCTTTACCAATAGGGTAATGGTCTAGGGTTCGAGTCCCCCCCTCCCCTACTTCCCCTTGTAATGGACTTGAATTTACTCAAAAAAAAAAAAAAATAATAATGTTAATTAATGTGTCACTAAGCAATATGTTCCTGACTTTGTCCATTCCTTTACCCACGCACAATCAAACAAAGTAGTAATATATGCTCAAAGAGTGGATCTCACCGAATTAATCTAAAAAACAATAACACATGTTAATTATAGAGAAAAACATGTTGGTCCAAGCATTTGTTAATCTTCAAAAAGTTGACCGTATACACTTACATTCTAATATTTTCTATATAAATAGCACTCCTCATCTTTTGGCAGAATAAATCAAGCAAAGCAAAAATAGAAAAAGATAATAACTGCGGGGGCAACAAGCTTTCTCAAGCAGATGTAGATTACATAAAAAAGAAAAAAAAATAGAAGAAAAAAAGGAAATACATATACATAAATATAGTATAATTACTAAAAATATATGAAAAGTAGCTAGAAAACAGTAAAGGAGATTACTGTAAGAGACTCTATATCGAAGAAATTTCTTTAGTTTTGATTTTAGTTTTAGTTGCGAATAAAAGAAAATATAGTTAAAAAAGATGACAGTTGGTAGTTTTGAAGTTGGTGGAGCAAGTGCGGGAAACTATGAAGGCCGTGTTACGCTCTTCGTCGTCATTACCTGTTTGGTTGCTGCTTCAGGTGGTCTTATTTTTGGTTATGACATTGGTATCTCAGGTTCGTATTTTCTGTTGCCTACCTACTCAAAATATGTATTTATGGATTTCCATTTTCAACTACTTAATTAGATGTTCAAATAATTTTGTATTAATTAACGTGCAGGAGGAGTAACATCCATGGACGAGTTCTTGGAGAAATTCTTTCCATCGGTGTACGCAAAGGAAAAGAACGCATCTGGCCATGAGAGTCAGTACTGTAAATTCGAGAATCACTTATTGACTCTCTTCACATCATCATTGTACCTGGCGGCGCTCATAGCCTCCTTCTTTGCATCAGCCACCACCCAAAAGTTCGGAAGAAAGATCTCAATGACCACTGGCGGTTTTATCTTCCTAGTCGGTGCAATTCTCAATGGTGCTGCGGTGAATGTTGAAATGCTCATCATCGGCCGCTTGCTCCTTGGTGTTGGCATCGGCTACGCTAATCAATCCGTCCCAGTCTACCTCTCTGAAATGGCTCCTCCTAAGCTAAGAGGTGCACTCAACATCGGGTTTCAGATGGCCACCACAATCGGCATATTCGCCGCCAATTTGATCAACTACTTCACCGCTTCAATGCCGGCAAATGGGTGGAGAGTGTCGCTTGGTTTGGCTGCCGTCCCTGCTTTGATGATGACAGTTGGAGCAGTTTTCCTCCCCGACACACCCAACTCCATGATCGAGAGAGGGCAGAAGGATGAAGCAAGAGAGATGCTCAAGAAAATTCGTGGCACTGAAAATGTGGAACAAGAGTTCACTGATCTGTTGGAAGCGAGTGAGGCATCGAAAAGGGTGGAGTATCCATGGAAGAAGATCATGGAGCCGCAGTACAGACCACAACTGATCATCACATGTTTGATCCCAATGTTCCAGCAGTTGACCGGGATCAACGTCATCATGTTCTATGCACCGGTGCTTTTCAAGACACTTGGATTCGGAAACAACGCTTCGCTTATGTCAGCAGTCGTCAGCGGCCTCGTCAACGTCTTCGCCACTTTCGTCTCCATTTTCACGGTCGATAAATTTGGGAGAAGGGCTTTGTTCCTCGAAGGCGGTATTCAGATGATCATTTGCCAGATCAGCGTTGGAGTGCTTATATACAAGGTGTTCGGAGTTGCGGGAGTTGGTTCTTTCAGCAAGGAAATGGGCAATTTGGCTTTGGCTTTGATCTGCATATACGTGGCGGCGTTTGCTTGGTCTTGGGGACCTTTGGGATGGTTGGTACCTAGTGAGATTCACCCGTTGGAGACACGATCCGCTGGACAGTCCATTAACGTGTCGGTGAATATGTTCTTCACTTTCATCATCGGACAACTTTTTTTGTCGGCGCTTTGTCATTTGAAGTTTGGACTGTTCTTCTTCTTTGCTGGGTGGGTTGTTATTATGACGGCATTTGTATACTTCTTTGTGCCAGAAACGAAGAATATGCCGATTGAGGAGATGAACAGAGTCTGGAAGGCTCACTGGTTCTGGGGATCATACATCCCCGATGATGCTGTTGGTCTCCAACACCACAAGAGTGTTGCTGTCTAGACTTTTTGATCAATTTCTTTCTTTTTATATATATCTTGTTTTTTATAACAAGACAGTAGAATCATGCAACATAATTCTTCTATGTATTGCTCTTGCTTAATAAGGTCGGGTTTTATTTGTTTTCTTTAGAAGAGCATGAAGAGGATCTTAATAATATTTTTTTGTGCTTATCTAGACCGAACTTATCATTTCACCAGCAGCCCTAAACATCGGCCGACGATCCATATTTATAACTCCTCCAATCTCGCACTTGTAAAGAACAATGCATAAAAAACAATTCGTTCATAAAAATTCTGCAAGAGTGAGCTCAATGGAAATTAGACTATATTGCCTTACAAACGGTTATGATAATTTTTATAATTAAGCTAGAGATACTCTATGATATATATATCCTAGTAAATAGCAACATTCTAAACAAATGGTTTTAAATTTTTCTTAGCATGCATTGATAATATTAGATGATTGCTCAATTTAATTTATCAAAAACTTCTATTAGCATTCAAATATGATCACAAACATTGTCTTCAATATTCTCTCACTGGAAGATGTTGGATTCTCGACTCGGAAACCACATAAACCTCAAACATGGAACTCAAATAACTTGGTCCTTCAAGACCTCCGACCATCTGTTGTCATCTCGGATTAAGAATCTTCCAATAAGTGTGGTCTTATATCTCGTAGAATTCTAAACCTATGACCAATAAATTGAGAAAGAAAAAAAGAGAAAAAAATTGGCCCCATTCTTCAAAAGCTTTGCAACATAATTTTCTACGGAAGAAATTATTTTTCTTTCTCCAATAAAAACTTGTATACAAATGAACCTTTAAAGATTTATACAACGAAAGAATTAAAGGAAACAATTCTTCTTCCACCAAGAAATAGGGTTGGTTGTGTTTTGCTTAAAAAAAATAGAAAAAAATTGTTTGTTTTTTAAGTTTAAAAAACAATGTCAACGGCGGAGGTTGTCAAAATTGGTTAGTTAATAAAATTGCGCTAGATTGTGGTATAAATCATAAATTTTGAGTTGAATTAGGGTTTCAAGGTATTGGGAGGATAATTTGGGATATATTAAAGAGTTTTCCTTATTAACAAATAAGTTTGAATGGGGTGGATATATGTAAGACAAAAAAATTGGATGTCCTTTTTTTTAATTTGAGATTATTTGAGATAGCCCGCTCACTAGCTTACATAATTTTGGATAAGCTCAAGTTTTTTTAAATTTTTGAGTAAAACCCATTAATTATTTGTTTCATTTGATATAGACACAAATAATTAGCTTATACCCTTTTTACCCTTTCAAATTCCAATTAGGGTTTGTTTTATCTTATTATATTTTGATTATTATTATTTTTATTTATTTATATAAAAATTATAATTTAAAAAAAATAATATTTTTTTTAATACTTTTTTTTCCAGCCGTGGCCTAGGCGATTGGAGCCCCGGTTAGCTGACTCAGCATTAGTTAACTTCAACTAGTTGAGATTCATTTTTTTTTTTTTATCTTTTTTTTTTTATTTATTTTTCCCGGCAGCAGTTCATCGAAACTCTAGTTAGCTGACTCAGTATTAGATAACTTCAATGAGTTGACATTCATTTTTTTCTTTTAGTTTTTTTTAATATTAACTTCTTTTTTTCCGGCAGCGGGTTGTCGGAGCTCCAGTTAGCTGACTCATCATTAGTTAACTTCAAAATTAGTTGACATATGACATTCCATTTTTTTTTAATCCTTTTTTTTCTTTTTAATTTGATTCCGGTGGTGGGTCGTTGGAGCTCCGGTTAGGTGACTCAACGTTAGTTAACTTTAACATTAGTTGACATCTCCTTTTTTTTTTTTTTTTTTCAGCAGCTGTTCCTCGGAGCTCCGGTTAGCTGATTCAACATTAGTTGACATATTATTTTTTTTCTTTTAATTTATTTTTATTTTCTTTCAGTCGGGGGGTCATCGGAGCTCGAATTAGTTGACTTGCATTACCAGATTACGTATTAGCTGACTTCAACATTAGATGACGTCCAACTTTTTTTATTTTTACTTTTTTTTTCCAGCAATGGGACGTCGAATCACTGATTAGCTGACTATACATTAGTTCACTTTGCATTAATTAACATCCGACATTTTTTGTTCCTTTCAACTCTTATTTTTTTCGGCGGAAGTTATATAAGGATCCCATTAGCAGACTAAGCATTAGCTTGCACCCGACAATTTCAATGTTCATGTTTAAGTTAACTAATGTAAGTGAGCTAATTAAACGGACATCTGACGACCTGCCCCTGAAAAAAAAATGTCTACCAATGTTAAAGTTCACTAATGTTGAGTGACCTAATCAAAACTCCGATGACCAACCACTAGAAAAAAAAATTAATAGAAAAAAAAAAGATATAAGGTAAAAAAATTGGATTGTTTAAAGTTAACTAATGATGAGAGTCGGCTAACTGGAGCTCCTACGACTGGACGCCGGGAAAAAAAAGGATTTAAAAAAAAACAATTCAAATTAAAAACAAAAAATCTGACCGGGTCAGACCGGCCTGGTGGGCGGGTGGGATGGGATGGGGGTGGATTGGGCTTATCTCAAATAGAAATATGTAAGAAGGTTATTTTGGAAATTAATGTTTTCTATGGGTTTATCTTAAAATGAAAATTAAAAAGTGGGCCTATTTGTAGTAAAACTTGAATTTGTGGGTCTATATCAAATTCGCTTTTTTAATTAAGGGCAAATGACTAAGAGGGACATGATAAGGGAGTTAATTGCACATTGGTTCAGACAAAAAATAGTTTTCCAAATAAACCCATCCCCATGTCTTTTGTCTAAAATACCCTTCATAATATATTTTTTTCTATCAATTTCATCCATTATACTCCAACTTCCTCAATATTACACATTGATCGCGGATTTAAACAAATATATCACATTAACCTCCATTTTAATACTTTTTTTGAAAAAATATTTTTTTTTCAAAAAATATTTTTTTTCTGAATTTTTTTCCGGCCAGATTCCGGCGTTGAATTTCTATTGTCTTTTTATTTATTTTTATTTTTGAAATTATTTTTATTTTTGTATTTTTTTCCGGTCGGTCAACCACCGGTCTCATGCGTTGACTTTTATTTTTATTTTTATTTTTTTTGAAATTTTGCTTTTTCTTCAAAAAAATATTTTAATTAATATTACTGTCTTGGTTGTTGAATTACTGTCTCCAACAGTAATTTAGCAGCCAAGACAGTATTATTAATAAAAAAAATTAACAATAAATAAAATTTCAGGAAAAAAAAAAGGAAAAAGTCAATTAAAAGTTAAATTACTGTTGGAGACAGTAATTTCGCAGCCACGACAGTAGTATTAGTTAAAATATTTTTTTAAGAAAAAAGAAATCCAACTCCGGAGACCGGTAGTCAACGGCGGTTGACTGGCCGGAAAAAATTCCAGAAAAAAAAATTCGAAAAAAAAAATCAATGCCGGAGTCCGGCGATTTACCTGTCGGAAAAAAATTTTAGAGAAAAAAAAAAGTTCAAAAAAAAAAAGTCAATCGCCGGAGGCGGTCTCCGGGGGTGGCGGGTCAAAATTGAAATACGCGTCAAAATTGGTTAATTGGTGAAATTTGGGTAAATTGGGGTAAATCGTGAAATTAAAGTTTAATTGAGGATAATTTTAATATATATAAAAGGGGTTTGTTTATTTGCAAATAAATTTGAATGAGTTGAAATTATTTGAAAGAGAAAAAAGTTGAATGTCACTTTTTTGAATTAAGTACCGTGTTTCTCATTTATCCAAAAGAAAAAGGGACTAAAGCTTGTCTTTGTTATATAATAATGTAGTGAGGTTTTCGCCACATTTTCTAAATAATAAAAATGGGGGTCTTTACAAATAAGCCCATCAATGGGTACTTATTTATAAAGAGATCAAGACAAAAAACTCTTTTACCAATAAGTCAACACATGGTCCAGATTTTTGTAAATGACTAAAATAACCCCTCATACTTTAATATGCTCCAATTTCATCATTAACTTTATTTAACCTCAATTTGACCCCAAATTTCACAAATTATTCAATTTTGACCCAAAACTTTTTTTTTCCAAACAAAAAAAAAAATTCAAAACTTTTTTTTCCCGCCGGATTCCGGCGTTGACTTTTCAAATTTTTTTTTCTTTCTTTCTGTAACCTTTTTTTTTCGTTTAAACAGCAATATTGCTGTGATTGACAGTAATATTAACTATATTACTGTTAAACATAGTAAAATTAACTAAACTATAGTTTAACACAGTAATATTGCTATATTAATCTCTAGCACAGTAATATTAACACAACAAAACTCATTATTATTGTGTAATAGAGTAATAATACTATGTTGACCGTTCAACAACTGTAAACATAATAAAAAACCAAAAGAATTAATATTACTGTGAGTGACAGTAATATTACTATAACAACATAATATTACCGTCAACCACAGTACTATTACAATAATAGACAGTAATATTATTATGTTACTCCATGAATAACACAAACAAACAAAAAATCCAAACAAAATAATAATATTGATGTGGTTGACAGGAATATTACTATAACAACAGTAATATTACCGTCAACCACAGTAATATTATTGTGTTTACAGTAATATTACAATAATAGACAGTAATATTATTACGTTACTCCGTGAATAACTTAAACAAAACAAAAAACCCAAAAAAATAATAATATTGATGTTGTTGACAATAATATTATTGTGTTTACAGTTATTTTACTTTCAACGACAGTAATATAATTACGTTGACTTGTCAACAAATCAAACAAAATAAAAAAAATAACAAAAAATAAAAAATAATAATATTACGTTAATTTACTGTCAATAGCAGAACAATTACATAAATGTATTGTCAACGGCAGTATAATTATGTTAATTAACTATCATTGATATTTGATAGTATAATTACGTTAATTTATAGTCAGTGACAGCACAATTACGGTCAACGTTTAGCGACGGACGTAGGCGAAAAAATCCGGAAGAAAAGAGAAGAAAAAAGAAAAGGAAAAAAAAAACGAAACAGTCAAAGCCGGAAACTGGCGAAAAAATCCGAAAAAAAAAAAAAAAAAAAAGTCAACGCCGGAGATATACATGAATGTTTCCTTTATTTATAATAAATATTAAAAGGATGGGCTTATTGGTGAAAGAGATATAGCCCCTAAACCTAGAATAATAAAGGTGTATGGTTGGAGACTTTATCACAAAAACCCCATAAAAAGAATCTAAGACAAAGGAGTGAAGATCTTATCTAGGTACACTCCATCTTACAAACGGAACTTTTCAAACCTTTCTTCCTCGATATGCTGTATTGGTGATAACGTGGAGAAGGTGAAACCATGTTTATATATTGACTTAAAGACCTTATCTCAAAGTCAAAGCACACTTAATTCCTCTAAACCAAATAACGTCTTTGTACAACCAACTAAATAATCAGAAACACTTGGTTAAATTCCACATATGACGTAATTTAACTACTTGTAGAAATATATACATATAAAAGACTTTTAATCACCTTTATGAAATAAAACAAGAAGGGCAATGCATTCAACTATAGACATAAAGAAAAACCATTGATGCAGCTAAGCTCTTTGTATGTCTTCACATGGCTGAGGTCAATAATAAGCATAAAAGAAAGGGCAGAAAAAACAATAGGAAGAGATTCCTCTGCTTCTTTGGGAGTTGTTTTGGAATTTCCAGCAAAGTATCTGCAGATCATGGTGGTAGAAAATCGGTCAAAGATTCTAATGAATATAACTCCTTGGGTGAAAAAGCTGTGAATGATCAAAGGCTTACGTCGTTGTCGTCTGAAATCAAAAGTTCGAACGGAGAAATTCTTGTTATAGAGGAGGCCGAGGCTCATCATCAGGATGATGAAACAATTATGCTTCTTGATCCACCACCTACTGCCCATCAAGTATTAATAAACCCCAAGGTAAATCATATATAACTATTTATTTTTTTACATAAGTCCACCTTGTTTTCTATGAACTCTTGAGGATTCAAACAAATAATATGTTTTATTCAAAATTAAAATTGTTTCATCACCATCAATTTTTGGTCTTGAAACATAATTAATTCCTATATATATATATATATATATATATATATATATATATATATATATATATATATATATATATATATATATATATATACATAATTAAACAGGTATAGCATGTAAAATCTGTTACCGGAATCATTAGAGTTTGAAAATGGTTTTAATGATAGAAATAGAAACAATCACAGTTTTGTATGGTCCTGATTTGACCCCTTAGATTTACGGTTCGTACCCGAACATTTATTATATATATTATTAAGGGGCGTGTTAAAATTACTAAATTCCACACATAAATTAAAAAAAAACCTCTCTCTACTCATATTCTACTCATATTCTCTCTCTTTTTTCAGAGCAAAAATCTGGATGAGTCGGCTGATGTTGAAACTCCAGTGGAAGACAATAATGTAGGTCAAGAAAGACGGTGCAAAACGACGACGAAGCTATCACATGTTGTGCCGTTGCCGCTGCCAAGACCGAAGAAAGAGAAACCAACGACCGACGGAGGCAGCGAGAGTAAGAATGGCAATAAGTTAATAATGGCCGCCGAATTTGACTCGGTTGTTGGTGCGCTTATAATAATGGTTACATTGATAGTGATGTTGATTTGGGGTAAAATTTGTGCCACTATATGCGCAGCTGCTTGGATTTACTTCTTTCCTCGTTTTAGAGCAAACATCAACAAATCCTACATAATTAAACATAAATATGATAGGGATCTTGTTAATTTTGATTCGTTGGGGGTACAAGAAAAAGGTGGCTTTACAAGGATTATTTGACAGAAACCGGCATCTATAGCTATAGGGGTTTGGTTTGGACCAAATATTTCTTCTGTAATTTTTTTTTGTTGTTTTGTTTTTCTGTTCTTTTTTTTTTTTTTTTTTGCTATTCTTTTTTTTTTTTTTTTTTTTGCTATTCTTTTTATGAGTATATTGAATTTAGTAACTCCTTGTGGACATTTTTACTAATGGAGTTGGGTTGGTGCGGTAATCGTAAACTAAATTAGAGATTATTGCAATTTGACAAGTCAATAACTAATAGACAAATGATGCCGACTATGAAATAGACTTAGTAGAAATTTAATTGGGAAAATTATTTTCTTCCTTGTGTTTCTTTTGTATGTTTGTTTGTGTTGAGTGGGCACACATACACGTTACAATCGGCATGTCTAATTGGACAATGTATCATATAATCCAACGTGACAACAACTACTCATTTCTTAGACCGCTTTCTTTATTAATGATGTGAATTGATCCAAGTATCTAAACATGGGACCACAAGAATAATAAGTTTGTAAAATAAAATAGGTGAATTATCGATTTTGATGGAAGGATTTGATTTGGGAAATAGATTTGGAGAAAGGATTTGAAATCAACTCCAATTGCTCAAAAAAAAAAAAAACAAAAAAGAAGAGGTATGTATCTGAAATTTCTTGGCAAATCTCTCAATCCAAACAAGTGCAAAAAATTTGTTCTATGGGTTTGAAAACCCTCCTCCTAATCCCTGCACCCAAATACAATTCTACACTTAGTTTCGTTTCATTGAAAGATATACAATTGATTCTATCATTTCAACAACTGAATTTCTCAATTGTTAAATTCAGATAATAATTCTATGAATACAGTTATTAATATTTTTATTTTTCACTCTCTCTAAAACCTCATCCGTCTTACACTTGGGAAAAAAATGTCATAACACAGATTAATCAACCTAAAATTACTAAAACAAGTACTGAATTAGTGGTTACCACGATGTTCGGTATTGTAATAGTATTGTATGTTAAAACAAAAAATGTTTTCAAAATTAATAAGACACCCTCTTAAGTTTCGAATTTTGGTGGCTGCATGGTTGAAAATTGATACGAACCACGCCAACATCGTGACGAGACCCGATATCAATACTTCGGATATCATATCCAGGATCGTCCAAAGAAGGATTCAATGGGGTGGAACCGCGACCCATTGCCTATAAAGAGGCAAGAACCTTGGTATGCGAAGACGCCACAATCGATTGCGGAAGATCGATTGATAAGTCGGGGTGAACAAACGGAATCCACCGAATTGTTCGAACGGTTCTTAAAGAACCAAAGAGAATATTCTCAATTAAATTATCAAAATTCGTCCATTAAAATCAGCCAGATTGGCTACATATTTATAAGATCTAAAAAGACTCCTTTTTCACAAGGAAAATGACTCTTACCTAATCTATAATAAGGAAACTAATAAATAAGAAAATCCTAACCATAACTAACTCTAAAATATTATAAATATATTAAAACTAATATAAAAACGTAATTTAATAAAATCTAAACTCAAAATATCAAGTCGACGATACGAACATTCTTCATAACTCGAGTAGACACTTGGTTGTGCACTTGTCTTGACTTCAAGCTCGATTTCACACCTCTTCCACTCCGAATCTCTCTCGCACCAAAACATCAAAGTCTTAGATCTTTAAGTTGGCTTTCCTTAGAAATTTGAATCACCTTAATTGAACTTCGTATGAGAGAGTTATAGCCCGAATTCTAAAACTGCCAGAAATAGGCGTGAATCTCGGATGCATGTAATTCCATTTGTCCAACGAATTCGCACGCTTTCCTTCTTCCAATTCTTCTTTTTGGAGCTAGTTAGGATCGTATCATACTCCCTTTCTTCAAAGGAATTCGTCCTCGAATTCGATTCCTCTGAATGAGCGTGTTGTATTGAAAGCGAATCCATGAGGCAGAAAGTTCTTCGCTGTATTTGGAACTTCTCTTTTTTTTTTTTTAACGAACAAATAATAATGAAATTCCCCATCCAATAAACAAGATTAAATTTTCCTTGTTAGCACTCCGACCTAACGTTTATATAGAAACGCAAACCAAAAGTATGGAACAACCAACTTGACCCAATGGCTATATAGAACCACGAACCAAAGTTATAATGTTGACGCCACAAGAAAGAAACTTAATAGAGTTCATGAGATTAACGAATAACAAAACTCACTCGTTCTTTCATTTTTTTCTTTTTTTTTTTCGATTTTTTTTGTGGACTCTAGACAAACAAAACAAAAGAAAAGAAGACTCAACAACAATAGACACGAAACGAAAAACAAAGCGAAGACACGAAAAAAAAACAAAAGACTAACTCAAAAAACAAGATAAAGGATAGGCGAAACCTTCTTAGGAAGATGGCTCTGAGTACCAAATGATACGAACCACGCCAACATCGTGACGAGACCCGATATCAATACTTCGGATATCATATCCAGGATCGTCCAAAGAAGGATTCAATGGGGTGGAACCGCGACCCATTGCCTATAAAGAGGCAAGAACCTTGGTATGCGAAGACGCCACAATCGATTGCGGAAGATCGATTGATAAGTCGGGGTGAACAAACGGAATCCACCGAATTGTTCGAACGGTTCTTAAAGAACCAAAGAGAATATTCTCAATTAAATTATCAAAATTCGTCCATTAAAATCAGCCAAATTGGCTACATATTTATAAGATCTAAAAAGACTCCTTTTTCACAAGGAAAATGACTCTTACCTAATCTATAATAAGGAAACTAATAAATAAGAAAATCCTAACCATAACTAACTCTAAAATATTATAAATATATTAAAACTAATATAAAAACGTAATTTAATAAAATCTAAACTCAAAATATCAAGTCGACGATACGAACATTCTTCATAACTCGAGTAGACACTTGGTTGTGCACTTGTCTTGACTTCAAGCTCGATTTCACACCTCTTCCACTCCGAATCTCTCTCGCACCAAAACATCAAAGTCTTAGATCTTTAAGTTGGCTTTCCTTAGAAATTTGAATCACCTTAATTGAACTTCGTATGAGAGAGTTATAGCCCGAATTCTAAAACTGCCAGAAATAGGCGTGAATCTCGGATGCATGTAATTCCATTTGTCCAACGAATTCGCACGCTTTCCTTCTTCCAATTCTTCTTTTTGGAGCTAGTTAGGATAGTATCAAAAATCATGATTTGTTTGCTTGATTCTTGTAATGATATTATTGCATGTTTAATCTAACTATCTAAGTTTATTAATTTTAGATCTAGACATTTTAAAAGATTAATTGAATGAGTATTGGGTTTTTAAGAGACTTTTGAAAAAAATATTGATTTTAAAAAAATTAACTAGGAAAATAAGGAACTAAACGGCAATTTTCTTTCAAGTCAGTGTACTTTTGTGATAAAACTTGAAATTTCAGTTCCTTCTATCATGAAATTAAGTTTTATTTGATCAATAATCCATAGATAACTTAAAGACAAGGAGAAAAATAATTTATCAACAAACAAATGGACTTTTGGGAATTTTGGAATTAAAATTTGAAAACTATAGTTCAAAACCTGGATTGAAATTTGATGACTTGGGTATTTAATTTTGAACTTGGAAATTGTAGAACTAATTTACTACGTATTTAAATTTTAGGGTTCATTTAGATGGAGGGGTTTGGAGGGGGTTTGATTTAGGGAAGAGATTTGAAATTACCCCAATTTGGAGTCATTTGAAATCCATTACAATTGCTCAAAAAAAAAAAAAAAAAAATGAGGGATGTGGATTTGAATTTTCTTGTCAAATCCCTCAATGCAAACAAGTACAAGTGATATATTATTATGGATTTCAAATCTCCCTCCAAATCCCTCCATCCAAATGGATTCTAAAAATATTTGCGTTGTTTTTGGGATTTTGTGATGGAATTCAATATTGGAGGTTTGAATCTTCAAAGTTGAATGATGGTTTTTTTTTTTTTTTTTTTTTGATAGAATCCTTTGAATGTTGTTGAATGACTGGACTTCGACGAGCTCAATTAATTGAATTCACTTTTAACTATAAAGAGGAAAAGGTAAAAGTGAATGCCATTTATAACCTGCTTGGCTATGATTATATGCTCTTAAAATTAATTTATAAGATTTGAGGGCTTATATAAGCTATTAAAAGGTGTTTGATAAGAATATTAAGAAATTATTATTATTATATATATATATATATATATATATATATAGGGATTATTTGACAAAACCCCTCACATGACATTTCCTATTAGAGGGGGTCCATTCTTTTTTCACCTTTTTGAGATAAATCCATAATTTAATTTTAAAATATATAGTACAATTATACCCTTTACCAAACCCACCCAAATCTCATGCCGTTTAACCCTAGCCACGTTTTCTCTCCCTCACTCTTTCTCTCGATCCATCCACCATCCGCCCTCTCTTTCTTCCCTTTTTCTTCTCTCGGCGGAATCCGATATGTACATCTTCCCCATCCACCCACTATTTCTTCCGCTTTTCTTCTCTTGACGGCCGGAATGAAGGACCACCATAACATAAAACGCAAAAGAAGACAGAACCAGAAAAAATCGATGATGACAAGGCTTAATCCCGACGATCGGATCTGAAATCGACAAGCAGATCTTTGTGAGGGATTTTTGTGCAGAACATTGCTTCGTGATATTGGTGTTTCGACCAGGTACGTATTTGTGGGGAATTTCATTCCCCTGTGTGTGTGTACATATATATATATAGACAGACTAATGTTGATTCATGAAAAAAAGAGAACTCCATAAAAATATAAAACTTGATTCACATGAATAACTTTGTGATAACGGTGAATGAGTGCAAAAATTCTTCTGATTTCAAACATGTTTTGGTTTTGAAATTTGATAATGTTTGATTTCAAACATGTTTGGGTTTTGAGATTTGATAATTTTTAGTAAGGAATACAATACGAATTAATAAGGTGAAACACTAAATATTATCGAAAATTCCATGATTTCCAAAAATATTCTCAAATTTTGGATATTTTTTTCTGAAAATTTAGAATTATAATTTATTTATTGTATTTTTTAGCTGCAATTGGCTTGGCTATTGTTTGGCTGCTATTTTGCTGATTTTCTTTGCTGCTGTTTTTTGCTGCTGTTTTTGCTGCTGTTTTGCGGCTGATTTTGTTGCTGTTTTGCTGTTGTTTTCGTGTTGTTTTGCTCCTGTTTAAGATGTTGGTTTGCTGCTGTGTTTGTTGCTGTCATTTTTTCTCTATATCCATAAATAAATTTTACACGATGGTTAACAAAGTAGAAGTGACAACTAGTCGAATTGTTGAATGAGCTATTATATATATGAGATTTTCAATATACTTTTGAGGCTCCTTCACGTTTTCGGTCACTATTTGAGTATTTGTTATTATACTTTTTGTTGTAATTTTTTAGTGGATTAACTTATTTCGTAGTGGATTATGTTAATATTTTAGTGGATTACGATAACTTTTGTATTGGGTTTTGACGAGATTATAGTGGATTTTAAATTCTTGTTTTTTTAGTGAATGAATTAAATTGACACATTGTTGTCTTATTTTTCTTTGGTTTAGATTCATGCACAAGCGGGTGATGGCAGCAAGTGGGACCATGTTGGGTGATGATAAGCTTGTAGTGTTTTTCGATGAATTTATAGTGGTTTTCAATGAGTATGTAGTGGTTTTCAATCGAATAGTGGTTTTCGATAAATTTATAGTGGTTTTCAATGAGTATGTAGTGGATTTCAATCCATATATTACGTTAATTTTGTAGTGGATTTTGATAACTTTTGTAGTGGATTTTCATAATTTTGTAATGGATTACGTTAATTCGTATTGGATTATTTAAATATTTATTCAATTTCGATACGTTATTACGTTAATTTTGTAGTGGTTTTTGATAATTTTGTAATGGATTACGTTAATTCGTAGTGGATTATGTAAATATTTATTCGATTTCGGTACGTTATTACGTTAATTTTGTAGTGGATTTTGATAATTTTGTAATGGATTACGTTAATTCGTAGTGGATTATGTAAATATTTATTCGATTTCGATACGTTCGTAGTGCACTATATTAAGATAGTTGATTACGATAATTTTATATTGATTTCTACTTTAATCGAATACTGGTTTTCGATGAATTTATTGTGGTTTTCAATGAGTATGTAGTGGATTTAAATCCATATATTACGTTAATTTTGTAGTGGATTACTTTATCCTATAAAGTGGATTTTGATAACTTTGTAGTGCATTTTGATACTTTTGTAATGGATTACGTTAATTCGTAGTGGATTATGTAAATTTTTATTCGATTTCGATACGTTTGTAGTCATTATATTAATATTAAAGTTGATTACGATAATTTCATACTGATTTCTACGTTAATCGAATAGTGTTTTTCAATAAATTTATAGTGATTTTCAATGAATATGTAGTGGATTTCAATCCATATATTACGTTAATGTAGTGGATTTTGATAATTTTGCAATGTGTATTATGTAAATTTTATTCGATTTCGATACGTTTGTAGTGTATTATATTAATATTAAAGTTGATTACGATAATTTCATACTGATTTCTACATTAATCGAATAGTGGTTTTCGATGAATTTATAATGGTTTTCAATAAGTATATAGTGGATTTCATTTTTTTGTTAAACTTGCGGTAAAAAAACCAATTAAAAAAATGAAAATTGAAAAAAAAAATATATTTTTTAAATCGAAATTACAAAAAGATTGTAAAAGATGAATTTATAGTGGTGTTCAATGAGTATGTAGTCGATTTCAATTTTTTGTTAAACTTGCGGTAAAAAAACCAATTAAAAAAATGAAAATTGAAAAAAAAATATATTTTTTAAATCAAAATTACAAAAAGATTGTAAAAAGAATTAAAAGGAAATTGAAATACGCGATTTACATTTAGTGAGAGATTTGGGGGGGTTGGTGAGAGATTTAAGGGGAGTTATTTTAGGGGAGTTACTTTAGCAATAATAATTTAATTATATTTTTATGAATATGATAAGGGTAAATTAGATATTAACCTTAATGAGGGGGTTATCCCTAATAGTAAAAAAAAATATGGATTTATGCCTCTAAGAAATTTGTATGAGGGGGTTATCTCATATAACCCCATATATATTTTAAATAAGTTGTTATAGAGGTTAGGTTATAAGTTGTTTTTCAAAAATACTTATTTTGTACCTTTAGATATTATTTGCATATTTACTAAAACACTCAAGTTCTTTTTTTTTTAAATGAAATAACCATATTATTAGGCAAATTGTTCCAACTTTAGGGAAGATCAGTCCCTTCCAAGCAGGAGTTATAATACAACTTAGTTAAAGCATGAGCTAGACTATTTCCAGCTCGTTTAATGAATTGAAACGAAACATGATGAAAAACATTAGCCAGACTCAAAGTCTCTTCTATCAAAGCCCCAAATGATACATGATTGGTGATCCTGCTCAGTAAGTGCTTCCATTACCAGTAAGTTATCGCCTTCGATAATAATTGATTCCGATCATTTAGTTCGAGCTAACTTTAACGCTTGAAGCACCACTTTTGCTTCACCATGGACTGGCGAAGGTCGACCTATGCATGTTTCTACCGACAACCATACACATTCACCAAGCCAATTGTGAGCAACCGAAGCAGTAACAAAGAAATCCTTACCCACTGGAAATGCCGCGTCCATGTTGAGTTTGATAAAGCCTTGCGTCAGAGGTAGCCACGTGGATGGGTGTGATGGACGATGGCTATTGTGCAGAATGATATTCGCTTATTTGAACAGGTTGTGATAATCCACACACCACTTTATAATATTTTCTTTGGCCGCCGTTTCTTCGCCATGCAAAGTCTGATTGCCCACATCCCGAAGCTTCCAACAGACAATGAGACCCAACAGTAGTTGCTCTTCTTGTAGAGTGTTTTTCATATGATTTAGCCAGCACTCAAAATTTTGAGAGGGACCCGAACACAAAGTCTGAAATGGATAGCTCTGCCATACATCCTTAATATATTCGCATTCTATAATCGCATGCATGAAAGTATCGATCGCTCCACATCTCAAGCAAGAAGGGGACGTCCCTATCTTACGCCGAAAAAGTTCACCAGCTGTCGGAATTATATTTTGTCTCACGCGCCATAGAAATACTCGCACTTTCGGAGGTAATTTACTATACCAAATCGTGGACTCAAGAGAGGACTTATGCACGCTTGAACATGGCCTTCTCGATTCGCATTTCTTTTTCTAGCACTTAAAATCGCCAAATTGAGTTTGTGGCAAGATTTCACGGTGAAGTTTCCTTTCGGTGAGTAGTGCCAAATTAGACGGTCAAGAGTATTGGGCCCTCTGATGGTGACTGGGAAGATTCGCGCACGGTCAATTGGCCAAAAAAGTTGTTCGATAAGGGGAATATTCCACAAGTGGGTGAGAGGGTCAATGATGTCCGCCACAGAATCCGGGAAAAAATTGTCAATCGGCCTCTTGGTAATCATCACCTTGAAGTTTCCATCCTCTGTGATCCACGGATCTCCCCAGATAGACGTCGTGGAGCCATCACCAATTCTAAACCGAACACCCATTTTGAGCTATTGTCGCGCCGCCAAGATGCTCCGCCACGTGGCTGATGGACGGATGCCCACGTCAGCCGATAAAAAATCACTTGTAGGAAAATATTTGGCCTTTAGGACTTGAGTAAGCAGCATGTCGGGTTGAGAGGCTAGTCGCCATCCTTGTTTTGCTAAGAGCGCGAGATTAAAGCATTTCATTTCCCAAAAGTCAATTCCACCATCTTCTTTCGGCAAGCACAACTTATGCCACGCTAACCATGCTATACCCTTGTTTCGCCCATTCTCCCACCACTACCTTCGGATAGCTGATTCAATTTCTTGTAGTAACCCAATTGGAAGCAAAAAACAACTCCTTATATAGGTGGGAATTGATTGTAAAACTGACTTAATCAAAACCTCATTTCCAAACTACCCTAAAATAATTTATTATATTACATGAATATTACATATATATTTTCTTTTTTCAAATAACGTATTCTTTTAATCAACATTGATAATTATTTAAAAATATAACGTAACAATTATCATAATAGTTATAAAATAAATTATTCTTTATTTATATTTTATATGTATGTAGAAATACATGTATATTCTTATTATCTCAATAATAAATTATATCTAGTGACAAAAAATAGAACTTTTTAATATTTAATATATTAATAGGGCAAAAATTGAAACTTTCATAAACATATTTCTTTAAAATATTTTCTTATAATTAATTTTATTTTTAAATAACGTCAAATATCATTTAAAAATAAAAAAATAGTTTAAATATTAGAGTAAAATTAGTTTTTTTTAAACCATTCTTGTCATTATAGTAAAATTAGTTTGGCAATTATAATGATGTCGTGTATTTTTTTGTCACTATGGACATAAAAAGAAATTATAAGTCCAAACAACTGAACAACTTATTAACTATAAAAGTAACTTATAAGCTATATATCCAAACATCTTTAAAAATTAAAATAAGATAACAATTTATCAGTTTCTAAAACATCTTATTAAATGTAGGAGTTTATAAAACGTTTTACATAAGCTTAGCCAAACGGGCTAACCTTACTTTAAACAACTGATAAGCTCTTAGATCTTATAAGTTGTTATGTTTTTTTAGAATTAATTTTTTAAGTGTTTGGATAATGACCTTATAAGTTAGTTTTACTCATTATAAGATCTTAAATAAAAAAAGTGGGATATCGGTATTTCTTAAAAGAAATCTTAAAAGCTATTTAGCAGCTTATTTTTTGAATTTTTAAGATTTATTTTTTCAAAAATTACCAAAAACTTTGAAAGAGCTTATAAATTCTTAATCATCTTATAAGATCCTTTTAACAACTTACAAGAATGGAGAAAATGCTTAATTATGTGGATTGTTGTTCCCAAAGTGTGTCAGAAGTAATCTATTCTTTTCTAAATATACAGTTAAACCTCTATAAATTAATACAGTTGGGACCATCAAGATTTCATTAATTTAGCGAAATATTAGTTTATCGATAAATTAATAATTATTAATTTATACATTAATTAATAACTTATTAATTTATGAAATTATTTTTATTATTATTTTCAATAAATACATTTTTTTTTAATTTTTTTACGCATATATTATTCATTGTACCATTCGTTCAATGCACTATAGAGCCCGTTTCACGAATGGAAGCTCTTAAAACAGTAATGGTATATAACGATTTATGTTGAGTTATAAGAAAACTATACCGAAAGTTCTAACCATGTTAAGAAAAGTGAGGGACGAGATTGATGGTAATGTGAACTTCTACAAGAAACAAGTGAGAATTAAATTATATTATATTAAGTCTTCATAGATCTATAAAATATGCATTGTACCATGTAATTTAAGAATTTTTTTTATGCATTATTAATTTATATATTATATGGGGCTTCTTAAAATTTCCGAATGTGTATTATCTTATAAATTTAGCGAATTATTAATTTAGCACGTTGTCCCCGAGTCGGGACCGGAAAAATTTATTATTTAAGCGAGGTTATTAATTTATCGGGTATTAATTTATCGAGGTTCTACTGTATGTCATTTTTAACCTTTGCAAAAATCTTAAGAATTACAATAAATGTTTCTTTACTTTACGAAAATAAATATTGTTAGATAATACACTTGTTTATTAATTAATGTAGATAGATTGTTGGAGAGTTAATAACGGGATAATAAAAAGAATATGCAATTAATGCAATATTAAAATTCTAAAGTGACAAATAATTTTGAACTATAATTTTTTTAGGTGAAATTGGCTAGAGACCCTTTATTTTGAACTTATAATATAGGTGAAGGTCCTAGTTGCTTGATGAATATAGGCATAGTCATTTGATCCAAAAAATATAAATTAAATAAAATAATTACTACATAGACATAAACACCCTCAATTAATAAGAAAACAAATCTCATATATCATTCTCCCTTTCTCTCCAATCTAACGTTTCTCTCCCCTTATATCTAATCTCCAACCCCCCCCCCCCCCCCCCCCCCCCTTCTCTATCTTGTGCCTCTCTCTTTCTTTTCGTTTTTTTTTCTTTTCGATCAACACCTTTCCGAGATTTTTTTTCCGATCAGCTTCTTTCTTTCTCTCTTCCCTTACTCGAATAACACTTTTTGGGATTTTGTTCCTTTCTTTCCTTTCGAATCATGCCATAGCTAGAACCTTCAACAAACCCTAGCCAAATATGTGCGTTTGTAGTTTGGTTGTGGACTTGTTTGCTTGTTCTTTGTTTGCTATTTGGAGAAACCGTTGCTATTCGAAAACCTTGTTTGTTGTTTGTGTTTACGATTTCAACTTTTTCGGTTGCAATTTTACTTCTTCCAGTAAGCAACATTGATCCGGACACGATTGTCCTATGAAACACGTTAAGATGAAAGCTCAATTTACTTAAGGCCCAAAAGCCCATAAGGCTGCCACTAGCCTCATCTCCCTTCCCCACAAGGAATGGGCGGCTGATAGATGGAACTAGCTTTGCGGCTGACATATCAAGGACGGAAAGGTCTGCAGTGACAAGAAATGGAGAACCACCCACGTGGGGCCAAAGAGTGAGGTAGGGCTTGTAGCGAGCTCTTCTCCCTTATGAATGAACTCTCTCTTCAAGAGCGAGCTCCCATTTCACATAGCCAGGGGAGCTCGTCAGATGTCGTTGCCTACAGTCAAGAGAATGTCTCACCAATCACAGGCCAGAAAACCCGGATGGTCACATCACCTCACGAGGGGGCATGGCCTTAAAGTGACTGCGAGACCCACCGCTTTACCTAAAGGGCAAGTATAAATAGCAGTTTTGAGGTACAAGATAAGACATATTTTTGCAATTATTATAGTTTTTCTTCCTCTCTTCGAATATCCAACTAACTTGATCATCGGACTCAGAGGGCTAACGTCGTGAGACTCCTCTCAGTACTCTTATTTTGCAGGTCTTTTGGGCTTGGCTGGGGCTTCATTCCTCGTGCCTTCCTTAAGCAATTCCCCAACCCATTACATATTTTCATATTTTCATTTCTTTGTTCCGGCCATTTAGGTCAAATCAATTTCTATATGTAATTTTTTTCACCTTAAACTACATATGATTTTTTCTTTTTAAAATTATTCTCATAAAACCAATTTATTTCCTAGCAACGAACAAAGATGACGGTTTCGAATCATCAAAGCCAGATATAAATTTGAGGTTTGTTGATGTTGTAAGTCTATTTATATTATAAATTTATTACTTTCTTGTTGTTATTATTTTCATTTAGATGATGCATATCATATTTTCATTTTGTTGTTTGTAATTAGATGATGTTCATATTTTTTCTTCAGTTTGTTGTTTGCATTTGGCGAAGTCATGGGTAGTTTGTTATTTGCAATTCAATAATGAAAATTCTTATTTTTAATTTGCTATTTTCATTTCACAGAGTCATAGACGGTGACGCGGGGTCTAATTTTTCGTTTGTTATTTGCTATTTGTATTTCACGAAGTCTAATTTTCAATTTCTTATTTTCGTAATTTTTTCTATATTTTTATAAGGGTTAACTGCAAAAAATCCCCTAAACTTTGGACGTTTTTGCGCTTTACCCCCTGAACGGAAAAAAGTTGCACGAGCATACCTGAACTTCACTTTTCTTAGCACCGGCAGCTCAAATTTACCGGAATTCAAATCACGTGCCTCACACGTGAATATAGTTGGGTAAATTAGTCTTTTCCTTTTTATTCCATTTTCTTCATTTTCTTTTTAATAAATATAAATAAAATGAAAAAAACTAAAAAGCAAAGAAATATGAAAGAAAGAAGAAAAGAAAAAATAAAAAGAAAGAAGAAAAGAAAAAATAAAAACAAAAAATAGAATATTGCTGCACCAGCACATCCATCGTCTTCAACCCACCTCCACACACAAATCAGACAACTATACCTCTACAAATCAAACACCACCCACCGGCCACCACAACCTCTTATCCGCCGCCGCACCACCACCACCAAACCAATTTCAATCCATTCCTCATTCACCATCACAAGACAAAGAAATTGGGGGGTTTCGCCGGTGCTCCGGTCTCAAAATTTGACCGCCGGCTGGTGACTCGTTCTTTGCCGCAATCAATCAACGGATGGCGACGACGGCGAATTCCAGCGGTGGAAGAACCCAATTTGGTGGAAATATGACACGGTAGCAAAGGATGAACCTTCCACCATTGAAACCTCTGGCGACGGTGCATCAATTTCAGCCCAAACCAATTTCTTTTTCTTCTTTGAATCAGAGTTTAATTCCGTCGAGAAATTTGAGTTTTTGGAATCAAAGCTTAATCAACAATACAATCCTCAATTTGGTGCTTTTTTCGGGAGAGAGAAAGATTGATTAATATGATGTTCTGGTGTGATGTGCTTTCGAGTTGCGAAGCAAAGCGGCGGAGGGCGGCGCAGCAGAGGCGGCGGAGGGAGATGAAGCAGCGGCGGGTGAGGGCTGAAGTTGTTGAAGAGCAGCTTTGTTGGGGCTGGGGGTGACGAGAAGAATGGTTGGGGATGATGGTGGCGGAAGAAGAATTTTTTTTTTCCCTTTTAAGATTTATTTATATTTATTAAAAAAAAAAAGGAAGAGAATGGGTGTAGAATGGAAATGACTAATTTACCCCCACGTGTAAGGCACGTGATTTGGATTCCGGTCAATTTTGGCAAAAAATAGACATTTTGGATGCCGGTGCTAAGAAAAGTGAAGTTCAGGTATGCCCGTGCAACTTTTTTCCGTTCAGGGGGTAAAGCGCAAAAACGTCCAAAGTTTAGGGGATTTTTTGCAGTTAACCCTTTTTATAATTATCCATGCATATTTATTGAGTTTTTTTAATCATTACGCAATAAAAAAAAAGTAATAAAATAATGGTTCCTTCGATGCTACACCCGGTGAAAAACACCGGCCGGGTGTAGCATCGAACAAATCTAAAATAATATAGGAAGGAGACAATATTTTATAAATATGCATATATGATATTAATTGATGTAGCCTATATAGCCGAGATAAGAAATAGGAGAGGGTAATGGCTTGAAGGTGCTAAGGAGTCCAGAGGATCTACAAAGAAGTAGTGTCGGGGAGGAGTAGTCTCCCAACGTTAAAACTCTGACTGTAAAGTTAGTCGAAATCTAAGTTCAAGAAAGAATATACAATAAGAAAAGTAAGGTGATAGTAATGAATCTTTTTTGTACTTCAAAGTTGTTAGTTATATTTGCCCAATGGGTGGGGCAGTGGAGCCTATCTTCTTCTTTCCCCATGCTCCCACGTGGGGGTGACACAACTTTTCCGAGTTGTTTGTCCATCAAAGGCGCACCTTCTTTCAACGTTGCGGGCTGGACCAGCTCCGAAGAGGAGAGCTCGCATATGGAAGATGATATGATCCATTCATGCATCCAAGTTAAGAACGAGCTAAACAAAGTGCAAACTCACATTGTGCATGTTGATGAGATGACAGTGATCGTGAAATCGACTTTTGTGTTGGCTCAACCAAACGATGATCAAGATCGCACTTGGAGGGATCTCATTATATTTGAGAGCTGTGTTAGTTTGCTGCCAAAGAGAGAGATCGGTTGTGTTTATACTCCTTGTGATATTTGTCAGGATTCGAGGACGAATTCTTAAAGAGGGAAAGTATGATACGATCCTAGCAAGCTCAAGATGAAGAATTGGAAGAAGCGCAAGCGTACGAGTTTAAAGAGGCTATTTGAGTTGTCCTTGGAGAATAAAGGCTTAAATCAGACCGTTGAAGAGTTCATGGTATGGAATTGGAAGAAAAGGCAAAATGAAATTCGTTGGCCAAGTCGAATTTCATGCATCCCGAAAGTTCCGTATGATTCTGGCAGAGTTTATCATTCGGCTTATAACTTTTTTATATGGGGTCCGATTAAGATGATTCAAAATGCTTCGAAAAAATCTAACTGAAATATCTACAATTTTCATGTTTGGAGCAAAGAAAGATTCGAAGTGTAAGAGGTCCGAAATCGAGCTTAACGTCAACACACGTGCACAACCAAGTGTCTACTTGAGTTATGAAGAGTGTTATATTTTTTATTTAGAATTTATTATGTTTTTATTATTTTAGACTTCTTAATGGTTATGATTCGCTAATTTATTAGTTTGCTTATTATAGTTAAGATATGAGTTATTTTTCTTGTGAAATATGAGTCTTTTTAGACCTTATAAATATGTATGTTGCCAATTTGGCCTTTTATTATGAACGAATTATAATGATTTTTTGAGTATTTTGAGAGATCAATTCTCCTTCGCTGTTCTATAGCAAACTTCGGGATTTTACAAGTAGATTCTTGTATTTTTCTTAGCGCCATAATATTGATTTATGGTTCTTTATAACCATGGGTCAATATCACATTTCACCTTAATAATAATGGTTTCTAGCTCTTTATAGCTATGGGGTCATTATTCCTTGCTTCCGCTAATCTGAATCCTTTGTTTTGGACATTCCGTGTTTTTTCTCCCACGTAGGGTAACTGGGTCTCGTAACAAGTTCTACGGGCCCGCCCTTCTTTGGGTCTCCTGTGGGCGTTATTCTTGTCTACGTCACTGCGGGCTTTCCGCCTATGTCGCAGTCTCAATGCAGTCACGTTAGTCAGCTACCATCCATTCCACGTGGCAAATGCATATTGGGCTGGGAATAGCCTGTCTCATCATGGGCCTAAACTTATGTTCTTCGGCTTCCCGAGGGACTTTAATTAATGGACTTTTAGGGCAATTAGGCCCATATCATTAATTAAAGAGGAATAAGTATAGAAAAATTATAAAATTTATAATGTCTGATATGAATCTCAATTTATATATACATATATGGGCGAATTTGACATGGAACCATGAATCCAAGTTTCAATATAAATAGGCTCATTCTATAACTTTCATTTCAAATAAACTCACAAAAATATTAATTCCCAAAATACTCTTACATATTTTTATTTGACATAAACTCAACCCACCTCTATCCCATTCCATCTGCCCACCAGGCTGGTCTGACCCGGTCCGCTTTGGTCTGACCTGATGAAAAAAAAAATTCTTTCCCGGACGGCGGGTCGTCGGAGCTCCAGTGAGCTGACTCATAATTAGTTAATTTCAACATTAGTTAATTTTAAACAATGTTGAGTCAGCTAACCGGGGCTCCGACTACCCAGGGCACTTTTGGAAAAAAAAATAAAAAATAAAAAAAACTGTAATTTATTTTAAATAAATAAAAATAATAATAAAATGTGATAAAACAAACCCTAACTAGGGTTTGAAAGTAACCACTAAACAACGAAGTTCACTATACGAAACGACATATACAAATTCAAAGTTGCGAACAACTATTTGTTCACAAAGCATACAGATTGTAGGAAAATAATAATGAGGAGGAACCATCACAAATGAATTAATTTCCAAAGAAAAGCAACAACCATAGGCGTACAAAATCTTGAAATTTTTTTTATGAGGGAATGATGTTTGAAAGAAAAAAATTCTGGTACATCCATCGTAGACGAAAAAAAGTTGTTAAAGAAAAAAGAGAACATTGCACATTATGCATAATCGAAATATTTGCAGAAAAAATTTATACCATTGCAACAAAAGAAAAAAAAACGGTTCCAGTCTGAACGGAAAAGTATGATGTTATGCAACTACCGAAAACTATGAAGCACAAAAAGGAAATCAACGGCGTCATAAGACAAAATTGTATGCATTATCGGAAGACGTTGATGTTATGCAGTGTATTGATGGCTTCTACAAAACCATAATCGAACAATATGTCTAATCCTGAGGCAATACGTTTAATATGCAATGAATACGTTCAAATTATCATTAAAATTGCATACAATTTCCCACGGTCACAATTTTTTTACATTTGCAAGCTATTATCTGGCCTCCACTTAGTTAGAACAAATTAAGTGAAGTAATTTATTAGCTCCTGAGCACATTGATTTAAATATTTGAACCAAGATTTAATCCCCACGGAAACTAATGAATTAAAGCAGTATTTTATCAACCAAAGCAACCAAGTTCTTGAATACAATTAAATTATCACTAATGAATTAAAACAATACTTTATCTATACTCAGTGTTGTTATCACCAAAAAAAAATTAAAACATTGAAAATAAAATATAGATTTTCACTACTAAACATAAAAACAAAATTGTCAACAACTAATGATATATGTGGAGAAAATTGTTTAAGAAACAGACCTTAACCTCTAGTGTTTGTTCAAATCAAATTTGGGTTGGAAATTTATTTGAATTTACAAAACATATGAAAGTTAGGAACATTAAATTGTGACATTACAAATTCACATTAAAAAACTGAGAGAAATACGATTCGTACGTACCGGGAAAAATTAAGGAGAAAAAACTAACGAAGTATAACATTTAACATCATATCACACTCCCATTCTCGACGATTATACAATGCACTTCTTTCTCTTTCATCCCACAAACATTTTCCATTTACATTTCCGTAAAAATGATTCCGTCTCAATTGTTTTGAAAAAAAAAATACAGTAAAGATGAAACTAGTCTCAATAAAAACCATACAGTTACAAACGGAAAAGAAGGGCAATAGTCGGAAGATAGAAGGTGGATTACCTTAGCGTCCCTAGACTACATCAGTTTCTTCAAGTCTGCTATTTCGACCTTCGGTTGAACCAGTCTAACCGTAGCCCGATAGCTTGACCGGGTCGATGTCCGCTCCGATTTTTAAACATTGAATTTCACTGCCAATCACAATAATATTACATAGTAGTCAGTAATAATATTACGTTGACCGGTCAACAAATCAAAAAAAGTAAAAAAGGCAAAAAAAAAATAATGTTGATTTGGTTGATAGTAGTATTATTGTGTTTACATTAATTTTACTGTCGACGTCAGTAATATTACTGTCACCGGTTAACGGCGGTCGGAAAAAAAAAAGCATAAAAAATTTATCACAAAAAAAAAACAGTTAATGCTGGAAACTGGCTACAGAAAAAAAAAAAAAGTTCATAACAAAAAGTTCGGAAAAGAAAAAGTCAAAATTGGATTTTTTTTTTTTTGATCCAATTGAAGTTAAATTGGGGTTACAATTAGGCTATGAAGCACGGATACGGATACGAGGATACCGCGCTACGTGGATACGGACACCGCATACGGCATTTTCAAAAAAGTAGGATACGGACCCCGGGATGAATACGCGTAAATATTAAAAATATAGGGGTATATGTGTAAATATTAAAAAATATAGGGGTATAGTTATAAATTTCCAATTATATATATATATATATATATATATATATATATATGGTGTATATTTACGAAAAAATTACAACAGAAGCAAATCAATCTGTTATGAATTCCTTCCTACATGAGGAAACAATTAAAAGTTTAATATTCAAAAAATAAACAAACAAATAATTAATTAATTAACAAACAATAAAACATTAAATAATACAAAATCTAAAATCCAAAAGATAAATTTCAACATTCAAATACTTAATTCGAGTGCTTAAAAAAACAATACTTAATTCGAGTCTTAATTAAAAAAAAACAAAAAACATAATAAAATTTAATAAGCACCTTCCATCAAATTCCAGTCTCCACGTCTTCGGCAAAAATTACACCCTCCAATTCGGGTTTATCCAATGAAAGTTAAGCAATATCAAGAACTCCTTGAGCAATATCAAGAACTCCTTCATCTTCTATATTGCTAAAATCATGTCCACCACATCCCACATTTTTGTCTTGTCATCATAGTATTGAGCACTACTTCTAGATAAAAGACGAAGATTGGTATGAATGAAGACCAAATCCTCCGCACGTTTAGGATTTAACTTATTCCTTCTAAATGAATGAACGAAAGAATAAGTACTCCAATTCCTCTCGGAACAAGATGAAGAACTAGGTTGTCCAAGCGCTTTCAAAGCCAACTTTTGAAGTAAAGGAGCACTCGAACCATAACATGCCCACCATTTCCTAGGCTCAACATCATATCTACTCACAATCGAATCTGGATCTCCAAATGGCCCAGTCTTGAGAGAGAAATTTGCAAATTCATCAATTGCATTCGTACGCTCCTCTATACTTGGAAAAAATCTTCTAAAATATTTGATTCTTTCGGATGAAACTTCCCCATCCATATGAGGAGCCAATCTACCTTGTCCCTCTAAAAGCAATTTTTCACTAAATATCTTCAAGAGAAAAAAAAGAAAAAAAAGAAAAAGAAAAGAAAAAAAGAAAAAAAACAACAAAGAGTAAAAAACAAGTAAAAAAATAAATAAATAAATAGTAGAATAACACTTAAGGAACAAATATAATTAATTAAAAACTAACTTCAGGTTTAGAGAGAGAGCCAAACAATGAAGAGGAGTATTGTTTTTTGCCCATCGGTCAACTAGAATTTGTTGGATCACATCAAAGAAAACAGAAAATCCATACATCGATTTTTTCTCATGGTCATAAATAACTTTTTTCACCTTTTCAATCATAGCATCCCACATCTCATAAACCAAATTGAAGGCATGGCTTATCCGTGTCACAAACTCTAATCATCTCATATATAGGTTCAGTGAAGGCTAGAATATATGAAACTTTTTCCCACCACTCTTCACTCAACACTGTGTCCCTGACAAATTTTGCTTTGCTTTGATCATCTTCTCGGTATGTTGTTCATTGGTTACACGTCACTAATAGTTGTAAAGCACGTTTGATAAGTATAAATCTTTTAAGCATGACAACAATAGACACAAATCGAGTGTCGGCAACTGAAAGCAATTTTAAATGGGCAAATCGATTGTACATAGCCAATATCATCGCATGATTCATGATAAATTTTTTTACTTGCACAACATCCCCATGAACAATGGTGATCCAACTACACAAATCATATGTCTCTAGATTGGATTCCATATTTTTAGCCGAACAAATATTCTTCAAAGCTAGATTCAGAGTGTGAACAATACAAGGAGTCCAAAAAATATGAGGATACCAACCTTCAATGAGTTCACCAGCCGCCTTACAATTGCTCTCATTATCTGTATTGATTTGGACCACTTTTTGATGCCCCACCTCATCGATAGTTTTTTTCAGTAAACTCGCGATAAAAATTTTATCTTTTACTTCACCAGAACAATCAATAGCCTTGATAAACATCGGCCCACAGTCAGAAACAACCATAACTTTAATCAACTGCCTTCTTTGTGGGTCACTCCAACCATCACTCACGATGCTAACCCCTTTCTCTGACCATGTGCTCTTGATCGGCTCTAACAATCTCTCGACATGCGTTTTTTCTTGTTCGAGCAATGTGGTTCTCAATTTGTTCTAACCAAGAGGAAGATAACCAGGTATCGAGTGATTACAAGCAAATAAAAAAGCACTCACATAATAAGCATTCCTTCCAAAATTAAAAGGCAAACCTGCAGTATAAAACATTCTGGCAATCTATGCATCCAATTGATTCCTAACATTAGCATCAAAAGCTTTAGCAATAGGATTATCACGATCGCCGGCTTTTTGCCTTTTCAAAACATTAAAAGTATTTTGTTCACTTGTACCGCCAGACAACGAACTCATGGCTGTATTTCCGGTAGTAGGCAAAGACACATTTTTAGGTTGTGAATTCATGGCTATTTGTGTCGCCACTTCTTCTAATTTTTTTATTTCGGTGATACTTTCTCTACTCACTTTTTTGCAAGGAGTAATCCCTTTATTACTTATTTGGAATAGGTGAGCCCTAACTCTAGTGTAACTCCCTCTTTTTTCTTCATTACAGAAAGTACACAACCATCTACAATTACCACCGGCACCTTCCCCCGCTTTACCAAGTTTAATCACATATTTCCACAAAGGATGGAGATTGTTATCCTTAGTTTTTGTAGTCGCCAATGTGGAATTAACACTACTACCGGTAGATTGAGAATCCATATAACGATAATCTATAATCAGCCAATGAAAATTTACCTTCACCGTCCAAGCACCCACTCGATGTTGCCGCGCTAGTTGATTACTTGATTTTATTAGGGTTGGTTTTTTGTTCAATGGTAAGATTTTTATATGGTTTTGTCTTTCTGTTGTTTTATGTTTTAATTAGAAAATAAAATAAAATAAAATATTTGAAATAGTGAAAGATTCCTAATAAAATAAAAAGCAATTATGGAAAAAAAAAAAGGAACGTGTAAAGAAGTAAGTATCAGCCGCCGTGTCCAAGTTGGGAAGTGCCCATATTTTATTTTTTTTGCAAAACCGCCCGACACCCCACCCCAATACTTTATGGAAATTCGGATACAGACCGATACCGTGTCCGAGCCGTGTCCTGGCGAGTCCGCGCGAGTCGGGTGTCCGATACGCGGATTCTCCTAGTGTTTGGCGAGTCCGTGCATCCTAGCAATTAGGAATTGAGTTTAAATGGTTGGGGGTAATGGTGTCATAAACATTAAGTTTGCCTTTATTTATATAATATATATTAAAGGGATGGAATTTTCTCTTATGACCTTCGATGTTATATTGTATATCTTGTGTTTCTATAAGGGTGGCCTACTAGTTGACGAACTTTAGAGCTATAATTAACAAAATATTGACACAAATTTTGAGAAAAATATTTCATTAAAGTATGTTGATGGCCGGTCATTCTATATGAAAAACGAAGTTTATATCTTCTATTGAATCTTATATATATAGACCTAGAAAGACTTGCACAAGGAATTTACTAAGAAGGAAACCAGTTCCTTCTGCATTAGTAATTAATAGTACCGAATCCAAACTCTATGAGAATGCATAATTTAGAGGTTCTAGCAAAAGAAAAAGAAGAAGAAAAAAAACCCATTAGGCACAACACACTAATAATGTGCACGTTTAAACAAATATGAAACAACCACTTTGTTTGGTTCAACACATGCCAAATGTGCAAACAGAATAAGTCAAAACAATAAGAAAAAAAATATTTTATAATAAGTACAATCAAGACACATCACTTAAAAATTTCTTGATGGTAGGCCCATTCCGTCTAGACTGTGAATGATCTTTGAGTGGTATATCCAAATTAGCGAACCATTTCGAGTAATATTAGAATACTAGATTTCATGCAATTAATTAAACATATAAATAAAATGCATTAAATATCCATTTGCAGGATATGTGACTAAATTTAATAAATTGTATTAAAATAATATCGTTTACAGAAATAATTTAGAGACTTTTAGTCTACTATTTTAACAGTAAATATTGTGATCCGCTAATTGAATGATGTTGAACGTCTGTTGTTAAGGTATTTGAGGGTATAATGAACAAATATTAAACACGACGGGGTATCAAGAAATATAATTACATAATGAAGACAGAAATGGTGTTAGACGTTGGGTCAATGTTTGGAACCATTTCTGTTTTGTTTTCACTGTTTCCCCAAAACAAAATGAGATTTATTACACTTTTCAAATCATTTTCTCAAAACAATTTCAAAAGTTTCTCTCTCCTTCAGACATGATGTGACTGCTACAGTAAAATGATTTGACTGCTACAGTGAAAAATGTCTTCACTAAAAAACAAATAAACATCACTTCCTCTTTCAATTTTTTCCTTCAAAAATACATTTTTCTAACACCTTTAAACATGATTTGACAGCTACAGTGTATTTTGTCTCCTTCCAAAATACAAACAAACATTACTTTCATTCTCAAATTATTCCCCGAAAACATATTTCCTCAAAATGAAATCAAAATAAGATCCAAAACGCTTCCAAACATTGTCTGGCTCTTTTTTCCTCATAAATACATGTTTCCCAAAAACATTTTATGTTTAGTCCCTATACGTCTTTTCTTTGTCTGCACTCCCTACTTTTAACTTTCACTTATACTTCACTCCCTAGTCACTTGAATTTACATGTTTTCCCCTCGATAATTGATTTTGTATTTCTTTTTTCTTCTATATATTACTATAATTATAACCAAACACTCCATATCCCTACTTCAATCAATTATTTTAGTTCCCAAACAACTCCAAAAACGCAAGTAAAAAAAAAACGAGATTTTTTTTCCACATTCTCATCATCTCTACTTCTTTTCATTGTATTCTTCTTCCTCTTCATCTTCCTCCAATTCCCTTCGTCGCGAACATTGACGCACACAACGACGATACTTTTTCGGTACATAACATATACGTTTGTGCAGAATGTTTAAAATTTTAAATTTATAAATAATTAGTAGCCATTACTTGGCATTAAAACATGTGTAAAAACATCAATAAACTAAATTCATACGGATTTATATGGTTAATAAATATGTAGAATTTATATATATATATATATATATTCTACATATTTATTAACCATATAAATCCGTATGAATTTAGTTTATGGATGTTTCTAAACATGTTTTAGAGCTATGTAATGGCTACTAATCATTTATATATTAAAAAATTCTTAACTTTCCGCACAACCGTATTCCTAGAGTACCAAAAAAGTATCGTCGCTGTGTGCGTCAATGTTCGCGACAGAGGAAATTGGAGGAAGAGGAAGAGAAAGAGGAAGAGAGGAAGGAGGAAGAGGAAGAAGAAGAAGAAGAAGAAGAAGAAGAAGAAGAAGAAGAAGAAGAAGAAGAAGAAGATGATGATGATGATGAAGAGAAGAAGAGATGATGAGAATCTGGGAAAAAAATTATCGTTTTTTGCCTATGTTTTTTGAGTTTTATTTTTTGGGTAAACTTTGGAGTTGTTTGAGAATTAAAATAATTGATTTGAGTAGGAATATGGAGTGTTTGGTTATAAGTAAAAAAAATTAAAAAAAAAAACCAAAAAAAAAAAAAAAGAAAAGAAAAACAAAAACAAAACAAAAATTAAAAAAGAAAAAATAAGTAAATAAATTTATATGTATAGAAAACCCGGTTTTGGTGAAACACACTTTTACGGGGAAGTAGCACTTTTGTAAGTGGAAAATAAGGGTTGTATTATTTATATAAGTGAGGGGCATTCCCGACTTTTCGTGTGAGGTAGGTAGTGAAGTATAAGAAAAAGTTAAAAGTATGGAATGCAGACAAAGAAAAAATGTATAGGGACCGGAAAGAAAAAACGTTTTTGGTAATAGGTATTTGCGAGCAAGAACCTCATTTTAAAATTAATTGGGGTTTTTTCTTTTTGTTTCCAACTAAAATATGAGAATTTGCTAGCTGATCAATTCTCCTTCAACTGACTACTGACTAAAATTTGTAAACCAAATAAGTTTTATATGCAAGGTAGTTTATTTACCAACAAGACTAGCTTATGATGCTCATGAACATCATCTTGCATGTTGGTGGTCCAATCCGAGGAGTGTTCGGAGAAGAGGAATTCTAGTATACATGATAATGATAAGATTTTGTCTTTTGATTAATTGCAATGGATTAATTAGTTATATAGCTTGGAAAAGGCTAGCTAATGTACTAGATTTTCTAATCATGTATTCAAGTTTATTCATGTAGCTTAATGTTAATTGTCCTAATATAATTTTATTATTATTATAATTTTTTCGGAATTTCACGAGGTTCAAGAAAAAAAACAAAACAAGTATACATGTATAAAGAATCATGGATCCACATTTTAGAGACTAATACATTGACATAAACAAATATTCAAATATTGTTGTGATGGAATTTATTATTGGAAATGAATGAATGATGGATAAATTAAAAGGGTTGAGAGGGGAGTTTTTGGTCTTTGAGAAAATGATTAACTAGTTGAAGTGCTTGCTTCGGCTTAAATGTTGGGACCTGGTGTCCTGCTCCTCTCACTGTCACGAACGTCAATCCTTCATACTCAACCGTCCATCCCCCAACCTATACATACATTATACCATACATCATATATATATATATATATAGGACCACCATTCATTAAAGCCTGTCTTAATTAGCTACATTCACAAAACTATACATATATAAATAAATAATTAATTATATTAATGGAATTATACGAACCTGCTTCTTGTATGTATACCAAGGACTCCAATCCTGTTTTATATGTAATCCCAACTTCCTTAGAGAGTATCTTGTTGCTGTCACTGGAACTCTACCATCTGTATCTCCACTATTTTATATTCATCATAAATAATTATTAATTCATCTACTGCCAATAATTATTAATAAAAGAAAATGTTACTTACACTAGTTCATCTCTTTAACTAGTAATTAATTACCTGAAAACCCAAACTCGTTGATTCTCAGCTATAAGTTTGCTAATTATCGGGAGTATGGAAATAGGCGCGTCATTCCAGAATGTAATATTATCACTGCATTACATTCATTCATAATCAGTTAATTAATTTTGGTATATTATTGGATATATTTCTTTTATTTGATTTTTAATTTATTTTTAATTTATGAAAATCGGCAATATTAATTACCTGCAATGTGTCCATGGATAAGGAATTTTGGTGACATTAGCATGAAGAGCTTGTTGAACATCAGGCCTATTCATATACAACTCAGTATATTCTGACGCGCAAGGATCGTATCCCGATAATTGCCTTCTAATACGCCTTCCATCCTGTAAATTAATTAATTCATAACAACTTCAAATTAGAAAGAATGAATTCCGACTTAATTATATATAAGTCTTGTCTAATAACAAGAAATAAAGAGGAATTAATTATACATTTAAAAGGTAATAAAACTCACAGTATTGGATATTATAAGTCTTGGCACGCGTGAAAAGGGTCTCGCAGTGGTGGTGGAATTTGTATCGATACACGTCGGAGCATATAAACTATACATATCTATAATATCATAAACATCAAAATATTTGTCGAGGGCAGCGTTGCAATCTGTGGTTAAGTTAGCAATGCTGAAATTGCATTTTTTCTGTATTTCCCTGTATAATGCATCCGATATAACTGCATGGTCCCATGCATAGTCTATCAACCCTTTTTGGTCCGTCTCGTCGTCCAAAACTGCATTTCCTATCTGTACGAAAATAAATAAATATGCATGGAAAAATTAACATTAATTATCATAACTAATCGTGTATAAATTATTATTTTTTGTTTGAAAAATATATTATAAAAAGATTCATATGCTTCATAATTAGTAGACGGTGATTAGAGAAATCGCACCATAATGCCCTTGAGGTTAATATAGTCATCTTCAAGTGCATTCTTGTTTTTGTCTATGACAAGTTCTGCAAGCTGAGGCACATAGTGCCCTGAAAACGATAACCGTGTAAACGAAATAATCAATTGTTGTAACTGATTAAACATCTGACAAAACTAAATTATAAAAGTTAAAAAAAAAAACATACCAGCATAACTTTCACCGGCAATGAAAAAGTCATGGGATTTAAATTGTGGAAACCTTCGGAACCAGCCCACCAAGAAGTTATATGAATCCAGAGCTAATCATGTAATTAGAAAATAGTTAATGAATTAATTAGATAATAATGATTATTTGTAATTATATTTAGAAGAATATAATATAATCTTGAAATAATAAGCATTAAAATAGTACCTGTGATAGTATCACCAAGCTGTTTAATATCACTAGTTGTGTTTGTGTATGAAAATCCAACACCAACAGGGGATTCCAAAAATAGTAAGTTCGCCGCTGCACAAGAAATTGAAAAAAAATAATTAATTGAATAAATATAATTGAAGGCGAACGTAAACACATACGATGTTTAAATATTTACCTTTGTTCCAAGTGTTAGTATTAAACTTAAGTTGTGGTTTATTTCCCTTTTGAGGAAAGAAAGGTCCTAACTCCTCTGATTGCCCGAACCCTATCGATGAACATCCAGGACCTGAAAATATTTTACATTTACATCATTTGTTCAGCATAGTTATTAATTACATCACTTTTTGCATATTTTTATTTATTTAGTCTATTATTAATCTATAAGGAAAAAAGGACCAAGCGACCATCGGGCACTACAAAAAATACCGATAGGGTGTCACTAATTTTTATATAGTGAACTGACAGTAAAAAAATGATTAAAATGACTATAAAAAGAGATATTAGCGACAACAACAAAAACAATTGTCACTTAATATATGCATTTATTGACATTTTTTTCATGTTGTCACAATTAGAGTGTCGGTGATGCGATTTTTTTTCTATAGTGGGGTGCGTTGGGCCGTCCGATTGTAGTGAAGACAATTTAAGTTCATAAAATGAGTTTATAGGAATTATGGAATCTAGATGATATATATATATAAATATATATATGTATATATATATATATATACACACACACAAAAGACATCACATGTGCCTTTGTTTGGATTAATATTGGGTATTTTCGAAAAATAAAAATAAATTTAATGTTTCCGTGGCCATAACAGTTTCTTCTTTGGCAAAACAAAAAAAAAATGTATTTGATGGAAAAACTGAATAATTATAACATATATGTGCTTCTTTTCTACAATGATTATTTTTGTATAAGTATTTGACACATGAAATGAAAGTAGATAAAGGTAAAAATGCATAGTGTGAATTATGAGTTTTTTCCATAGAATAAGTAATATACAGCAAGTACGCTCCACACACAAGAATTGTGTTATTTGTTTAATTTGATATATAGAGAGTAGTTTCGCCTACAACTAATACTTCCAACACAACATTTGTCATTACCTAATAGATAGAAGAATCTTTAATATATAGAATGTTCCGCTAACTTACTTTTAAAAAAACCAATCTAAATTCAACACAAAAGACAGCTAAATTTAATGGAGTATTATATCAAAATACAGATAATTGACTTTAAAAAATTAAATAGACGTATAAATGAATTTACATATATGATTTTTGAGTTATAGTTAATTTAGTCTGTGCTGGCATAGAAGATCATATTCATACTAACTGGTCTCTCTATTTTTTCTTGTAATTCACTTATCATGGAAGTCAAACCCAAGAATTCATTTAGTGTTTCAGCAATTGTACACATATATATGTATGTATGTATGTATGTACGTGGGTGTGTGTGGGCTACATAGTAAAAGTATAATATAATGTGAATTATATTGCATATATATATATATAAAAAAAAAAAAAAAAAAAGGTTACCGAATTAATAAAAATTGAAGCATAGATACATAGATAGATACATTAACATACCTCCATTAAGCCACAAGAGGAGAGGTTTGGTGTGAGAATGAGTGGTGGCCTCAAAGAACCAATAAAACAGTGCTCTGCCATGAGTTATGTTAACATTTACATAACCTGCATACTGCTTGAAACCCACTGGTGGTTGCCCCGGCAGCCGCCACACTCTGTCCGCTTCTTGCTGCTCCGGTACGGTGGTTGCCGCCGCCGCCGCCAACCCAACAGCAATTATTAACACAATAACATGATGAATTAAACAACCCTGCACCACAACATTAATATTGCACATCTCTCTATATATCTCTCTCTCTCTAAAGAAAATATATATATTGATTGTAAGTTGTAATTGTATTTGGAGGGTTGGAGGTTAGGTGTATTAATAGTAGAGTAATGTGTGAGAAAGGAAGTTAGGAGAGAGAGGGACAAAAATTAGGACAGATATTGAAATGGGTGTTGTAACGATAATTATTCCTTTACATAAAAATAGGGTATATGGATCCCGAGGATTTCGCACTTTCTATTCCCTGCCTCTTTGGAAATATCTCTTTTGGAAGTTCTCTCTCTAATATATCATCTACTACTCCCTAGAGAGAGAGACAGAGAGAGAGAGAGAGAGATGATGGAGACTTGCTTGGTATGATGGCAAAAGGAGGGCAGTTTTGGACTTTGGAAATTTTCTCTCAGTCAATTGCTTTGCCTTCAATATTTTCTTTACAAATTTTATTGTCCATGACACTTAATTTTCGAATTGCATTAATGAATTGCAGCTATATTATTTTAATTTTTACCTTAATTCCCCAAATCTAATTATGATTGTCCTAATTTCTAGTTTTTTCCTATTATGTGCTTGACTCGCACGTGTTTGTTTTTTGACTATATTAGTCAAAAATCATATTAATATCCTGTTGGCTGGATATTATTTCCACTATCAATGATTATTAGGGTAAATTACAAATACCCCCCTGAGGTATGGTTAAATTACAAAAAACCCCCTCTTGTTTGGATAATTACATCTACCCCCCTCAACTATGATTTTTTCTTACCTTCATAGTGCCAAATTCAACATAGTCATCTAGATTCCGTGAAATGTGCTCTAGTTTGTACTCTTTGTGTAAAAAATACAGTTTTCGATGCACCACAAACTGATATATACAAGCTAAAAATCACATATTATGGTCATCTTGCTTCATAATGTAGAGTTTGAATGGGATAAAACGGGTACAAAAGTGATAATATTCCATATAATCTCGAAGATTCCACTAAATTTGATGAGTTGAGGGGGGTGGTTGTAATTATCCAAACAAGAGGGGTGTTTTTGTAATTTGGTCATACCTCAGGGGGTATTTGTAATTTACCCATGATTATTATTATCCGCATTCCGCCGAACCTTTAAAATCTAGAGATGATTTCATAAAAGCCCTTGCAACATTGACTTGTTTTCAAAAGGAACATTCAACTTGTTTTGTTTTGCAAAAAACATTAAACAAAATCCGCAATTTTGTTGTGTTGATCAGTAAAAAAGGTAATGATATTTTGTTTGCTGGTCAACTCAAAAAAAAAAAGTATTTATAAATAAGTCCATCAATGGTACTTATTCATAAAGAGATCCAGATAATAAATTCATTTACAAATAAGTCCATACATGGTCCAGATTTTTGTGAAAGACTAAAATAACCCGATCTCTTCCTTAAAGATTGAGATGAGTCAATGTCTCATAGTTTAATATGCTCTAATTTCATCCATTAATTTAATTTAACCTCACTGACCCCAAATTTCATAAATTATTCAATTTTGACCCAAAACACATTTTTATGGACAACTTCGTCCGTCACCGCCGTTGACTTTTTTTTCTTTTTCCACCACCGGTTTCCGGCATTGACCGGCGGTCAACGCCGGTCTCCGGTGTTCACTTTTTCGATTTTTTTTTCTTCTTTCTTTCTGTAACATCTCTTTTTCGTTTAAACAACAATATTGCTGTGATTGACAGTAATATTAACTATATTACTGTTAAACACAGTAAAATTAACTATACTACAGTTTAACACAGTAATATTGCTATATTAATCTCTAGCACAATAATATTAACACAACAAAACTCATTATTATTGTGTAATAGAATAATATTACTATGTTGACCGTTCAACAAATGTAAACATAATAAAAAGTCAAAAGAATTAATATTACTGTGAGTGACAGTAGTATTACTATAACAACAGTAATATTACGGTCAACCACAGTAATATTACAATAATAGATAGTAATATTATTACGTTACTTCGTGAATAACTCAGACAAACAAAAAAATCCAAACAAAGTAATAATATTGATGTGATTGACAACAATATTACTATAACAACGGTAATATTACAATCAACCACAATAATATTATTGTGTTTACAGTAATATTACAATAATAGATAGTAATATTATTATGTTACTCCGTGAATAACTCAAACAAAACAAAAAACCCAAAAAAATAATAATGTTGATGTTGTTGACAATATAATTATTGTGTTTACAGTTATTTTACTGTCAACGACAGTAATATAAGTACGTTGACTTGTCAACAAATCAAACATAACAAAAAATAAAAAATAATAATATTACGTAATTTACTGTCAACGGCAGAACAATTACATAAATGTATTGTCAACTGCAGTACAATTACGTTAATTAACTGTCATTGACAGTATAATTACGTTAATTTACTGTCAGTGACAGCACAATTACAATCAATGTTTAGCGGCGAACGGAAAAAAAAAAAAATCAACGCCGGAGACTGGCGGTCAACACCGGAATCCGGTGGCGAAAAATACAGACCAGGAGAAAAAAATCGAAAAGTCAACGCCGAAATCCGGCGGCAAAAGAAAAAAAAAATTGAAAGAAAAAAGGTCAAAATTGGATTGTTGTGGTCAAAATTGATTAAATTGGGTTACAATTAAGAATTGGGTATAAAGGGTTGGGGATAATTTTGCTATATACATGAATATTTCCTTTATTTATAATAAATATTAAATGAATGAGCTTATTGGTGAAAGAGATATAACCCATAAATCTATAATAATAAAGATGATTGGCTAGGGACCTATACACAAAAACCAAAAAAAAAAGAAAATGCTATTTGCGGTCACAAAATTGCTATTCGCGGTTTCTAACAAAACCCCCCAAAACTTTTAAAAATATCAAAAAACCCCCCAAAACTGCAAATAGCAAAAAAAAAGAAAAAAAAAATCGAAAATTCGAAATCAAGCTTGAAGAAGGGTTGGGCTTCGATTTTTTGATGTAATTTCGACTCTTTTATGTGTAATATGCATTGGGTAGGTCGATTACGGAACCAATTTCATGTTAAAAAGCCCTACAAATTGATTTGTAGGGCTTTTTTTTCGCAAAAAAATGGTCGAACGCCCAAGATGGGCGCCCAAGCCGTGTACGAACGCCCAACTCGGGCGCCCAAATGCAGCTTGCACGCCCAACTTGGGCGTGCACTGCATAAATGGGCGCCCAAGTTGGGCTTTTAGGCGTTTTGGGGGGGTTTTTGGATTTTTTTGGAAGTTTTTGGGGTTTTAGTGAAATAAAATGTTTTTTTGGGGGGTTTTGTCAAAAACCGCAAATAGCAATTTTCAAACCGCAAAAAGCAATTCCCAAAAAAAAAGGGGGTACTATGCTATGAACCTCTCAAATGAAACTCAATTTGAATTAAATGACAAGTTCAAATTCATTTTTTTAATTAAATCCTTAGTTTGAAATAATATATAAGCCGCATCCCTATTTTTTTTCTCAATCTTGCCCTTATACCCTAAATTTTCTAACCCATTCACGTTTCTCCAATTCAGATTTATTTCGTTATTTTTGTATTCTTTCACGTTCTTTCTCTCCATCTCTCTCACACGTTCTTTGCATCTTCTTTTCACTCTCGTTTCATTTCCCTCTCTCACCTGTCTATCTCTATATCTATCTCTTGCTTTCTTCAGTATTAGCACAAGGAAGGGGCTGTAGTGGACGAGGCGACGGGCGGTCGTGGTGGTTGAGGCAGCGGCAGAGGGTTGTGGTGGTTGAGACGACGGCGAGGGGCTGTGATTGTCGAGGCGGCGGCGAGGGGCTGTGATTGTTGAGGCGTCGTCGAGGGGTTGTGCCGTTGTGGTAGTCGAGGCGGCGGTGGGGGGTTGTGGTGGTCGAGGCAGCGGCGTGGGATGTGGTTACGATGGAGATTTGATTGAAAGTATATTTTTTACCCTTTGCATCTGATTTTCTTGATCTTCAAGAGATTGTGCTTTATTGGGTTTAAAGTGGTAAATCTAGGTTTCCCTAAAGTTAGTAGGTGACTACGGTTGCGACGGCTGCGGATGTTGGCTGCTAGGGCTTGACGGCTGATGCGTTGACTGCTAGAGTTGGCGAGGATTGGGTGTTGTTGGTTGCTAGGGTTTGGTCGTACATCATAGTATACCATAGTGCATCGTGCTATACCATAGTCTACTACATTATTGACAACATATAAAATCAAAAAAAAATTAAAATATATGTCGATTGAATTAAAAAAAACAAAAAACACGTTTTTTTTTTTTTTTGTAATTTTCAATATTAATATGTAGATTTTTTTTTGTAACGGTAGTGTGAACTATAGAACAACATAGTACACCATTGTATACTATAGTACACCATAGTATTTTGTAATATCTGCTGAATTATTTAACGAAAAGGAAAAATATTTTTGCACAAAATGAAGAATTGGAAGAAGCGCAAGCGTACGAGTTTAAAGAGGCTATTCAAGTTTTCTTTGGAGAAGAAAGGCTTGAATCTAATATTTGAGATGTCAATAGTTTGGAATTGGAAGAAAAGAAAACGGAAATTCGTTAGACAAGTCGAATTTCAAGAATCCCGAAAGTCCCGTATGATTCTGGCAGAGTTTACCATTCGGCTTATAACTCTCCCATATGACATCCAATTTAGAAGATTCAAATTGCTATGAATAGCCAACTGGGAGTTCCACAACTTTCATGTTTTGAGAGGAGAGAGATTCGAAGTCTAACAGTGTCGTAATTGAGCATGAAGTTCATGCACGTGCACAGCCAATTGTCTACGCGAGATTAGAAGGGTGATCGAGAAGCCGACTTGATGTTCAAGTCACTTAATTTAATTATGCACGTTTTTATTTTAGCATTTATTATGTTTTTATTATTTTAGAGTTCTTTAATGGTTAGGATTTGCTTATTTATTTATTTCGTTATTATAGTTTAGGTAGGGGTCATTTTCCTTGTGAAAAATGAGTCTTTTTAGACCTTATAAATAGGTTGCCAATTTGGCTTATTTTGAGAGATCAATTCTCTTCGCTGTTCTACAGCAAATTTCGGGATAAAGAATGGTATTAATTTTTTCAATATTCCTCTTATGTATTTGGTATAAATAATGTTAGGGACATTTATTACATTTCATGCTTATTGTTATGCTTTCGTAGGTGAAGTTCAGGTATCTAACCATTAGCATTCATCACGTGTGCTTATAAATGAGGATATACCTGCAATCAACGAGTTCAAATCGAGGTTACAATTTTATATTAAATATATTAATTACATTGTTTTTTAATTTATTTTGGTCATTACGATTTATTAGCATGTAACTTTTTATTTTAGTCTCATTCAGGGTAAACCAAATAGTGGTCAAGTGATAAGTCAAATATCGTCGCAGTCTTCTTACTCGATGGAAGATGATTTCATACGTAAGACTGTCAGAAAAAATTTGGACGAATTGAGTGACACAAATGAGGTAATAACAACGTATTTGCTAAATTATTTATTCGTACATTTTTAGTAAAATAATAATAGGAATCAATTTTCAAAATTGATTATAACTATATTTAACTGTTGTTTATTTTCACATTTTAGCCTTGCAAATATGTTGTACTGGCCACTATTAAGGGTCTTGTGAAAACATCAAAGTGGTGGTACAATGATTGCATTAAGTGTAATAGATCTGCTAGACAAGATTCAAAAATATGATATCGTCACGTTTGCATAGCTCATTGGCCTACTGCTAAGCCAACGTACGTAATATTTTTTTCATTGGGTTAATTCTAATACTATTCAACAAAAACATTTCATTGAAATTTTGTTATTCTCTCTAGTTATAAAGTTGAAGTCATTGTCATGGACGATACAAATGCAGCTTCGATGATTGTATTTAGGAGAGAAGCTGAAAGGATGCTAGATATTTCCGTAGAAGTATTATTTCAAACAGTACAAAACAGGGTATATTGATCAACCACTCATCATTTTTTCTCTCTAAAATATACATTTATTTAAAATAACCAACTAATTTCGTATTTTATCATTTATTTGTTTTTAACACTGTGAAGGGAGAAGAACCTGTGGAGTATCCTATGAAACTTGAGGGGTTAATTGATCGAAAAATATTATTCAAAAAATTGCTATCAAGGGTGATAATGTTGCCAATGAAGATCATAAAACCTACAATATTCAAAAAGTTTGCACAAATGATACTATCATTGCTTTCTTTTTGAAGCATTACGAAATGGATGCGCTATTGATAATTAACTTTAATATAAGTCTTTTTTATATTTTAATATGTGGTTTGTAATGTGTATGTATTTTATAATATTGCAGAAACATGATAATGGTTCATCGTCGCTGAGTGTCAATTATGACAACGATGGGTGTGTCTTCTCATCACAGGTGGATTAAACAATTTTTTTTGGTTAATTGTTCATATGTTGCACGTAAAAGACACAAATACACAAATATTTTACGTAATTCTTTTCTAATTTATAGGACTCTGGAACGTGTTCTAATTTTAACGATGGCGTTGTAGATGGTGATAACACAACTAATGGTATTGTGTATGATGATTTCAATGCTATTACTCCAATGAAGCGATCCAACGATTGTATTTTGGATAGTATTCTCAATGATCCTACCGTCGAGCAATCATCCACCAAATTATTAAAAAATATCAAACAAGAGAAAACGGAGCAATTTATTATTTAAACTTATTCGTCATTTTTTGTTATTCATTTCGATTTTTCTTTGATTTTGTATTTAGAGGCACAATATGTTTTTCTATTTGAGACAGTATCCTTAATATTTTTGCATACAACTTATTTCAATAAAGTTACATATGTTTTTTGATACGGCAAACGAATTTATTTATTTATGTCAAAATGAATTATGCATATAAATAAAATTGTTTATATTTGAACATTAATTGTATTGTTGTTTACCAAACATGTATACTTCATAACGTTTTATGGATATGAGTAAATTTTAAAGTATAAATACATTTTTCTTTTATGTTTGCCATTTTCGTTGCATTCTGTTACAAAGATTATGAGTTGCCATACGAAAGAGAGTACCCATATATATAACATTGTTATATTTACATAAATATTTGTATGCATAAATATAATAATATATTATATTCTACGATCCACATAATATATCTTATGAAACATTCACGTATGAATCACATTAATCACTCATGTGTTAATAAATTTTAAAATAAAAAGGATGAATTAATACACATGATTAGTAACTAATAAAAATACCAGTGAAAATGCGTTTTATAATTATATGTATTAAATTAAAAATAATAAATTATTATAACATGTTTAGTAACCAACTTATTCACACGTATATGCCTTTTCAATGTGGAAATTAAATATTTTATATTCTACTATAACCTATTAATATTTATGTTCTTTAATATCACATTGTGTTTATGGTCTTAGTATTCGATATTTTCATACACATATACATTATTTAAGGCAAATATATTGATCATCTATATAAGATTTTTAGCATTTTTGTATTAACTTTGACATTAATTATGAAATTCGTGGACTATAATAATTAAATATTGATATGAATATAGAGTGTATATTTTCTAAATTTATTTTAAATACTCATATATTTTGAAATACTTTGATTATAGAAAGAGTATTAATTTATGTAAGGTTAACTTAAATCAATGATATTTTTAAAATATTACCATATACCAGTTATTCATAGATTACCGCTCATTTTAAAATTTGAATTTTGAATTTTTAATCTACTTTCCAAATTACGCTTACAATCCATTCTATATAATCTACCCAACTCAATGTTATTTTCAATACTCGAGCCACATACTTCAAATTGTTGTGCGTAAATGTTTTCACTCCAAAATTATTGATTTTATATTTTTTAATCGTTCTTTCACTCCACATTTCTTTACGCACATCATTGTACTGATTTTAGTACCCCCCCCCCCCCACACACATTTTTTTAATATTACAATCCCGAATCCAAATTCGTTCGACGGAAAAATGGAAGTTGAACCAATATTATGCGTACCTTGCAACAACCATTTTGATCGCACTTCGGATCCATGTATGTGTATTTCATGCAGATAATCTATCAAAGTCGAACCGTGCACGGGGCCATATTTTATATGTGGTGTAGTTGAAACAGAAGATTACAAAACTTTTTTCAATTGTGGGTTTTGTGAATGTGTGTTTACATATTACATGTGTATATCGTTGAATGAACGTCGGCACTTCGGCTCTGTATGGAGGTGTGGTCAATGCGATTGGTGTTTTAACATGACGATGTATCAACCATTTTCTAAAGAAAATGAATTTCATTTTGATGACGATGTAACTAACATTAATGCCTCACTCATCTACTTTGAGAGAAAGTTTACGTTCAAAGATCTCCATCAGAAGGTAATATAATTTCTTAATGTGAAATTTTTATTAAATGTTATTATAAACTTATCATTATATTTAATCTAATTTTTTCATTTGCATACGTTGTAGTATATACGCAAATCTTTCGATAAGAATCATGGGTTGATTGGCAAAAACTACATCGATGTTGAATTTTACGGTGGTATAACGAGGAATATTAGAGTACGTACAACAAGAAGACGTAAAATACCTAATGTCTACCTCACTATTGGTTAGAAATCGTTTTGTTCATCCAACAATATGGTTATTGGCAATACATATTAGTTTGCATCTGATAGTACAAGAAATGTAATTATTGTCGCGAATGTCGATTATATTATTATGTTTTATCTTTAAATTGTATTATCAATAAATTAATTACTTATTCAAAAATATTCCGTACCAATGTTTTTTTTAAGAATCGTCATTTTTATATAATATTTTGTATCAATATTTAGTCAAATTGTGCATTTGCATAAAATTATTATTATTACAAAACAATCCCTGTATACTATTAAATTAACACAAAACAATCCATGTATAATATCATTATTATTAACAAAAAACTCACGTGTCCTAAAATTAATTATATAGGAATTTTCATATATTTTTCTTAATCATAAAATTCAAATACATATTATTTAGGTTATTTACTAATTAAATTGATTAATTAATGATGTATACATAAATTTCCTTATTTAATACATTGTAGTATCTTTTTGCTACGTATCGAATTCATGTAATTATGCCACATTTCCAACTTTCCAAATTTATGTCCAATTTAAATATTCGTATTATATGAATACTTACATAATTACCCTATACAAATAACATATATCATTCATTAATGGATTCTTACGTAATTACACCTTATAAAATAATATATATCGTTGATTGCTTGATTTCATACCTTATAAATCTATCAAAATCTATAATTAATTGTTATTATAATCCACTAACTATGGAAATATGTCAATTAATAAATTCTAAACAAATCTTTCTTCAATAGTTGTATTATATGAATATATTTTTCTTGAAAAGGCGAAATCCCTCGCCCCCAGGGCCCCCATCCCTTGGCCCGACAAGGATTGATGGAGGAATGTAAATCATGGTAACTCAACGGCCCGTTAAGGTAGCATACCCGGACCTGGTGCCCACAAGGAACCAACCCTCATTGGAGTTGAAATTCCCACACTACGGCTGCCAGGATTCGATCCTTGGACCTTGCACCAACTTACCACCTCCGGAACCAGTTGAGCTACACCCATGCGGGCATGAATATATAATACATGTGTGTTCATCCAACTACATCTCCATCACTCACAATTTGACGCTTGGATTTGCAAAAAAGAAAAAAGAATTACTACAAAATATGGTTTTAGAGAATGTCAACCCATCGTTTATATGTATTACGTTGTCTGCGGATTACAAAAAAAGAATGGTGAGAAATATATTTTTGTAAACATTGTAATTTTAATATCTATTTGTAAACATGCGTATTGATATACATCATACATCGTCTTATTGTTTCTTTACCGTTTGATTATGCAGGAATTGCCATCTGGATTTATTGAGCCGTACGAAGATTTATTAACTACTACCACTGAAAAATGGCTGAAATTTCAATCGGGTAAAAAGATGCGCGTGTTGGTTGAGAAGCAACCATTGATGGCACGTCTTACTATTTCACGAAAGGGTGGAGATGGTTTGTCGTAGACATGAAATTAAAACGCAAAAATGTACTTATGTTTACATTTGTAGGTAATAATACGTTGAAGTGAATGCTTTCACAATTCCGGGACAACCAAAGATCGAATTCGGCGGTCCTGCCGGGTTTGACCAGTCATATAATATGCCATTAAAAGTCATTATTGCAGACGATAAGGATGAGGTTGAAACAAATGATTTTGAGGTTTCAGTCCGAAACAATAACAGTGAAGCTAATCTTAGATTTATCAAACTACTGAAGAAACACTGCGTGCAAAGATTGGGACTACATCGCAACAAAGTCCACATGCGGAGTTGCTCATAAGGGCAAAGCTTATTTTATGGGACGAGGCTCCTATGATGCATAGATACTGTTTTGAAGGCTTGACAAGACAATGAAGTCAATATTACAAGTTGACTAACCCTTTGGTGGTAAGGTGCTTGTTCTTGGAGGAGATTTTAGGCAGATTTTACCAGTTATGTTCAAAGCATCAAGGCATGACATAGTACATGCTACGATAAACTCCTCTCCGCTGTGGAATTTCTGTCGTGTCATGAAGTTCACTATGAACATGAGATTGCAATCATTCTCTTCTCCATCTAACATGGATGGGGTAAAAGAATTTGGAGACTGGATACTGAAGGATGGTAATGGGGAGTTGGGGAAGAAAATGATAGTGAAGCTTCGTGTTACGTGGTAATTTGAGCAAAAAAACATAGTTTGAGAATTAAGAAGAAATCGAGAGATGTGAATTCAGAGAATTAAATTAGGAGAAAAATTAGAGAAGATAAAAGAGAGATAATTGATTCATAAACTTCATAATACTTCTTCGATCAAATCTCCACATTTACATAATTTATACTACTTAATAATAGAAATATAACTACCCACTAAAAGCATGTAGTGCGTGCTCCTAATTTCCAAGTGCAAGCTACTCTTGCAACTAACACCTATTTTCATGCAATTAATTTAAAACTACCCACTAATTCCTAATTTGACTAATTCTTTCTACTAATTTAATAATTAAACGTATCATTCTCGCCCACTCGAAATATCCTATCCTCAAGGATTTAGTCTTGATACGTGTATGGGATCATTTTGCGAATTCAGTTGGTTGGGTGATCCATCAATTATTTGAGAGAGTTGCTCGAACTCTTCACGATAAATAGCATCCGTGAGCGTTTGTTTCATGAAACGAGTGAGGGCTTCGGAAGGATCATCGAATTCGGTAGGGCTAAAAAGCTAGAGCAACGCCTTAGTAAAATCTTCCCCTGCCGACGAGCCATTGAACCCAATTAACCGGCGATTCTGTTCCAAAGTGAGTCCTTCCAAACGAAATGAATCGAGGTGCACCTGCTGATCTTGGGCAATACATTGAAATTCAAAATATTATTTGGCTAGGAAAATCCATTATGTTGCGTTTTCCGCGGGGACTTTTGGAATTTGTTGTTTGAGGTTTGTATTTGGGGCAGGGTTTAGAGTTGAGTGTGTTGTAGGTATATTTATTTTTTGCTTGACTGGTAGTGATGTTTCTCCCACAACAAAGGGGTTGACATCATTTTCGGGTTGGGAAGAGGCTCTTAGAGCTCGAAGTTCGGTGAGAACAACTTGGAGGGTGTTGTGTATTTTGTCGAAATTTGATTCGTGTCGAGCTAGGGTTTCAATAAACTCAGCACGAAACTCAGAATCTGATTGGTTACGTGCCTCCATGGAACGTAACGGCTCTGATACCATTGTTACGTGGTAATTTGAGCAAGAAAATATAGTTTGAGAATTAAGAAGAAATCGAGAGATGTGAATTCAGAGAATTAAATTAGGAGAAGAATTAGAGAAGATAAAAGAGAGATAATTGATTCATAAACTTCATAATACTTCTTCGATCAAATCTCCACATTTACATAATTTATACTACTTAATAATAGAAATATAACTACCCACTAAAAGCATGTAGTACGTGCTCCTAATTTCCAAGTGCAAGCTACTCTTGCAACTAACACCTATTTTCATGCAATTAATTTAAAACTACCCACTAATCCCTAATTTGACTAATTCTTTCTACTAATTTAATAATTAAACGTATCACTTCGGTAGAATTCCCGATGACATGTTGATCGATGATTCAGAAGATCCATTCAAAGACCTATAGGAATTCGTTTACCCGGATTTGTTGAGTAACATGTATGATCCAGATTATTTTCAATGGTGGGCAATTCTTGCACCAACTAATGAATGCGTCGAGTCTGTGAACGATCACTTAATGCCTCCCCTTCCAGGAGAGGAGAAGGTGTACCTGAGCTCAGATAGTATGTATAGGGACGAGCAAACAACAGAGGATAATGCAAAAATTTATTCGACTAAATTCCTCAACACAATAAGATGCTCCGGAGGTCCTTCTCATGCGTTGAAGTTCAAGGTTGGTGAACCCGTTATGCTAATAAGAAACATAGATCAAGCTAGAGGATTGTGCAACGGGAGCAAACTTCAAATTATTAGAACTGGCATTCACGTTCTGAGTTGCAAAATTCTTTCCGGAAAAAATATCGGTGACATGGTGTTCATTCCTCGGATGACTTTAATACCATCTAACTCCGGACTGCCAATTAAATTTCAGAGAAGACAATTTCTGTTGATTGTTTCTTTGCAATGACGATCAATAAAAGCCAATGCCAAACTCTTTCGCATGTTGGTTTGTATCTTTCTAGGTCTGTCTTCAGCCATGGTCAACTATATGTTGCACTGTGAGCAGATGTGACATTAAGATACTCATCAAGTCGGATTCGGGAGAACTCACCAATGTTACTAGAAATGTCGTGTACAAGGAAGTGTTTCATCGAATTTGAAGGTACAAAATATTTTCATATTTATCACTTATCAGTTATTCATGTAACATGTTTTTTTTTAACAACTTATCCTTTGGCAGGTATTTCTTCTCTATATAATTTCCCCCATGCGATGTTATTTTCAGTCATGTCCCTAGGATGCTTAGTGCAAATCTTATTATCTTTAAGATTTATTTTTGACGATATACTAATATTTAATTCTTATATTGTAACTATGAAGAACATAACACTTATAACATATTTTTATCATTGTTGGTCGATTACATTTTGTACTTAAATTCAATGACCGAAATAATTGATATTTGCGTAAATTTGTTTTTCAGCACACATGTATTTTCAGTTGAAAATATGTCGCTCCGTGCATCGCACGGGTGAATACTAGTTAGTATGACACCAAAATAATATGATTGACATAATTATTTCCATGTATTGATAAATTAATATATTAATATTAATTAAAATTAAAAAAAAATATGTATATATATATATATATATATATATATATATATATATATATATATATATATATATTAGTTTTTATATATATTCAAATGAAAAAATTATGAAATATATATTAATTTATTAATATATTCATTTTATACAGATATCCCAAATTTTTGTTATTGAATGGATATTCGATATTCCAAAATATTGAAAATTAAAAATTAAAAAAAAAATAACCGTATTCCTTTATTTTAATATTTTAATATTTTAATATTTTAATATTAAAAATATATTTTATCTGAAAATTATTTGAATATTCATAAAAAAATTGAGTATCGTGAATTTTTTCAATAAATATATTTTGAAATATTGCCAATTTAAATAACATATTTTTTCTCGAATTTATAGAATATTAAATTTGGAAATAATATATATACACGTGGTAAATATTTAAATGAGTGTATAAATGTTAAATAGGAAATAAGTTAAATACATACCAAATTAAAAATGACAACTCACCAATTGAGGAATCCACCTCATCAATTGAACTCCAACTAAGCAATTTTGATGAATGACATAGACATTTACCACATGTCATTCATATAGGGCATAGATCCTCTTTTTATATTATATATAGATAGATTGCGAATACGCCGGTACACGGGTGAAATTACTAGTGTTTAAAAAAGTAAACAAATCTATAAAACAAAAAGTAAAAATACAAGTACCAATACAAGAACATAATAAAGAAAATGAGATTTCAATCATTTTTGGGCAAGTTGCAAGTGATGTTGTTGTGATCTTTGGAGTTAGATTTCCGAAGAAACGAACTAATACTCGGAACAATACAGTGGTTGGAAGGGCGATTAACACTGCCGTAAACAGCCATTTCAATTAAGTCAAGTTGTTCGTCGCTGAACGTAATGTCGCACGAGTAGCCTTTGAGCAGTTGTCGGGCAATGTCACTTTTGTCGGATTTCAACCTATTGACCCTGGTTTGAAGAATTTGACAGTTGGCTTCAACAGATTCGCCACCTTTTGAGAAAGGGGTAATATGGTCATACTCATAGCAGAGGCAGCCAATACATGTGTGGAGATTTTTGCAGACAATGTTACCAGCTGCATCCATTCTCCATCTCTCGGGATCTCTACCTGGAACTTGTCTTGCCTTTTCCCAGCATATTCTCTTTGCCTTTGAGTCGAACAATCTTGGTCTCTCCCTTCTTTTGCTACCACCTTCATCCTCCATTTTCAAACTTAGATTATTAAATCAAAATAATTTCAACATGACTTGACTTCAGTAAAGCAGTTACGAAACACGTATCAACAAAAATATGGGAGAAAGAGAGAGCTTAGGAGAAGAATGATTGATTCTTGAGAGAGCAGAAATATATGAGGACAAAGTCGAAGAAAATAGACACAAGCTTTGGTGCTTGAGTATTACGGGATCTATTGAAGCCTCAACTAGATTTCGTATATACTAATTGTCCAACTTCTGATAATCTGTCAGATCGAATGTGATGGTGATACATGTGCCACCGCATCCTTCAATTGGTACAAGTATCGAAAACACTTACCCAAAAACCAAAAAACCAAAAAAAAAAGACGAGTGTTAAAGTAGTACAAAGTGATACTTGCTACTGAGTAACATGAGGTATCTATCTCAAGTAATGGACAATTGCTCAATCAATCAATGGATAAAATGATCCTATATCCGGACTAAGGATTTAAGTACGAATAAGAAAGGGGAATGAATTTCACCAGTCCACTGTCGTAGAAATCCTAAATTCCGATGAAAAATTCTCGATCAAAAAACACAATAAAAATATCCAAGTGCAGCAGGTAAGTTTAATGCGAATGGCAAAAATTGATAAAACAAGACAAACAAAAGACGTCATTAAATTATGTGATGAAGCATGCCTTAAAGAAAAGAAAGACAGATAATAGTAAGGTTAAAGGATTGAAATAGAGGAATACATAATAAAAGAAGAAGAGTGGTGGTATGGAAGAAGTTGAGCATTTTAAGATATGGGTTGGGAGTTGAATCCAATTCCAGCATCTGCAGTGACAATATATATACAGCTGGTTATCCTAAAATTAATCTAATTAAACTTTTTTTTTTCTCTCTAATACTATAATTAATATATTTTGCACACATTTCACAAACCAACAATTCAATTCAAGAGGAATTCTTGAAACAGTCCAGCCTAATAATTAGCTATATCCACCATCCTTATTGACAGACATACTATGAATTTTATCTATCTAGCTTTAATATTCTGATGTTCTAAGATTCCTTTTGTTTTCACTGTATATTTGCGTGAGGGAAAAAAAAAACAGTAAAATTGATTAGTTAATTTTCAGTTGGATGAGAGATGGAGGAGGACATAAGCAATTAAGATTTGGAGATGTAATCATAATCTTACCGTGGTTTTTCAGGACGAAAGCAGAGTCACTTGGGTGAATTGGGAGATGGTGAACTCTTTCCCCCGCCAATGCTTTTCCGTCAAGTGGTGAAAATGAAATGGCGGCGGCGGCGGCGGCAGCAGCTATCAACTGCCGCCGGATAATTGCACTAATTATTTGTCGGCGACAGCGGAAATGGGAAGGAGGGCAAAGTTGTGATGGCGGAAGAGTGATATTATTAATGGTCGAAGTCGAACACAAGTGATGAAGATGAAGAACCCCCATACACAACAAACTGTGTTATTATCTGTATGACCCTTTTCGCCGGCTCAATGAATCAATCATGTGTTCGCTTCTCTTCTCTCTTGATTGCGCACACTACACATAATTGATTTGGCCCTCCTTGGAAATAAGGATACTATTCGATGCCATATTGTATTTTCTGTTATAAAATGGCCTATTTATCTAGCTATTTGGGTTGTGTTTGTGGAAATACATAAGAAAGTAAATAACAAGACAAACAGAGAAATAGAGAATGCAAAGAACAACAATCCGTAGAGAGAAAACGGTGGGTGTTTAGGAAAGGGGAGATTCTCATTTATATAGGTGTAATCTACCGGAAGTTACATAGGAGTTACAACCACTACAATGTGTGGAGATAATGGCGTAGTGGGAAATTGAGAATTTATAGTGGAAAATGTAGGTTACAACCTATCATGTGTTAGGATAAGAAGACCCATTTTTCCATATTATTTACAACACTCCCCATTGGGGATTCCTATCAAAATACTACTGTGCTTTTCATGCTGTCTCGTTAAAACTTTCTGAGTAATAAAAACCCAGTAGGAAAAACAACCTCGGTTAGGAAAAAAAGTACAACGCACAATCTTTCCAATCAGCAAGTGTTGCCTCGTTAAAACCTTGGCGAGTAACGAAAATTCCCGTAGGAAAAATAAACCTCGCACAAAGGAAAAAGACTAGAACAGATTACCCGGGTATCTTCTGGATACTGAGTACATATACCGTACTCCCCTCAAGTTAACTCCCCCTGATAGGTACAAGGGAGTGAGCTCGGATAATCTACTTAAGTCAATAGCCTTAACATGTTTTCAAAAGTTGACTTTAGGCCAAACTTAGTCTAAAAGTTGGAGCGGTTATCTCGAATTTTGATCTGTGGGATCATTATTTGTTTAAGATATTGTTGTTGCTGATTGAAGAAAACTTCAAAGCTATGTACTTGGAGTTGTCACTTTTAATGAAGCCCATCTTTATTTGCTCAGTGCATACTGTATTACTGTAAAATACAATCCCGTAGGATCTTCTGTGTTAGTTAATTCACAGAAATCTCGAACATGCCTAATCACGGCTTCAGGCCATGTGCATTCACTCATTATCTCGTGAAGCAAACATCATGCATGATTTGTTCTAGTGACAACTGAGGTACATTTCATAGAACCGCAAGACATAGCTATTTTCCCAATACTAAACCATGGATTGAGAACGAGCTTTGTATGGATATGACTTCTAGTCAATGCCAATATAAACCACAAGTTTCGCCTCATTCATTGGTGCATAGGGCGTCTCGGTAAGGTAAGATAAGTCTATCTAATAAATTTACCGAAAACGCTAAATCATATCGAGTACATAGAGTTAAGCATAATAATGCATATATTGCATTTACATATGACACTTCTGGTGCTAACACTTCCTCGTCCTTCTCCATGGGACGGGATGAATCATTTGACCTATTCCACTTTCAAACTCCCATAGGTGTTACTCCATAATTTCTCTTTATCCATAACATCCTCTCGATATAATTCGATTGACGGACATAAATATAATTGACATGATAAATTTTAAGTTGGTAGAGACAACAAATTAGTCTCATTGAGATCTTTGATCTTGAACTCAAATTTTCAACAATTGAGTTTATCTTACTTGATTTCTTCAAGAGTTCAAATCAAGTTCGCGTCCTTTACATAAATTGTAGTAATGGGAACACTCAAAACCAATTATTGTTCATATATTCTCTTCCGGAGCAATTACTCACTTAGGATATTATCATATTCTTTCGGAATATTTCAAGCCTCAATTTAAGTGAACGTCTCAGCCTAACTGAGTTTATGTTCCGTGGTCTGGAACTAATTGTTTCGGCGAAACATAGTCCTTCAGGGACTTTCATATAAATATTTGTATATAGATCCCCGTAAGATATTTTGTGACCACGAATTTAATAACATTCACCGTGAAAGAGTATACCTCTTTAAAATCAATCTCAAGATGCTGAAGAAATCCTTGAATTATGAGATGAGTCTTCGAGCTCCCAATCTCATTTGCCCATAAATCATTGTACTATGAGATGAGTCTTCTGGCTCCAAATCTCGTTCGAACTATGAGATGTCTTCTGGCTCCCAATCTCGTTTAAGCTATGAGATGAATCTTCTGGTTCCCAATCTCATTTGAGCTATGAGATGAATCTTCTGGTGTCCAATCTCATTTAAGCTATGAGATGAATCTTCTGGTTCCCAATATCATTTCATTGATTGAGCTATGAGATGTGTCTCCTGGATCCCAATCTCGTTTAAGCTATGAGATGAATCTTCTGGTTCCCAATCTCATAATTTGAGCTATGAGATGAATCATCTGGTTTCCAATCTCATTTCATTCCTTGAGCTATGAGATGAGTCTCCTGGCTCCCAATCTCGTTTAAGCTATGAGATGAATCTTCTGGCACCCAATCTTGTTTTAGTTAAGAGATGAATCTTCTGGTTCCCAATCTCATTTAACTATGAGATGAATCTTTTAGCTATGAGATGAGTCTCCTGGCTCCCAATCTCGTTTAAGCTATGAGATGAATCTTGTGGTTCCCAATCTCATTTCATTCCTTTGTGAGTACTCACTTATATTCCATGGGTGAAATTCAAGGAGTTGTAGGAACTACTAGTCTCTACACTCTTCATTTTATCAAGGAATCAAATTCAGCTCATATTGTTTTTTCTCATTTCGGCCTATCATCCCTTTGTTTACACTTATTTGATCGAGGTTATGTATCATCACTCAATAAAAAGTTCAGCAGTTACTGTGTAGGGAAATTTTTCATCGATGATCATTTCAGCCTGATACAACATCTCATTTGCATGAATAACTAATCGAGATTTTCCTATTCTCGAGAATGGATATTGATGTCGAGGCGTCCCCCGACTTCGTCTCCTAGAAGAATCCATATTCTAGAATTATTTTATGAGATGGATCAGGTGGGATCCCATTGGTACTTGTGCTAACCGAATTCGATTGTTGGGCATTATTCTCTTCTGGAGATGAGAATCTTTTGATCCCATTGCTCTCCCCCTCTTCTAGGCAGGGAGGCAACATTGGTTAGCAGGGACTGATGGCCTACCCATATTTTATCCTTCTAGGACATCTGTCATTGCTGACTTAATTGAGATCTCGTCACTTTTTCAAATCAGAGGGTGAGCTTGAACATAGTTGGGATAATCTAGCGCTTAGAATTAGATAGTTGAATATTCCTCGTGGGATCGATACTCGAACTTTTAGTCCATTATATTACTTGTACGATACGTGCACTTGCGTGTAGGTATTTCCAACCAACAAGTTTTTGGCGCCGTTGCCGGAAAATATTAGTATTAGTATTAGTATTAGTATTAGTATTAGTATTAGCATTAGCATTAGCATTAACATTAGCATTAGCATTAATATTAGTATTAGGGTTAGTATCAGTATGAGTATCAGTATGAGTACGAGTATCAGTATTACTACGAGTATCAGTATTAAATTATTAATATCAATATTAGTATTAATATCAATACTAGTATTAGGATTAGGGTTATGATTAGTATTAGTGTTAGTATTAGTGTTAGTATTAGTATTAGTATTAGTATTAGTATTAGTATTAGTATTAGTATTAGTATTAGTATTAGTATTAGTATTAGTATTAGTATTAGTATTAGTATTAGTATTAGTATGAGTATTAGTATTAGTATTAGTATTAGTATTAGTATTAGTATTAGTATTAGTATTAGTATTAGTATCAGTATCAGTATTAGCATTAGTATTAGAATTAGTATTAATAATAGTATTAATATTAGTATTAGTATTAGTATTAGCATTAGTATTAGTATTAGTATTAGTATTAGTATTAGTATTAGTATTAGTATTAGTATTAGTATTACGATTATTAAGTATCAGTATTAGTATTAGTATTATTATAAGTATTAGTATTATTAAGTATCAATGTTGGTATTATTATTGGTAGGGGCATGTACATCTTATCTCTTTTGCAATATTTATAAGTTGTGTTGTTGTTTGAGTAATGTGCATCACTAATTGAATGTTGTTAGTGATATACTTGCAGCTTATTTGAATATCAATTGTTTTAACTTTATGCTACTGTGTTTGTTGTTAAGTTAGTTATTTTGCAGAAGATTCACATGGTGTAGTAGATTGCATCCCATGGAATAGAATTATACCATATGTTTTAAATGATTTTACTTAATCTTCATATTGTGTTTTGCGCGCTTCGCGTATTCTTCTTTGTAATATTTAATTGAATTTCATATGTTACAACTCTGAATTAAGAGATAATATTTTTTTTTAATTCCTTCCAGTTTTACTTGAATTGGTGTTGTTATAAAGAGATAATGTTTAAATATTATTATTTTTCTCATTTTGAAACTGACATCCGTGCAACGCACGAGTGAAGTACTAGTTAATTCAAAACATTTTGTTTTTGGTAATTATGAATATTGAGGGTCTTTATTTTCCCTCTTTAATTGAACTTTATCTCGGGTTTCTATTAATTAACCTCAAAAGGCCCTGTTCGCTTGCCACTATTAAGTATTGTTGACTAAATACTAGAGCTTCAGTCGACAAGATTCAAACTAATTCAAGCCTGTGAATGACATTGAAGCCCGCAACTATTCAATAAAACTAATAACTTCTCCACACTTGTGGTTAATTTCGGAAGTAGCTACTAAAAAGAAAAGTGACGAGTTCATGATCACTAGAATAATATAATTTAGGATTAGGGATGGCAATGGGTACGGGTTTGTCGGGTCTTAGACCCGAAACCAACCCGTTTGGGGCGGGTCTAGATAAGTTAAATTGTTTTGGATCGGGTAATGTGTTTAAATTTCTAGAAAATCGGATGGTTTTGGGTCGGGTTATGGATCTTATTGGAACCGACCCAGAACCGGCCCGTATAAATATATTATATTTTATAATTAATCTATATATAAGAATTAATTTATGATTTCATTTATCAAACTTTCAATTTCAACCGTGTCTATGCTCATTATCCATTTTTCACCATTTCATTTTTTTGAATCTCATTTCTCGTAAGTAAACTCTATCACTTGTCGACCACCGCTAGCCGTCTTGCCTTTTGAACTTTATTTATCATAGAAGTTAAATATAATTAATTATATAATTTTATTATTCACTTTATATTACTTGTAGAATTATTTTAACATATTGGGTTTTAATTTTTAGATTATATTGTTAAAATATAGAAGCAAAAATATTATGAAAGTTCAAAATTAATATTTTTTTTTTATGTTACCGGGTCTAGCGGGTCTGGCGGGTCCGAACCGTTTAATTCGGGTATGGGTTGGGGCGGATCTGGATCTAAGTTGAACCGGGTTGGAGCGATTCTGAGTTTTATATATTTTTCACGGGTCTGATCTCGGGTTTAGGCAAACCCGGCCCAGAAGCGACCCGTTGCCATCTCTATTTAGGATATGACTGTTAAATTAATGATATTATTACGAAATCATACCTAATACCAAACTTTAGCAGTTTTAGTATAGACATACTACAATGAACCGAATATCTAACTAAATAAATAATTATTAGTCAGTAGGGAGTTAATCCAATTAAATCTAGCACAAATTAGTCCAACCTAGGTAACCAAACGAGGCCTCAACAAATACATGTATTCTGAAGTCCTTTTATCATCCTTTCATCATGAAGAAAAACATAAGTGAGTAACCAATATACAATAAGGACAAGGTATCAAGGTTCCATGAATCACACATGGAGAGCACAACACAATAAACTTGAAAGCTTTTTGCTCCCATGAGATGAACTTGTAGACATTTAACATCAAATTAGAGAGTATGATTTCACCAAAACTATATATAATGAAGGCCTGCCCAATCACCGTAGATAAAGGATTTCTGATTCCGACTAATCAATTGCTGCTTTATTTCTTCGGCTTGCAGGCTTTGGTAAGCCATCAAATATAGGCCATAAAGATGACACTGTGGCATTATCGGAATCTTGCAAACTTGAGGTACTTGATGACTTGTGTACTCCATTGACAGTGTCGCTAGGAAAAGAATCAGCTGACTCAGCATCGACAGTTTTGGCGGCTGACTTGGCCCTGAGAGCCAACCCTTTTCCTGTTATTGCTGACATGGCAGTGCTGACTGTGTTTTCCTCCTTGAGAATCTTTTCGGTGGGACGAGATGTAAAATCAGCTTCCGACTTTTGACGCATTCTTAATAGCTTTTCAATCCATTTATTAGAGCTGCTATTTTCAGCTTCTTGTGATAAAAGCGGATCTAACAGACCCCCGTTTCCCAACATTAAACCGGTAGCTACGCTTTTTGATTTCCTATGATGACTCGATAATAGACGGTTAGAAGATGAGGAAAATGCCATATCAGAATCATTAGCTTTTTCAGCCGCTTGTCTTTGACCAAAATAACCTTGTAAGCTGCTCATGGATTGAGATACTTTCCGCTCTGACCAAGAGTTTAATTTCAGAGACTGAAACGAATCAAACAAATCAGAATGCCTACGGTTGGATGGGGTATGCTTGCAATTGCTTGGCCTGCAATATAAACATTAAGCCACTTCACTTATTGGTATGATGAAATAAAATCATTGACATAGAAAACTTAGAAACTACACATTAACAAGAGACACCAAGCACAGCTCAACAAATAGTTATGCAAAAGCGGCATAAAATTTTCATTAATTTGAACTCTTTCAGTTCATATTTTAAATGTTTTCCAACTACTATTCCCCTCTATGGATATGGTTATAGAGTTTCTTAGAAGTTACGTAAACATACAGTTCCAACTGAACTCTCCGATGTATAGATTATGGATCGAATAATTAGTTTGGTTCTTGTGCTATACGTAGACTTGAATTATATATATATTG